>JARQOD010000001.1:841167893-841195318 GCA_033576555.1 Oophaga sylvatica
GTAATGCCTGCATTTATGGGTAAAGTAGGGAGCTGGTGTAATTAAAATCACCACCTGGTGGGGCGGAGTGCTCGGTCAGCAAGCTAACATTCAAAAGACAAAAAACCTGACTGGCACTTCCAGACCAATGTGAACTAGGTGCAAACCAAAGGGCTACCCTCATGTAAAACATCCAAAAAAAGGCTGCACTCAAGCATACTAAAGCATGACAACATAGAATACATGAAATTTTGAATAGCAATATGGCCAGGTGGTGATTTTAATTACACCAGCTCCCTACTTTACCCATAAATGCAGGCATTACTGACAGAGGTGCATATTCACCCAGAAATTCAGATATCAGCCTAATAGAGGTATGTTCACATTAGGTTAGGGACTCAACAGAATTGAGACCACCTTGACGATGGTTGTTGGGCTTTAAAATGTTTGGCCAATGTTATACTAAGCGTCTCAAATTTTCCTATATCCAAAGCTAAATTGCTATTCAAAATTTCATGTATACTATGTTGTCATGCTTTAGTATCTTGAGTGCACCCTTTTTTGGATGTTTTACATGAGGGTAGCTCCCTTTGGTTTGCACTAGTTCACATTGGTCTGGAAGCATCAGGTTTTTTGTCTTTTGAATGTTAGCTTGCTGACCGAGCACTCCGCCCCACCAGTGGTGAATTTAATTACACAGCTCCCTACTTTACCCATAAATGCAGGCATTACTGACAGAGGTGCATATTCACCCAGAAATTCAGATATCAGCCTAATAGAGGTATGTTCACATTAGGTTAGGGACTCAACAGAATTGAGACCACCTTGACGATGTTTGTTGGCTTTAAAATGTTTGGCCAAATGTTTATACTAAGCGTCTCAAATTTTTCCTTATATTCCAAAGCATATTGCTATTCAAAATTTCATGTATTCTATGTTGTCATGCTTTAGTATGCTTGAGTGCAGCCTTTTTTTGGATGTTTTACATGAGGGTAGCTCCCTTTGTTTGCACCTAGTTCACATTGGTCTGGAAGTGCCAGTCAGGTTTTTTGTCTTTTGAATGTTAACTTGCTGACCGAGCACTCCGCCCCCACCAGGTGGTGATTTTAATTACACCAGCTCCCTACTTTACCCATAAATGCAGGCATTACTGACAGAGGTGCATATTCACCCAGAAATTCAGATATCAGCCTAATAGAGGTATGTTCACATTAGGTTAGGGACTCAACAGAATTGAGACCACCTTGACGATGGTTGTTGGCTTTAAAATGTTTGGCCAAATGTTTATACTAAGCGTCTCAAATTTTTCCTTATATTCCAAAGCCATATTGCTATTCAAAATTTCATGTATTCTATGTTGTCATGCTTTAGTATGCTTGAGTGCAGCCTTTTTTGGATGTTTTACATGAGGGTAGCTCCCTTTGGTTTGCACCTAGTTCACATTGGTCTGGAAGTGCCAGTCAGGTTTTTTGTCTTTTGAATGTTAGCTTGCTGACCGAGCACTCCGCCCCCACAGTGGTGATTTTAATTACACCAGCTCCCTACTTTACCCATAAATGCAGGCATTACTGACAGAGGTGCATATTCACCCAGAAATTCAGATATCAGCCTAATAGAGGTATGTTCACATTAGGTTAGGGACTCAACAGAATTGAGACCACCTTGACGATGGTTGTTGGGCTTTAAAATGTTTGGCCAAATGTTTATACTAAGCGTCTCAAATTTTTCCTTATATTCCAAAGCCATATTGCTATTCAAAATTTCATGTATTCTATGTTGTCATGCTTTAGTATGCTTGAGTGCAGCCTTTTTTTTGGATGTTTTACATGAGGTAGCTCCCTTTGGTTTGCACCTAGTTCACATTGGTCTGGAAGTGCCAGTCAGGTTTTTTGTCTTTTGAATGTTAGCTTGCTGACCGAGCACTCCGCCCCCACCAGGTGGTGATTTTAATTACACCAGCTCCCTACTTTACCCATAAATGCAGGCATTACTGACAGAGGTGCATATTCACCCAGAAATTCAGATATCAGCCTAATAGAGGTATGTTCACATTAGGTTAGGGACTCAACAGAATTGAGACCACCTTGACGATGGTTGTTGGGCTTTAAAATGTTTGGCCAAATGTTTATACTAAGCGTCTCAAATTTTTCCTTATATTCCAAAGCCATATTGCTATTCAAAATTTCATGTATTCTATGTTGTCATGCTTTAGTATGCTTGAGTGCAGCCTTTTTTTTTGGATGTTTTACATGAGGGTAGCTCCCTTTGGTTTGCACCTAGTTCACATTGGTCTGGAAGTGCCAGTCAGGTTTTTTGTCTTTTGAATGTTAGCTTGCTGACCGAGCACTCCGCCCCCACCAGGTGGTGATTTTAATTACACCAGCTCCCTACTTTACCCATAAATGCAGGCATTACTGACAGAGGTGCATATTCACCCAGAAATTCAGATATCAGCCTAATAGAGGTATGTTCACATTAGGTTAGGGACTCAACAGAATTGAGACCACCTTGACGATGGTTGTTGGGCTTTAAAATGTTTGGCCAAATGTTTATACTAAGCGTCTCAAATTTTTCCTTATATTCCAAAGCCATATTGCTATTCAAAATTTCATGTATTCTATGTTGTCATGCTTTAGTATGCTTGAGTGCAGCCTTTTTTTGGATGTTTTACATGAGGGTAGCTCCCTTTGGTTTGCACCTAGTTCACATTGGTCTGGAAGTGCCAGTCAGGTTTTTTGTCTTCTCATGCTATTTCAGTCTGCTCTAAGCGGGGAAGACGTTTTGCACGCTCAGTTGTCTTGGGTAGTGTTCAGACTAAATTTCTGTTGACTGTTACCCTGATTTGCTCCCTGTCCACATTTTCTGCTCAGGAATTTGTTGATTCGGGAGCAGCTATTAACCTGATGGATTTTGATTTTGCTAAACGTTGTGGGTTTCCCTTGATACCCTACGGAAGTCTATTCCCCTACTGGGGATTGATTCTACCCCTTTGGCTGAGAATAAACCCCAGTTCTCTACTCAGGTGATAATGAGGGTTGAACCTGATCATCAGGAGAGTTGCAAATTTTTGGTGCTGTATAATCTGCATGACATTATTGTACTGGGTTTCCCTTGGTTACAGTCTCATAATCCTGTTTTGGATTGGAAATCTGTGTCTGTGACCAGTTGGGGCTGCCAATGTGTTAATGCCAACACTCCTGTTTTTTCTGCCTCTCCCCAGGCTCAGGATGTTCCTGACTTTTTGATTGATTTTTCTGATGTGTTTAGCGAAAGTAAATCTGCATCCTTGCCCCCCCATAGGAGCTATTACTGCGCTATTGAATTAGTGCCTGGTAGTGTATTCCTTAAGGTCGCCTTTTTAACTTGTCTCTACCTGAACATGACGCTATGCGGTCTTATATCAAGGAGTCATTGGAGAAGGGTCATATCAGACCATCCTCTTCACCCTTGGGTGCCGGTTTTTTCTTTGTGGCCAAAAAGGATGGTTCATTAAGGCCGTGTATTGATTATCGTCTCTTGAACAATATCCCTGTGAAATATCAATATCCGTTACCCTTGATTTCTGACCTATTTTCCAGGGTGAAAAGTGCTACTTGGTTTACCAAGCTTGACCTCAGGGGGGCATATAGCCTTATTCGCATTAAGCACGGGGATGAATGGAAGACGGCATTTAATACCTCAGAGGGGCATTTTGAGTACCTAGTGATGCCCTTTGGGCTCACTAATACTCCTTCCATCTTCCAGTCCTTCATGAATGACATTTTCAGGGATTTTGTGGATAAATTTCTGATTGTTTATTTGGATGATATCTTGATTTTTTCCAATGACTGGGACTCTCATGTGAAACATGTTCGGACTGTGTTCCAGATTTTGAGAGAGAATGCTCTGTATGTGAAGGGATCAAAGTGTCTTTTTGGCGTACAGAGGATCTCATTTCTGGGATTCATTTTGTCTCCGTCTGTTATTGAAATGGACCCGGTGAAGGTTCAGGCCATCTGTGATTGGGTCCAACCTACTTCATTAAAGGCTCTTCAGAGATTCTTGGGTGTTTGCTTCGGACATCCATGCTAGGAGACTGATCCGTGCGTATCACAGAGCTCATCCTGACCGACCTGGTTGCCCAAATGAGGGTTCGGTGACCCCTACTCAAGGGGGAGTACTGTTGTGAATGTGTTAGAAATGAATTCTGAGCAGAAGCTCCCTCTGGTGGTTACAAACAGTACTGAACCATTCAATGAGGATTGGCAATCAGGAGTTACAGACTGGTCTTATATAAGGGAGGTTCCCTCCCATCATGGTTGCCGGTGATCAATTGTTCTTGTCTCAACTGTGGTTCCTGGTTCACTTGGAAGCTTGCTGAGTCTTGCCTGCATCTTCTGCTATCAGATAAGATATTTTCTGCTTTTATTTTTGTGCTTGCTTTTTGCATTGTTCCCTGCACTTCTGTGGAGGTCAGCTAGGTCCCCTCCGGGGGCTTGTGCTCCTCTCAGTTTATCTGAGCCACTGTTATTTTTTCATTTGCCTTTTCCAGTTTTTTCAGTAGCTGCGGCTTAGTTTTGTGACACCAGAGAACTAATTTAGGTGGTAGAGGTCGTGTGATCTCAGGTGTTTTTGCAATTATAATAATAATAATCTTTATTTTTATATAGCGCTAACATATTCCGCAGCGCTTCACAGTTTCCACACATTGTCGTCGCTGTCCCCGATGGGGCTCACAATCTAGATTCCCTATCTGTATGTTTTTGGAGTGTGGGAGGAAACCGGAGTACCCGGAGGAAACCCACACAAACACGGGGAGAACACATACAAACTCCTTGCAGATGTTGTCCTTGGTAGGATTCGAACCCAGGACTCCAGCGCTGCAAGGCTGCAGTGCTATCCATGAGCCACCGTGCTGCCAATTAGTAGAGTTGGTATTTTTTAGGGTTTTTTGGATTGCAGTAAGTGTCCTTCCTATCCTTTTCTGTCCAGGTAGATTGGGCCCCAATGTTTGCTCATACTATTTTCTGTCTGTGTCTGTATTTCCTCTTGTCTAACCGCCATTACATGTTTGGGGGCTTCCTATGTTCTTTGGGAATCTGCTCCGGGGCAGATAGCTTTCCTCTTTCTATCTTTAGGTGTAGTTAACCTCTGAGGCTGTGACGAGGCGTCTAGGACCAACGTAGGAACGCCCCACGGCTGCCTTTAGTTGTGGTGGTTAGTCAGGGTACTGCAATCCAGTAGATTCCAACCTCTCTGGTGTATTGCCGTTTTTGCCTGCTCTCCTCAGCTACCAAATCATAACAGTAAACTCTTCTCAATTTAAGTACCAAGCACTCAAGCATTTTAGTGCTCGCTCATCACTAATACTAACCTATTTAAAAAGCATCAGTCACCAGGTTAAAGAGTAGTAATTTTTTGCTCTTATTTTATTCTTTCTGCCCCCCTAATTATTCCATATTTATTTTTAAAACCACCCTACGGTTCCAAATATATGAGCCATTTTTATTTGGTGCTAATCTTTACTGTATTTTCTAAGGGGCATTGCTTACAAGTGATTATGCAGAGCAGCGGATATACACCCCAAAAGAATCCTGTGCGTAATGCCTCCTTGGTAAAAACCATAAAAAGCAGTGCTAAATAAAAAGGCCCATATCTCTGTAAACATAAGTTGCATTTGAAAGAAGAAACCAAAAAAAAAATACTCATTGGCACTTTGGGAATAAAATAAGACCAAAAACTGTCCACTTTTAACATGGTGAGAGGTCCTCTTTAACTCCTTCAACCCCGAGCCTATTTTCACCTTTCCGACCAGGCCAAATTTCACATTTCTGACTAGTGTCATTTTATGTTGTAATAACTCTGGAGCGCTTCAATGTATCCCACTGTTTCTAAGATTCTTTTTTTTTCATGACACATTGTATTTTATGAAAGTGGTACATTTAGGTAGATATGTTTTGTGTTTATTTGTTAAAATATCAGAATTTTGGCATAAATTTTGAAAGTTTTGCAATTTTCAACATTTTAATTTTTATGCTCGTAAGCAAGATATATCTATCACACAATATAGTTAATACAAATATTTACCTCATGTCTACTTTACATCAGCACAATTTTTGAAACTTAACAAAAAATTGGAAGGGTCAAAAGTTGAAGAACAATTTCTAATTTTTCCAACAAACTTTACAAAACCAATCTTTTTAGGGTTCACATGCCATTTTGAAGTGTCTTTGAGGGTCCTTTATGACTGAAAATACTCAAAAGTAACACAATTGTAAAAATTGCCCCCTCAAAGTGCTCAAAACCACATTTAAGAAGTTTATTAACTCTTTGTGATACCACTTTGTGATGCCATTCTTTTTTCTAATGTATTTACATTTTTTATATACAATCCTGTGAAGTGTTCCTCAAGATTAATTGGTTAATCATGTAAACATATGTAGTTATTCTTGATGAACTTGTAGAACACTTTGTGAATGCAGTAATATTTTGTATTTGTATCCACCTCCAGAATTCTTTTTTACTATATGTGTGCATATGTCCTAATAAAGATTACAATATTATTTTATATACTTGGCATAAGACTTCCTTTTGTTTATAAGTTTAGTTTATCTGATTGAAGTGCCATAAATCTAGGCCACTTTTTGGTTTTGTTCTTATTAACCCTTCAGATGCTTCAAGGAATTAAAGCAATGTGGAAGAAAAAAATGAAAATTTTCTTTTTCCCCAAAAATGTTGCTTTAGCCCCAAATTTTGCATTTTCACAGAGATAATGGGAGAAAATAGACCATACAGTTGCACAATTTCTCATGAGTATGCCAATACCCTATATGTGATAGAAAACTACTGTTTGGGCACAGTGCAGGGCTTGGAAGAGAAGGGGCACCAATTGAATTTTGAAGTGCAAAATTAACTGAAAAAGATAACGGACATCATGTTGTGTTTGCAGAGCCTAATAATGTGCCTAAACAGCTGAAACCTTCCACAAGTGATCCCATTTTGGAAATTATACCCCTCAAGGAACTTATCTAGAGGTGTGGTGATCACCTTAAACCCACAAGTGCGTCATAAAATATGTGCGTTATAACATTGAGCCATGAAATTGAAGAAATACATTTTTCCAACAAAAATGTTGTTTTTGCTCCAAATTTTCCATTTTCACAAGGGTAACTGGAGAAAACCGACCATACAATTTGTTGTGCAGTTTCTCCTGAGTACACTGATACCCCATGTGTGGTGGAAAACTATTGTTTGGGCACATGGCAGGGCCTGGAAGGGA
Source organism: Oophaga sylvatica (assembly GCA_033576555.1). Lineage (NCBI taxonomy): Eukaryota > Metazoa > Chordata > Amphibia > Anura > Dendrobatidae > Oophaga > Oophaga sylvatica. The sequence continues at coordinate 841,175,131 of JARQOD010000001.1, forward strand.
AGGAGCACCAATTGACTTTTGGAGTGCAAAATTGACTGTAATAGAGAGTGGACACCATGTCGCGTTTGCAGAGCCCTTGATGTGCCTAAAGAGTGAAAACCCCCACAAGTGACACTATTTTTGGAAGCTAAGTCCGTCAAGGAACTTATTTAGAAGTGTGCCTGGAGGAAGGAGGCCTTCGGAACAATGCTATCACATTGCTTTGTTCTGAGGGTCTCAGGGAAGCACGCCGGGATGCTTCCCTATGCCACCGGAATGCTGCAATGATTTTTTGACCGCAGTGTGCCAGGGGTTAAAGTGCCGGGAGCGGTCTGTGACTGCTCCTGGCACTTAGTGTCAGGTGTCAGCTGTGAGAATCACAGGGTGAGCGCAGCTGATCGAGTATGACGTACTATCCTGTGCATGGGCATAGGGGCCCAGGTCCCATGGACGGGATAGTACATCTAATGTCAAAAAGGGGTTAAAGATATCATCTATGGGTGTAGTGAGCATTTTTAACCCTCAGGCAATTCACAGAATCTTAAAACATTGAGACAATGGAAAATTACCATTTTCCACTAAAATGTTTTATAGACCCTAAGTTTTTAATTTTCAAAAGGGATTATAGGAGAAAATGAATGGTACTATTTGTTATGCAATTTCTCCTGAGTATGACAATACTGCATATATGGTCAAAAACTACTTATGAGGCACAATACAAAGCTCAGAAGGGAAGAAGGTTCAGATGTTTCTGGAATGGTTTGAGGGTGACATGTCACATTGGTAGAGCCCCTGAGGTGCAAAAAAGTGTAACCCCCAATAAGTGATCCCATTTTACAAACTAAACCCCCAAATGAATTCATCTAGCGGTAAAGTGAACATATTGACACCACTCCTGAGACTGCCAATATCACTCCTGCGTGCAACAATTCCCTAAATGCATTCAGGAACTACTTTTCACACAGTGCAAGCTCCGAAGGGAAAGAGTGCCATATTATAGTTCAGATTTTGCTATTATGGTTTGCAGGTGCCATGAGTCACTGGAAGAGCCTCTAATGTGACAGAATAGCAGAACCCCCCATAAGTGACCCCATTTTACAAAATACACCCCCCAATGAATTCATCTAGGGTTAAAGTGAACATGTTGTTCCTACATGAGCCTCACAGAATTTTATACCATTGAGTGGTGAAGAAAGAATAATTACCATTTTATGTACTGCTGATGGCTCTGGTGATGTATTCGTGTACTGATAATGATTTTAGTTTCGTATTTATGAACTGATGATGTTTCTGGTGATAAATACAGCGCTACAACCATCATCATTAGGTGAATACATCACAAGAGTCATCAATAGTACATGAATACAGCACCAGAACAACCATCACTACATGAAGATGTCACCAGAACCACCATCAGTACATGAATACATCACCAGAACCACTGTCCATACAGGAATATGGCACCAGAACCACCCTCAGTTTTGTTACAAACTGTATTTGTTGCATGACGGATATAAAACATCATATGTATCCCTTTATAATGGAGTTGTTTATTTTCCATTTGGGTATCTGCCAAATGCTGCACACCTTAATTGAAACCAAATGGTCCAATTATAGTTAAAGAGTTTGTCTCGTCTAAATGCACGCACTATGCCCCGCAAGGATTCGCTGATTTCTGAGCTGGTACTGGTGGGTACATATGTGCTATGCATACTCCCAGCCAGACCCCGACAAGTGAGCGCAGCCTCACTCCATACACTACTATATGGCTGCATCAATAAACGTGGGATGCTCTCGCTCAATACAAGTGTAAGGAGCAAGACTGCACCTGCTAGTTGGGTTCTGGCCAGGAGTATGCATAACACATACGTACATGCCGTTTCTGGCTCAGAAACCAGCGAATCCTCGCCCCAGTGCATGCACAAGGGTAATTCATAAGTCTGAAGTCACACAGAGTGACTGCAGACTTATCAATTTAGACCTGACAACCCCTTTAAATAATATTAAATTCCATGACTGTCCTTGGGTTTGACATTTAAAATATAGGACATCAGAGATGAATATCGCTATTATTCCCTGGTATTGTGTAAATGGTCTGCAGGCAATAAATGATTCCATATATAGCTATTTAAACACATTCCCTGTTGAGCCTCACCTCTGAAGTACACCACTTTTTTTGCTGTTTTTTTTTGGTTACACAGTAGTCTCTGAGCCTTTACTTTATGTGGGGGCAGAGGGTTCATGTTAGGGGGCGCCATTGGCGTCATCACCAGCCTAGTGCAGCAAAATGCCTTGTACCTACCCTGCCTGGAGCACAGATTTCCCTAGAATAGTTTTCAAACTCCTTATACAGAGCCGCTAAGTGCTAGAGTATAATCCCACTCAAATTACCCCATTTTGGAAATTAGATCCCTCTGGGAATTTATCTACAGGTGTAATGATTATTTTGACTTCATGGGTATTTTCCAAGAAACAAGCAGCAGTGAATGTTCCTGAGTGAAAATTGCAAATCTGCCACTGTAGTGACCGTACCTTGTAGTGCCCAGGAAGTTGAGGTGCCCAGTACATTGTAGTGACCAAATATTATTCCCAACTTGTGCTTCTGGAGACAGAGACTCCATAAATTAAGCAGACTTTCATCGCTACAGGAATGCCAAACATGTGGATGCTAAATGTGGTTTAGGCACACTGGGGCTCAGAAGGGAGCGGGACATTTTGATTTGGGAGCGCAGAAATAGCTGGATTTCTTTTGGGGGAGTCTTTTAACATTTCCAAAATCTTTATGTTACCAGTAACATGGAACCCCAATATATTTCCATTGACAAATGATGTACCTGAGTGGGGGCATGCTTTTTTTGTGGATAGAGTAGAATCTTTTATTGGGAACATTTTACGTAACATTTTGGATCACATTTAGTCTGTGCTCTATGCTGAGCACTTACATTGGCGTTTCCTTCTCAATCGCCAAGCGACGTGATTCAGATGAAACTCCCAAGGGATCCGTTCACTATAATGAGGCAGAGATACCCTGGATTCAAAGCTGTAGCAGACCGCGCTTTTATGCAAGCTTAAAATGATGGACACTGCAAAATCATAGGCCAAACAGCATCCACACTGTCTTAATTTGCATGATTATATGGAATCCTCTGCTGGGGGTTCTGTCTGAACCACGTATTTCAGAGATTTGCACAGAAACCCCAGTGTAAGCGCTCAGCATAGAGTGCAGGATAAATTCTTACTGCTATCTTTTAGACACAGAATGAACAAATCAACAGCAGGTCAAGAATATGTTCTATTTATTTTCACTCCATTCTTTGTGCAGTACAAGTTGTAGGTGCGATTACTGTGGTACCAGACTTATATTGATCTTTTATGGCTTCTATCACACACTAAAAGACTACGCTTTTTTTACAAAAACTTATTTTTCTATTTTTACTCTAGGTGATAAGTGATAGTTACAGCTCACCTAAACCTACTGAACCAGCCCACCCCCTCCCAAGATCCCTGCCCAGATCAGAGCATGGTTAGAAAAGCTCTCCTGAAAAAAGTGAAAGAATTCTGTTGTTTGAAGTACATAGTGATATAGTAAATAGAAAAAAAATATCAAACATACGTAAAGAATACGTACACCTTTGACCAGAGTTTTTTTTGTTAATTTGTTTTGTGAATGCAAAGTTAAAGGGAACCTGTCAGCAGTTTTGGCCGATATAAGACACGGCCATCACCTTTCAGGGCTTATATACAGCATTCTAAGTTCTAAGTGTCTCAGGTCTTGGTCCGGCGCCTCACATCATCTTATGATCGCCACCCTCCTGCTTGCTTCTTGTGGATGACGCGACCCTGCATCACCCTGCATCATCCACCCAGGCTCTCCAGCATCACACTCCTGTTGAGGGCAGAGCAAAGTACTGCAGTGCGCAGGTTCCGGGGCTTTTGACCTTTTCAGGCACCTGCTCCCTATAAGAGACCCCATTTTAGAAAGTACACCTCTCAATAAATTCATCTATGGGTGCAGTGATCATATTGACACCATGGGTGTGTCACAGAATTTTATACCATCGGGCAGTGAAAAAAAAAATACATTTTTACCACCAAAAGTTTGTTTTAACCCCAAATTTTACATTTTCACACAAGAAGGTAAAAATGGCACCAAAAATTGTCTCACAATTTCTACTGATCGTGGCAATACCCCATATGTGGCTGTACAGTATTACTTAGCTATATGGAGAGACTTGGGAGGAAAGGACCTCTATTTGCCTCCAGGAGTGCAGATTTTCCTAGAACACTCCAACTCCATATGCAGAGCCCCTAATTGCAAGAAGAGCAGAATCCCCTCTCAAGTGACCCCATTTTGGAAACTTTGCCCCTTAGGCCGGAGTCACACACAATGTATAAAAAATCGGACCGTATTATACGGCCGTAATACGCAGAAAAGTCCCCTGAACAGTGATCCGTATGTCATCCGTGTGCAATGCGAGGATGCGAATTCCTCGCATCAAAATATCTGTGTGTCATCAGTATGGCATCCGTATGGCGAGATTTTCTTGCCGCCTTGGAAACCGACATATAATGGATCCAAATGACAGTTTTTAAATCACAAAAGAAAGAGTAGATATATACACATAGAATACATATATACATATATATATATATATATATATATGTCATTGTGACACATATATATATGTGTATATATATGTGTGTGTGTGTGTATATATATATTTATAGTTCATACACTTCTACACAGCAAAATAGCCGCTAATTCAATTGCCGGCTTCTGTAAAATCATTACAGAACCCGACATGAAATGACACATGGTTTACATACAGTAAACCATTTCATATCATGTAGTTTGATATATGGTTTTGATTAACAATTACATGTGTGTGTGCAAAATTTCATACATGTAGGTGTTAATTAAATGTGTAAATTCGTTGAAAAAAATGCATAGGTTCACGGTATTTTCTCCACCAGACAGGGAAAGCCAGTGACTGAAGACAGATAATAGCCTAGGGAGGGAGCATTTTTTGCCCCCGCTGACTACTAACATATGCCCCCAGCCACCCCAGAAAAGGCACATCTATTATTAGATGCGCCTTTTCTGGCACTAATGGGTTAATAATGGGTTAAGGCCACCTTGCTATTGGAAGGTGACATTAAGCCGGGTTAATAATGGAGAGTTGTCTTGTTCTCCTGTAATAAAAATAAAATAATAAAACAACAATATTCTTACCTCTCCGGCGCTCAGTCAGGTCCCCAATCCATCTGAATGGGTTAACAGTTTTACAGCAGGGACTACTGCTAATGCTGCCAGCCCTGCTGTAAACCCCCGAATGAATGAGTTCATCTCCCCGGCTCGCAGGAGATGAACTGATTAGTGTGGGAAGCTTAATTGATTGTTTTCCACGCTATTCAGTTCACTTCAGGTCAGCCAGGAACTTTGCACAGCCTCAGTGATGTCAGAGGGAGTCCCCGGCTGACCTGAAGTGAAAAATCGCATTGCACTTGTCCGTATTTCTCGCTAGTGTGACTCCAGCATGTGTAATGATGATTTTGACTCCATTGGTATTTTCCAGAAACTAGCAGCAATGAATGTTGTCGAGAGAAAATTGTAAACTGCTGTTGTAGTGACCAGTATGATGTAGTGACCAGTACATTACAGTCACCAGTACGTTATGACCAGCCCGTGTTTCTGGAGACATGCACCCGCAAGTTAGGCAAACTCTCATCGCTTCATAAATGCCAAACGTGGACTCAATATGTGGTTTAGGTACACTGTGGGGCTCAGAAGGGAGAGGGCATTTGAATTTGACAGCACAGAATTTGCTGAATTTCTTTTGGCAGGTTAGAAGCCATTTCACTTTTCCAGAGCCTTTGTACTACCAGGACCATAGAAGCCCCCTATATTTCCGTTAACAGATGACAGACCTGAGTTGGGACTTGTTGTTTTTGTGGATTGAGTGGCAGCTTTTATAGGTAACATTTTACACAACGTTTTGGATCACAGTTATCCGGCACTCTACGCTAACCATTTACCTTGGCGTTTCCATCTAAATCTCTAAGTGCCGTGATTCAGATGAAACCCCTGAAGGATCCATTCACTATAATGAGGCAGAAGAGTTACTTTGGACTCCTTTTGGCCTCTGTTCAGTGGTGTCCTTTTCAGAAGTGCAGAAAACTGTGGCCAACGGCACTTTTATGCAATCCTAGAATGACAGACACTGCCGGAACACAGGTCAGATGGCATCCACAGTGCCTCCATCTGTCTCATTATAGGGAATCTTCCACCAGAGGTTCCATCTGAATCACTTATTTCAGAGATTTACACAGAAACCCCGATGAAAGCGCTCAACGCAGAACGCAGGATAAATGTGCGCCAAGCCTTACTGTGATCTTTGTGAGGCAGAATGAAAAAATAAACAGTCTTTGAAGAATTGTTTTTATTTTTTATGCCATTCCTTGTGTGGTATAAATGATTAGGCGACTTTATTCTTTGGGTTGGTGCGATTACAGCGATACCAGATTTATATCTGTTTTTATGTTTGGCTGCTGTCGCACACTAAAAGACACTTTTTATCTAAAATAGTTTTTGCATCACCATATTTTGAGAGCCATAATTTTTCCATATTTTGGCCCACAGAGTCATGTGATGGCTTTTTTTTTTCTATTCCGATTATTGGGAGGCAGAATGAACAAAAAACAGCAATTCAGGATTTTTTGGGGGGAGTTATGCTGTTCCATGTGTGGTAAAATTGATAAGGCATTCTTTGGGTCAGTACGATTACAATGATACTCCATTTATATAATTTTTTTATATTTTGGAGCTTTTATGCAATAAAAACATTTTTATAGACGGAATAATTATTTTTTCAACTCTTTATTCTGAGAGCTATAACTTTTTTTATTTTTTCACTGATGGAGCTGTAAGGTGGCTTCGTTTTTTGTGGGATAAAATGATGTTTTCAGTTGTACCATGTTTATTTATATTTGTTTTTTTATCGCTTTTTAGTCCACTTTTTGTTTGGTGGTATGATGAAAAAGCATTGTTTTTTTTCCTTTGTTTTTTAGTGGTTAGCTAGTGGGATAGTTTTATAGGTCAGGTCTTTGCAGACACTGTGATACCAAATATGTGTACTTTTATTGGCATTTTTTTTTTCATTCAAATATTTAGTTATAGATACAATATCTTTTGATTTTTTTTTAATTGTTATTTTTGATTTTTTTTATATTTTTACAATTATTTAAAAAAAATGTACCGTGTATATACTCGAATATAAGCCGAGATTTTCAGCCCATTTTTTAGGGCTGAAAATCTCCCTCTCGGCTTATATTCGAGTCATATACCGGGGGGTCGGCGGGGGAGGGGGAGCGCAGCTGTCCTATATACTCACCCCTCCGCCGGCGCGATCTCTGCAGCCCCTGCTCTTCTCCCACGGTCCCGGCGCCTGTGTCGGCGCCTGTGTTCAGTGGTCAGCTGGTACCGCTCATTAAAGTCATGAATATGCACATATTCATGACTTTAATGAGCGGTAACACGTGACCGCTGAACACAGGCGCCGGGACCGTGGGAGAAGAGCAGGGCAGAGACGCGCCAGCGGAAGGGTAAGTATAAGCGATATTTACCTGTCCCGTTCCGCTGTGTCCTCGGGTGCTCTTGCTGCAATGTTCAGGCAGAGGGCGCGATGACGTGGTTACTGCGCGCAGCGCCCTCTGCCTGATCATTGACTGCTGGAGGACCCGGAAAACAGCGGCAGAACGGGTGACAGGTAAATATCGCAGGTGCCGTGGCCCTGAGCAAGCGGTGACACCGGCACCTGTCCCCCATAGCGCGCCGGTGTCCCCGTCTGCTCAGGACACCGGCACCTGGCCCCCAGCAACGAGAGGTGAGTATATCTTTTTTTTTTTTTCGGTTGCAGCAGCAGCGGCAGCAATTGAGGCCTATACTATGAGGCATAATCTATGGGGGCACAATCTATGGATCATATATGGGGGCACAATCTATGGGGGCACAATCTATGGAGCATCAATGGGGGCACAATCTATGGAGCATCTATGGGGGCACAATCTATGGAGCATCAATGGAGGCACAATCTATGGAGCATCTATGGGGGCATAATCTATGGAGCATCTATGGGGGCACAATTTGTGGAGCATCTATGGGGGCACAATCTGTGGAGCATCTATGGGGGCATAATCTATGGAGCATCTATGGGGGCACAATCTGTGGAGCATCTATGGGGCACAATCTGTGGAGCATCTATGGGGGCACAATCTGTGGAGCATCTATGGGGGCATAATCTATGGAGCATCTATGGGGGCACAATCTGTGGAGCATCTATGGGGGCACAATCTGTGGAGCATCTATGGGGGCATAATCTATGGAACATCTATGGGGCACAATCTATGGATCATCTATGGGGGCACAATCTATGGATCATCTATGGGGGCACAATCTATGGAGCATCTATGGGGGCATAATACATGGGCAGCATATAGGGCATAATCTCATTTTCCACCCTAGGCTTATACTCGAGTCAGTAAGTTTTCCCAGTTTATTGTGGCAAAATTAGGGGGGTCGGCTTATACTCAGGTCGGCTTATACTCGAGTATATACGGTACTCTTTTTTTTTACTTTTTTACTTAGTCCCACCATGGGATTATCATTCTTGCAGACTGATTGACAGCAGCATCCCCATGCTGTAGAAACTGTCAGCTCTGCACTGATAGAGAAGCTTGCTGATCATGCACTGTGCATGATTAGCATGTTTCCTAGCTCTGGTGAACCGGATGTCGTCATGACAACATCGGGTCACCAAGGCAATGATCGAAAACATGCCGCCGGGTCTCCGATCCAAAGGCAGAGGGGTTGTCAGCCCTCTGCCGGCTCCTGGAATGCTGTGATCTCATTCGATCGCAGCATTTTGGGGGTTTAAGTGCAGGGAGCGCTGTGTCACCGCTCCTGGCACTTAGTTCCGGGTATCAGCTGTCAGAATCAGCTAACACCCGGCTGTGATCGCCCGCACACCACCCGTGTGCGTGGGTGATCGCGCAGATGTAATAATCTGTCCCTGATCAAATAGGCCCAGGTCACATGATGGATTATTACGTCTGTCAGAAAGGGATTAAAGTCACATTTTCTTTTGGCTGCTTGTTTTTTGTTAGTTTTTTTTTTAGCTCACCCCTATGCGTGGAGTTTAGATTTTCCAAATGTTTTCACCTAGATAATCATTTGAGAATTAACTGACAAACATATATCTAGTTGGAGTAATTGAAAACATAGCTTTTAATAATTAATTTAAAATATACAATATTTATTATTTACATCATTATTCACAAAAATCTTCTCCAGAGATGTAGACAAAAAATTCCTATTCTCCTGTTACGATCTAATTAGGAGACTATTTATAGGAGAAATTCTATAAAGAACTAAGGAATAATTGTTCAACTATTCTTTATAAAGTGGTCCGATAGGAGTTTTTGTTCAACAACGTACGCATTTAATATATGTGAGTACTTAAAGTATATACAGTATTTGTTGATTTGTTAATCTTTAGGTCTCAAATGTGAACTTTTCAAAAAGTCATTCAATTTGTTGCATATGTACTCCAATTCCTCCCAACGCCACCCACTTCCCCTCACCCCAAATGATTTTATACATAACAGATATTTTGGTGCATTTTTTACACTATTTTACAGTAAGTGCATTTTTTTTTGTGTTAGAAAGTTGCAATAAAGGTTAAGACTAGAGGCAAAAATAATGACCAATCTTGACTTCGGGCAAAAATCATGAATTGTTTGTGTCATTTTGAAAAAATGTGGTGCAAAAAAAGGTGCAAATACAGTAATTTTGGGCACCCCTGGTCAAAATGACTGTTATTGTGAACAGCTAAGCAAGTTGAAGATGAAATGATCTCTAACAGGCCTAAAGTTAAAGATGAAACACTTCCTTTGCATTTTAGAGAAAAAAATATATTTTTTCATCTTTTACATTTAAAAATTACAAAAATGACACTGGACCAATGTAAAAGTTTGGGCACCCTGCATGGTTAGTACCTAGTAGCACCCCTTTTTGAAAGTATCACAACTTGTAAATTCTTTTTGTAGCCAGCCAAGAATGTTTCAATTCTTGTTTGAGGGATTTTCATCCTTTCTTCCAGTTCTGTGAAATGGATCGTCTTGCATGCCCTACTAATTGGAGGTCTAGGCACAGATTTTCAATCAGATCAGGGGATTGAGAGGGCTATTGTAAAAGCTTCAGCTTGTGCCTTTTGAGGTAGTCTATTGTGGATTGTGATGTGCATTTAGGATCATTATCCATTTGTAGAAGACTTCCTTTTTTCAACTTCATTGAATCCATTCTTCCCTCTACCCATGCATGATTGATCCACCCCTATGCTTAATGGTTGGTGAGATGTTCGTTTCCTGAAATTCTCTGCCCTTTCTTCTCCACACATACCTTTGATCATTGTGTCCAAAGAGTTCTATTTTAACCTCATCTGTCCAAAGGACTTGCTTCCAAAATGCATCAGTCTTGTTTAGATGTTCTTTTGCATACTTTTGATGCTGAATGTTATGATGATGAGGTTTTCTTCTGATGACTCTTCCATGAAGGCCATATTTGTGCAGGTGTCTCTGAACAGTAGAACAATGTACCACAACTCCAGAGTCTGCTAATTCTTTCTGAAGGTGTTTTGCAGTCAAGCCGAGGTTCTGATTTGCCTCTCTAGCAATCCTACAAGTAGCTCTCACTGATGTTTTATTTGATCTTCCAGACACTATTTTGACCTTCACTATTCCTAGTCACTTCCAATTCTTAATTACATTTCGAACTTGAGGGCAACTTAAAAACGCTTTACCTTCTTATAGCCTTCTCCTGCTTTGTGGTCCTCCATCATTTTCATTTTCAGAGTGCTAGACATCTGCTTAGAATAACCCATGACTGCTGTTTTTTGTCACAAGGTTAGAGGAGGTGGGTTTTTATAAAGCTGGGAAATTTGAATCAACTGACCTTTCCCAAAGATGATAGTGAACAAGCTATAACTAACTGTCTAATTAAGGTCAGAAACCTTGGTCAAAGTTATCTGAGCAAACAAATCTCCAAGTGTTCCCAAACATTTGCATTGGCCCATTTTCCTTTTTGTAATTACTATATATTTTTTATTATTATTATTTTTTGCCTAAAATCCAAAGGAAAAGTGTCCCTTAGGCCTTTTAGAGATCATTTCATCTTCAACTTGCTTAACTGTTCACAATAACAGTAATTTCAACCAGAGGTGCTCAAACTTTTACATGCCACTGTATAAGATAAAAAAGTAAAGTGATTTAAAACACCCACAAATGAATCTGGGTCATAGACTGAGCTCACGTTCACGTCTACATACCCCCTCCTCCCCTAGTGAGCATTAACCCCTTTACAACATGTGACGTATATGTACGTCATAGGTGGTCTCATTAATAATAATAATAATAATAATTTTATTTCTATAGCGCCAACATATTCCGCAGCACTTTACATTTTAGTGGGGACTTGTACAGACAATAGATATTACAGCATAACAATAAACACACAGATCAAAACAGATATCAAGAGGAATGAGGGTCCTGCTTGCAAGCTTACAGTCTGAGGGAAAAGGGGAGACACGAAAGGTGGATGGTAACAATTGCTTTCGTTGTTCGGACCAACCATAGTGTAAGAATCGGGTGTTCATGTAAGGCTGCATGAACTGGTTATCAGCTTAAGTATGTAACAATACAGACACAGAGGGCTATTAAATGCATAAAGCGTGTGAGAACATGATGCGAGGAGCCTGATTATGGCAAAAATTTTGAAAGGGCAACACAGGGATAGTTAGTTTAATGCGTTGAGGCGGTAAGGCAGTCTGAACAAATGCATTTTTAAGGCACGCTTAACCCCTTAACCCCCAATGGTGGTTTGTACGTTAATGACCAGGCCAATTTTTACAATTCCGATAACTGTCCCTTTATGAGGTAATAACTCTGGAACACTTCCATGGATCCTGGTGATTCTGACATTTTTTTCTCACGACATATTGTACTTCATGATAGTGGTAAAATTTCTTTGATATCACTTGTGTTTATTTGTGAAAAAAACAGAAATTTGGTGAAAATTTTGAAAATTTCGCAATTTTCCAAATTTGAATTTTCATGCCCTTAAATCACAGAGATATGTCACATGAAATATTTAATAAGTAACATTTTCCACATGTTTACTTTACATCAACACAATCTTGGAACCAACATTTTTTTGTTATGAAGTTATAAGGGTTTAAATTTCAACAGCGATTTCTCATTTTTAGAACACATTTTTTAGGGACCACATCACATTTGAAGTTACTTTGAGGGGTCTATGTGATAGAAAATGCCCAAAAGTGACACCATTCTAAAATTGCACCCCTGAAGGTGTTCAAAAACACATTCAATAAGTTTATTAACCCTTCAGGTGCTTCACAGGAATTTTTAGAATGTTTAAAAAAAATGAACATTTAACTTTTTTTCATAAAAAAATTCAGATCCAATTTTTTTATTTTACCAAGAGTAACAAGAGAAACTGGACCCCAAATATTGTTGTACAATTTGTCCTGAGTGCGCTGATACCCCATATATGCAGGTAAACTACTGATTGGGCGCATGGCTGAGCTCAGAAGGGAAGGAACGCCGTTTGACTTTTCAATACCAAATTGGCTGGAATTGAGATCGGACACCATGTCACGTTTGGAGAGCCCCTGATGTGCCTAAACAGTGGAAACCCCCACAAGTGACACCATTTTGGAAATTACGCCCCCTAAGGAACTTATCTAGATTTGTGGTGAGCACTTTGAACCCCCAAGTGCTTCTCAGAAGTTTAGAATGTAGAGCCCTAAAAATAAAAAATCATATTTTTTTCATAAAAATGATCTTTTTGCCCCCAATTTTTTATTTTCCCAAGGGTAATAGGAGAAATTGGATCCTAAAAGTTGTTGTGCAATTTGTCCTGAGTATGCTGATACCCCATATGTGGGTGTAAACCACTGTTTGGGCACATGGCAGAGCTCAGAAGGGAAGGAGCACCATTTGACTTTTTCAACACAGAATTGTCTGGAATTGAGATCAGACGCCATGTCGCGTTTGAAGAGTCCCTGATGTGCCTTAACAGTGGAAATCCCCCAATTCTAACTCCAACCCTATCCCCAACACACCACTAACCCCAATCCTAACCCTAACCATTGTCATGACTCTGGACAGGATAGTTCCGCCTTCATCCTGGTCAGGTCAGGGTTCACTCTAGTTAGCCTCTCTTTGCTTCTGGGGCAGCTATTTAATGTTGGCAGTTCCTGGATTTGGTGTCGGTGATACTTCCATATACACGGCTTGTGGCTTGTCGTCCGTAAACGTTGTGCCTCTGTGCGTGTGTGCTTTGACTTTTGCCTCTGAATCCTGCTTTGTACTGCCCTGTCCTTCCTGGTTATTTGACCCCTCGACTCGTCTCCAGTTTCTCTTAGTCTTATCCCTAGGTAGTTCTCTCTCGTCTAGCTTTTAACCCTTGGCTATCCTTTGACTACGTTTACTTTCTGTGCCCTGCACTCAGCTGCCTTCTCTGTCCTCAAATGCGGTGACTCTGCCCCCTGGTCATGTGACTGCTTAGTTCCAGGTCCTGTGCTCACTGCTTTGTCTCAGGTCCTTGCGCTCTGCGTGCTCTATTCCTCCACTCTTTGCACTTTTCACGTACCCCTTGATAGCGCCCCTAGGCTGTGCCAGTGACACCATCAGTGTCATCACAACTATAACCCTAACCACAAACCTAATCCCAACCCTAACCCTAACTTTAGCCTCAACCATAACCTTAACTTTTGCCCCAACCCTAACCCTATTATTTTTCCCTAACTAAGGGGGTGATAAAGGGGGGTTAGATTTACTATTTTTTTATTTTGATCACTGTGATAGGGGCTATCACAGTGATCAAAATGAACCAATAGGAAAAAATCTCCTATTATTGCCGGGTGCTGGCCGGTAGATCTTGGCGGGCGCAATGCGCATGTGCCCGCCATTTTCTCCCAGAAGAAGAAGCCAGCAGCCCAGGGGACTTCAGGGGGCCTGCAGGGACAACGGATGTAACGGGGGTGATCATGGGACCCTATTTCTCTCTCCTCTGATGTGCGATCACATCAGAGGAGAGAGAAATTAAATGGAAAATCTGACTTTTTTTTCCGGTCAACGTTATACCATTAATAACGGCAATCGCAACACCGGGTTCGGTAAAAAATGACCTGAATCATGTTCTCTGGGGTCTCGGCTACCCCACAGCAAAAACAACGCTGTGTTTTAAGTACCCTTAACTGCCGCCGTGAAAAGGCGTATCGGCGGTTGTTAAGGGGTTAAATGTAACTCTCATCTTTCTCCCATGCTTGCACCGATCGCTGGCAGAGAAGGGGAGAATGATGAGAGCAGTGTTCAGCACCCGGCGCTGGGGAACAGCACTTACTGTAACTCTTTTTCCATGGCGCCTATCTGTGTGGTACTGATGTGGCACACACATGCCACATGTGTGCCGCAAACATTACACACACGGACACTGACATCTCTGGCACCGCAAATATTAGGACATGTGAAAGAGGCGTTATACTGTAGCTGGTTTTTATGTTTGGCAGCTGTCACACACTAAAAGACTCTTTTTATTGCAAAAACGCATCACCATATTTTGAGAACTATAATTTTTCCATATTTTGACCCACAGAGTCATGTGAGGTCTTGCTTTTGCGAGATGAGCTGACGTTTTTATTGGTACCATTTTCGGGCACATGACATTTTTTGATCACTTTCTATTCCGATTTTTGGGAGACAGAATGAGCAAAAACCAGCAATTCATGAATTTCTTTTGGGGGGTGTTTACATTGTTCCGCGTGTGGTAAAATTGATAAGGCAGTTTTATTCTTCGGGTCAGTGCAATTACAGCGATACCTAATTCATATCTTTTTTATGTTTTGGCACTTTTATATCAGAAAATCTATGTTATAGTAAAAATAATTGTTTTTGCATCACTTTATTCTGACAGCTATATTGTTTTTATTTTTTCGCTGATGACGCTGTATGGTGGCTCGTTTTTTGCGGGACAAGATGTCGTTTTCAGCAGTACCATGTTTATTTATATCTGTCTTTTTGATCGCGTGTTATTCCACTTTTGTTCGGCAGTATGATGATAAAGCATTGTTTGTGGCTTTTTCCTTTATTTTATGATGTTCACTAAAGGGGATAACTAGTAGGACAGTCTTATAGGACGGGACGTTATGGACGCGGTGATACCAAATATGTGTACTTTTATTGTTTAGATTTCTTTTTTCATTCAAATATTTATTTAGCGTTAGAATAAAAATTTATTTTTTATTATTATTATTTTTTAAAAAATATTTTTACAATTATAATTTTTTTTTTACTTTATTCTAACTTTTACACTTTGTCCCACTTTGTTTACACTTGTTTGTTTACACTTGTTTGTTTACACTTTTACACTTTGTCCCACAATCATTTTGTGCAGGCTGATCGCTTCTATAGCATGCATATGAAGCAGCATCTGCATGCTATGGAAGCTGTCAACATTGCACTTTCTGCACACTGACCTGGAGACCCCATCATGACGACATCAGGTCCCCATGACAGCGATCGGGTCTCCACGGCAGCGATCCGGACCTCGTTTCAAGCTGCGGGGTCTCCGATCCAAAGGCAGAGGGGCTGTCAGCCCTCTGCCTGCTCCTGGAACGCTGCGATCTTGTTTGATCGCAGTGTTCTGGGGGTTAAAGTGCTGGGAGCGGTCTGTGACCACTCCTGGCACTTTGTGCCGTGTCAGCTGTGAGAATCAGCAGACACCCGGCCGCACAGCCGATAGGCAATGACGTATTATTTCGTCCATGGGAAGTAAGTCCCAGGTCACATGGACCGAATAGTACGTCTAATGTCAGAGAGGGATTAAAACTGTGGGGATTGGGGATTAATCTTATTAACCTGGGTAGTGCATTCCAAAAAATTGGCGCAGCTCGTGAAAAGTTTTGGAGACGGGAGTGGGAGGTTCTGATTATTGAGGTTGTTAACTTCAAGTCATTAGCAGAATCGAGGGCACGGGTAGGATGGTAGGCTGAGATGACAGAAGAGATGCTGCATGGTTCTGAGCCATGGAGTTCTTTGTGGGTGAGAGTAATAAGATTGTACTGGATTCTGGAGTGGATGGGAAACCAGTGTAATGACAGGCACAAGGTAGAGGCATCTGTTGTGAACACTTTGGAGATGACTTCTGAGCTGGGGCTCCCCCTGGTGGTTGCTGATGGTATTGAAGCTGTATTGAATGAAAGAGGTCCATCACCTGGGAGCGAGGAGTGGCAATCAGGGGGGCCAAACTGAGCAGATATAAGTGAGCTGCCCTCCCATGATCCTCGCCGGTGATTAGTTTCTCTTCCTGGTCTAGTTTGGAAGTTTGCTGGGTTTCTGCTGTCTCCTGCGAAAATTCAGATAAGTTATTTTCTGCTTTTCTTCTGTGGTTTTGCTTTTCCTTGTTTTTGCTGCCCTTTTGTGTGAGGTCAGCCGGGTCCCCATCCTGGGGCATGCGCTGGTCTCTGTTTCTCTTTTGTTTCTGTTCATTTGCTCTGTCCCTGTTATTTCAGTGGCTGCTGGGTAGCTGCGTGTTCACACCAGAGTTTTGATTGAGCGGGGGCGAGATCGTGTGGTCTCAGCATTTTTGGAATCAGAAGTGTTGGAATTTTTCCTAGGGTTTTGCTGGGTTGCAGACAGTATTCTTTCCTGTCCTGTCCTATCTAGATAGTTTTTGGCCCCAGCATTTGCTTACTCTATTTTCTACCTGCGTTTGTATTTCATCTTGTCTAACCGCCATTATATGTGTGGGGGCTACATATTCCTTTGGGGCGCTACTCCAGGGCAGTTAGCTTTCCCCTTTCTATCTTTAGGCGTAGCTAACTCTCCGGCTGTGCAGAGCCGTCTAGCTCACCGTAGGTATGTCCCACTGCTGCTTCTAGTTGTGCGGTTAGTTTAGGGGTCTGCAACCCATTAGTTCCCAACCTCTCTGGGCGTTCGGCTGCCTTGGCTGTTTTTGCTCCTGTCCTCCTCGGCTACCAAATCATAACAGGCATCTGTATAACGATTGGTGAGGAGTATGATCCTGGCTACAGAATTCAAGACAGATTGGAGAGGGGAGAGTTTGGTAAGAGGGTTACCGATTAGTAGAGAGTTACAATAGTCCACAGAACGAATAAGAGAAACAGTAAGAGTTTTTGCAGTCGACAGTAAGAAAAGGTCGAATTCTAGAAATGTTTTTGAGGTGCAGAAAACAAGAGCGAGCCAGTGACCGGATGTGGGGTGAATGAAAGCTTGGAATCAAGTATGACCCCAAGACAGCGGGCATGTTGCTGGGGAGTAATGGTGGAACCACACACAGAAATGGCAATGTTGGACATAGGTACTAGAGGGAGGAAACGAAAGGAGTTCAGTTTTTGACAGGTGCAGTTTCAGATAGAGGGAGGACATGATGTTAGAGACAGCGGTAAGACAATCACTGATGTTTTTCTAAAAAGACAGGCGTGATATAGGAGAAGAAGTGTATAATTGGGTGTCATCAGCATAGAGGTGCTACTGGAAACCAAATCTACTGATTGTTTCTCTAATAGGGGCAGTATACAAAGAGAAGAGGAGGGGGCCAAGAGTGATCCTTGAGGAACCCTAACAGAAAGGGGAAGATGAGAGGAGGAGGAGCGAGGAAAACATACAGTGAAGGAGCGGTCAGAGAGATAGGAGGAGAACCAGGAGAGAACAGTGTCCTTGAGGCCAATGGAGCAGAGCATAGTAAGGAGGAGCTGATGATCCACAGTGTCGAATGCTGCAGAGAGATCCAAGAAAACTAGCATGGAGTAGTGACCATTAGATTTAGCTGTTAGTAGATCGTTAGAGACTTTAGTGAGGGTTTCAGTAAAGAGCCAAAACTGGATTGTAGAGGGTCGAGAAGAGAAGTTATCTGAGAGATAGCAGATAAGACAGGAGTGAACCAGGCATTCCAGGAGTTTAGAGATGAAGGGAAGATTAGAGACAGGTCTATAGTTAGCGGCACAGTTTTGGTCGAGGAGTAATGGATGTATGATGGCATGCTTAAATGAGGAGAGAAAGATACCGGAAGAGAGAGAGAGGTTGAATATTTTTGTCGAGTGAGTGGTGACAGCAGAGGAAAGGGACTGAGAGATGTGATGGAATGGGGTCACTGGTGCAAGTGATAGGGCGAGAAAATGCAAGTAGCCTGATTATTTCTTCTTCTGTGACTGGTTCAAAATCAGAGAGTGAGCTAGATGCAGTGGGGGAGGGATGACAATGCATGGTATGAGGGGATTGGGAGATAATTTCCTGTCGGATATGGTGAATTTTTTCTTCTGTTTGATGCGGGCTCCGGTGATGAGCCTGCAACTTTTCCAGCACATGTCAAGTGTATATAAGCCAAAAGTAATAATAATAGTAATAATAAAAGAAGTCATGGCTTGCAATAAACTGTTGACCACTTTATCTGGGTAGTGTAACTTTCCTCACTAGTGTTGAGCATTCCGATACCGCAAGTATCGGGTATCGGCCGATATTCGCTGTATCGGAATTCCGATACTTAGTTCCGATATTTTTCCTATATCGTATACCGGAATCGGAAGTTCCCATAATTCTTTGAGAGGCAGTGTGATTTTAGTCAGCCAATGAGGAATCCTACGAAGTGTGGGCACATCCTGTAATGCTGCGGTCATCTTAACTAATGGCATGGCTGTGATTGGCTGCTGAAATGATGTCAGAATGCACTATAAAAGGCGCTGCCGCCATTTTAGCGTCACTGTGCTGTGAATTCAGTTAGGGACAGAACGCTGCTCTGCTGACTCTGAGGGACAGTTAGAGATTGCGATTTTGTGTACTTTGCTTTAGGCAGGCTAATTTACCAACCGCTGTCTAAAGCTTCCTTTTGCCTTGCAGTGTTGTTTTAACAGCTCTGTGCAAGGTGTGTGTGTGAGAGTGCAGGTGACGCTGCAGTTTGCTCTGCATCCAACGCTGTCTGTAGGCATCTGCACGTGTCACTCACAGACTCTTTTTTTTTTTCTTTAGTATAATTCTAGCTGCTCCATTCAATAGAAATTATAGTGTGATGTGCTTCCATACAGAAAGGAGCCTTTCACAGATAGTGAACAGTTGTGTTTCAGTGTTCACTGCAGTCTGTGAGGTATTTTTTTTTCTTTTTTTAAATGCAGATCACGCTCCAGTTACTTCTTCAACTAATGCTGCGTGTACTCTGCTGAGTGTCTGTCACTGGCTCATCCTTGTCATTTTTCTAAAATTGGTGCTGCTTTATTCTATTTTCAATTTACTAAAATCTATTAGTGTGACGCTCTTCCATCAAAATACAATACATTGCTTGCAAACATAATAGAAGTCCACAAAAAGGCCTTTCACAGCAAGTGAACAGTTGTGTTCACTGTTCACTCTAGTCTGAGGTTTAAATTTTTGGTAGGAGTGTAGATCCCGCTCCACTTACTTCAACCACCGCTGCGTGTACTCTGCTGAGTGTCTGTCACTGGCTCATCCTTGTCATTTTTCTAAAATTGGTGCTGCTTTATTCTATTTTCAATTTACTAAAATCTATTAGTGTGACGCTCTTCCATCAAAATACAATACATTGCTTGCAAACATAATAGAAGTCCACAAAAAGGCCTTTTACAGCAAGTGAACAGTTGTGTTCACTGTTCACTCTAGTCTGAGGTTTAAATTTTTGGTAGGAGTGTAGATCCCGTTCCACTTACTTCAACCACCGCTGCGTGTACTCTGCTGAGTGTCTGTCACTGGCTCATCCTTGTCATTTTTCTAAAATTGGTGCTGCTTTATTCTATTTTCAATTTACTAAAATCTATTAGTGTGACGCTCTTCCATCACAATACAATACATTGCTTGCAAACATAATAGAAGTCCACAAAAAGGCCTTTCACAGCAAGTGAACAGTTGTGTTCACTGTTCACTCTAGTCTGAGGTTTAAATTTTTGGTAGGAGTGTAGATCCCGCTCCACTTACTTCAACCACCGCTGCGTGTACTCTGCTGAGTGTCTGTCACTGGCTCATCCTTGTCATTTTTCTAAAATTGGTGCTGCTTTATTCTATTTTCAATTTACTAAAATCTATTAGTGTGACGCTCTTCCATCAAAAT
>JARQOD010000001.1:841195418-841233460 GCA_033576555.1 Oophaga sylvatica
CTACGTTGGTCCTAGACGCCTCGTCACAGCCTGAGAAACTAACTATACCTAAAGATAGAAAGAGGAAAGCTATCTGCCCCGGAGCAGATCCCCAAAGAACATAGAAAGCCCCCAAACATGTAATGGCGGTTAGACAAGAAGAAATACTGACACAGACAGAAAATAGTATGAGCAAACGTTGGGGCCCAAACTATCTAAATAGAAAAGGATAGGAAGGGCACTTACTGCAATCCCAAAAAACCCTGAAAAGCACCAACTTTACTAATTTCAAAAACACCTGAGATCACACGACCTCTACCACCTAAATTAGTTCTCTGGTGTAACAAAATCAAAACAGCAGCCACTGAAAAAACTGGAAAAAGCAAATGTACAAACATCAGTGGCTGAACAAAACTGAGAGTGCAAAAGCCCCGAGAGGGGACCCTGAAGGCCCCCACAGAAATGCAGGACAAAATGCAAAAATCAAGCACAAAAGCAAAAAGAAGAAAATGTCTTATCTGTTAGCAGGAGATGCAGACACGACACAGCAGGCTACAAAGGAAACAGGAATCAAGGATTGAGACCAGAACAATTGATCACCGGCAACCCTGATGGGAAGGTGACTCCCTTATATAAGACCAGTCAGTAACACCTGATTCCCAATCCTCACAATATTCACTGGACAGTCCAGTACCGCTTGTAACCACCAGAGGGAGCCTCTGCTCAGAACTCATCTCAAGTCCATTCACAACACTCTCCCTCCTGTTTGTACCATTGGGGCAATGTCTTCCTCTATCTTCCTTCTATCACTAACCACTTCTCTAGGCCTCTCCCAGCTTACAACCAAAGTACTGGTTCTCAGCCACAAAGCTATCCACAGTGCAGCACCCCTCCTACATCTCCTCCCTCATTTCTATCTATCGGCCTAACCGACTGCTGCGCTCTGCAAACGACTTTCGACTAACCTCTGCACTAATACGTACCTCCCACTCCCGACTCCAAGACTTCTCCCGCGCTACGCCAATCCTCTGGAATGCTGTACCCCAAGAAATTAGGACTATCCACAATTTGCATGGTTTCAGGCGCTCCCTCAAAACACATTTGTTCAGAGCGGCCTATCACATTCACTAATCAAAGTCATTCTATGTATTCTGTGTAAGTGTGTATGTGTGTGTGTGTCTCTAGCCCATTCACTATCTCCATCCCTCAGTCCCTTAAGATGGCTGGACCATCATTGTAAATGCACCATTGTATATAAACACCTATACTTTGTATCTCCCCCACCTCATTGTACATTGTAAGCTGTCACTAGCAGGGGCGACTTATTTAGCTTAAATTATTGTATTGTTAACGTTGTTACTTATGACTTGTGTTCTTAAACTGCAAAACTGTAAAGCGATGCGTAATATGATGGCGCTATATAAATTAATATTATTATTATTAGGATTCCTCTGAGCTGCTCCCACCACCTTCCTGTTCCTCACGCCATGTTGGGTCTTGGACCTCATCATCTCCACTACCCTCTTCCAACACCTGCTGCTGTTGGGTGGTCTGGCCAGCACCATGATCAACAGAAACTGGCACCTGAGTCTCATCATCATCAGATGCGTTCTGCGGTGTGCTGACCATCGGCACTGTCTCACCCGCCTCTTCAGATTCAGAGAGACACAGCTGTTGCGCATCACTGCATACTCCTCTTCTTCACATTACAGAATGCTGCTTGGCTGGGCCCCTGTTTGCAAGCCAATAGATTCTGAGAACAGAAGCAGACACTCAGCTGGCTCCTGTACAGAACTCTCTGACTGCCTGGGCAATTTGCCAGGCGGTGAAGAGACAGATGGTTGCTCAACAGTGCTGTGGTCCTGAGAGGAGGTGGAAGCAATTGAAGTCGATGCATTGGCTGACATCCAACCAACAACGGCTTCAATTTGTTCTTCCCGCAGCAGGGGGGTACTCCGAGCTCCTACAAAAGTGCGCATAAAGGAACGCTCACGGGGAAAACTGGTGGATGCTGTGTCACTGGGGGCCGCAGCAGCCACAGAATCCCCACGTCCTCTCCCTGAAGAAACTCCACGGCCACGACCACGTGCCTTACTCCCTGCCTTCTTCATCTTGGTAGATTGATAAAGAAAGTCTGAAAAGTTATAAGGCCTAAGTGTGGTTATTCCGCAGAGACTGCAGTGAACACAGCACACAACTGTTCAGTAGGTGTGAAAGGCCCCTTTGTGTACTTCTATAGTGTTTGCAACAAATGCATTGTATACGGATGGAAGCGCGTCACACTAATAGATTTTATTTATTTGTAATAGAATGGAGCAGCAACAATTAGAGAAAAATTTCAAGGATGTGCCAGTGACACACGCTCAGCAGACTACAACCAGCAGTGGTTGAAGAACTAACTGGAGCGTGATCTGCACTCCAAAAAGGAAAACCTCAGACTACAGTGAACACTGCACACAACTGTTCACTACCCAACGCGTCTCAGCAGGAAGGCAGTCTGTGCGTCAAAACAAAGGCGCAAGCATACATCCACGTACCCTGTTTATAAAGCTATATAAAAAAAATTATGTAGTAGTGACGCACACTTTATTGAGGTACAGTATTACATCGCCATTCACCATCTGTGGCTATGCAGTCTCATCTATATATACCTTATCTATCCGTTGTCATGCTTGCAAGTCGACAGTCAGGCATAAATAGCAATTTCCATTATGCACTATGCACTTTTTAAAGGTTATGTTTGTTAATAAAAATGATTATTGCCACATATTATGAGTATTACATGATGGAAATTGTATCATTTTGTATAAACTGTTTAGTGACATTATTCAGCAAATGTAACATTTTAGTAATGTCACAGATAACTTGTAATGCTGATGATGTTTTGAAGTCAGACATTCATTGTCTATACAATAAAAATGGTGTACATACTGTTACTTATCCATCATTAATGGATTCAGATATGTACTTGTATGCTTTTATGTACAACCGTATAGCAGATTCCTTAACTAATTTATTTTGTGGTTTGCATTGCTGTTCAACATGTTAATGTATGTGTTTATGTTTGTCAATTCTTTATTTATCTAGATATTAGTTTAAATGAAATCATCATCTTATGGTAGTAAAGGTTATCTTTCTCTTGTTTGAAGTATAGACATTTAAAATTGACAGGTAACAAGGAAATTACTTGATCTAGTATTTAAACATCCTCCTTGACCCTGGGCTCCAACACCGCCAGTTGTTGCTCGTAAGTGCTGTTAGCACAGTCAACACTTGCTCCTGTGTTACTGGGGTTCAGTAATGTCAGCTGTTCCCCTGCTGTGTGTACGTCAAAAAGTCCTGCTGCCTCCACCCTGTTCTCTTCTCATCCCTGGGCTCCAACACCGCCAGTTGTTGCTCGGAAGTGCTGTTAGCACAGTCAACACTTGCTCCTGTGTTACTGGGGTTCAGTAATGTCAGCTGTTCCCCTGCTGTGTGTACGTCAAAAAGTCCTGCTGCCTCCACCCTGTTCTCTTCTCATCCCTGGGCTCCAACACCGGCAGTTGTTGCTCGGAAGTGCTGTTAGCACAGTCAACACTTGCTCCTGTGTTACTGGGGTTCAGTAATGTCAGCTGTTCCCCTGCTGTGTGTACGTCAAAAAGTCCTGCAGCCTCCACCCTGTTCTCTTCTCATCCCTGGGCTCCAACACCGCCAGTTGTTGCTCGGAAGTGCTGTTAGCACAGTCAACACTTTCTCCTGTGTTACTGGGGTTCAGTAATGTCAGCTGTTCCCCTGCTGTGTGTACGTCAAAAAGGCCTGCTGCCTCCACCCTGTTCTCTTCTCATCCCTGGGCTCCAACACCGCCAGTTGTTGCTCGGAAGTGCTGTTAGCACAGTCAACACTTGCTCCTGTGTTACTGGGGTTCAGTAATGTCAGCTGTTCCCCTGCTGTGTGTACGTCAAAAAGTCCTGCTGCCTCCACCCTGTTCTCTTCTCATCCTTGGGCTCCAACACTGCCAGTTGTTGCTCGGAAGTGCTGTTAGCACAGTCAACACTTGCTCCTGTGTTACTGGGGTTCAGTAATGTCAGCTGTTCCCCTGCTGTGTGTACGTCAAAAAGTCCTGCTGCCTCCACCCTGTTCTCTTCTCATCCCTGGGCTCCAACACCGCCAGTTGTTGCTCGGAAGTGCTGTTAGCACAGTCAACACTTGCTCCTGTGTTACTGGGGGTCAGTAATGTCAGCTGGTCCTCGGTTGTGCCATTGGCTCTTTTCCTTCTGCTGCCCCTCCGGGTTCCAGTACCGTCAGCTGGTTCTCCGCAGTGCCTTTGGCCTAGGTGCCTCCATCTCGGTATCCGAGTTCCAGCAACGTCTGCTGGTCCTTGGTAGTGCTTTGGAGCACAGGTACCTCCTGCTTAGTAACCGTGTCCCAGTAACGTCAGCTGGTCCTCGGTTGTGCCATTGGCTCTTTTCCTTCTGCTGCCCCTCCGGGTTCCAGTACCGTCAGCTGGTTCTCCGCAGTGCCTTTGGCCTGGGTGCCTCCATCTCGGTATCCGAGTTCCAGCAACGTCTGCTGGTCCTTGGTAGTGCTTTGGAGCACAGGTACCTCCTGCTTAGTAACCGTGTCCCAGTAACGTCAGCTGGTCCTCGGTTGTGCCATTGGCTCTTTTCCTTCTGCTGCCCCTCCGGGTTCCAGTACCGTCAGCTGGTTCTCCGCAGTGCCTTTGGCCTAGGTGCCTCCATCTCGGTATCCAAGTTCCAGCAACGTCTGCTGGTCCTTGGTAGTGCTTTGGAGCACAGGTACCTCCTGCTTAGTAACCGTGTCCCAGTAACGTCAGCTGGTCCTCGGTTGTGCCATTGGCTCTTTTCCTTCTGCTGCCCCTCCGGGTTCCAGTACCGTCAGCTGGTTCTCCGCAGTGCCTTTGGCCTAGGTGCCTCCATCTCGGTATCCGAGTTCCAGCAACGTCTGCTGGTCCTTGGTAGTGCTTTGGAGCACAGGTACCTCCTGCTTAGTAACCGTGTCCCAGTAACGTCAGCTGGTCCTCGTTGTGCCATTGGCTCTTTTCCTTCTGCTGCCCCTCCGGGTTCCAGCACAGTCAGCTGGTCCTCGTTACTTGCATTGGCTCTTGTACCTTCTGCTACATTTACAAATTGAAGATTTTTTAAATGTTTTTTTGGGTAATCACTCTGGATCTCCAACAATGAAGACGACGACTCTGATGACCACCCCGAAGAAGATGACGACCACAAGGACGACGAGCATCAAGCCAACCAGCCTAAACACCATCACAAAGAAGAAATAAAATATTACCCAACAGGACTAAGAAGGTTAAGACAAACTACAAGATACAGAACAAGAGACTGAAGAACAATAAGCAGAAGATCAAAAAGCAGAAGAACATGAAGTATAAGACCAAAATGAAGAGCAAAATATATGCTCTAAATTATAAGCAGAAGAAGACTAAGCAGTGTATGGGGGTGAGTCCGTTCCTCCTCGTGGTGCCCCTGGAAAATGCCTGCTGCTGCAGGCTAAACTGAACACGGACAAATACTGTTGTAATTTAAATCTTTTGTGACAGCAAGAACGGAAGGATGAAAAATTCATACTTTGACAGATTACAAGTACAGGAATCTCTGTCACAAATAAGAATATGATGAAGAAGATGAAGTAGAATATGAAGAAGAATAATAGTTTAATAAGAAGAATATGAGTAATGTTAACAAAAAGATGAATAGCAAGAAGTTTAAGAAGAAGATAAAGAAGGTGAAGATGAAGAATAATTTGATGAAAAAGATGATGCTGCTGAAGATTATGAAGGAGAAAGTGTGTCAAAAGTTAAAAAGGTGAAGAGCATGGAAGTTGTGAAATATACATATTTGCCAAAATAGAAAAAACGTTAACAACATTGTCAATTTCTTCGTCAATCCGAACATCTTTAAAAAAAAAAATATTTATGCTATTCCATTTGATTGGGTTAAACATCTATGCCTTTAATGTCTCCTCAACCTTCCCCAATACATTCTACATTACTCTTTGTTGTTTTCCTTCATGTACAATTAACCAACAAGGCAAGAATGGGGTTTTTTTAATTCCGATTTTTTGTTCCCATAGACTTACATTGGATTTCCGGTATCGGTATCGGGTATCGCCGATATTTTTTGGGTATCGGCGATACCATTCCGATTTCGATACTTTTGGATATCGGAAAGTATCGCTCAACTCTATTCCTCACAAATTGACCACTACTTTTGTCTATAAAATAGCTGTTGATGGAGGAGCATGCGACTAGACCTGTCCTTAGACCTGTCCTTCAGCTTCCTCCAATTGTAAAAAACCTGACAGAGAAAATCTTCTTTTCTATTGGAGGAGCTCCACTTGCAGTCATGTTATGGACAGAAGTGCTGGTCCATTTGTGAGGAAAGTTACACTAACCAGAGAAAGTGGCCAATTAAATTTAATTAAAAAGTTAAAAAAAGATGAGTGTCAGAATATAGTGAAACAAAACATCTTGTATTTTTCGATTATAAAAGCTTTTAATTTTTTTTAAGTCTAAAACACAAAGCATAAGCATTTGGTATCGCTTTGTTCATAATAATCCCAAGAATAGTATCAAAATCAATTCTACCTTGCTGTAAATATCGTAAAAACAAAATTCAAACAACAATGTTGGAACTGAATTTATTTTACCGTTTCACATCACAAAGATTTATTTTTATGTTTTCGATGAATTTATATGCTGCAAAAGATATGTCACACAGTTATGTCAATGCAAGGATAAAAAAGTTATAGGAACAGTGCTGCAGCTGTAGTGCCGGACTGGCTACGACATAGTGAAGGTAGCCACTGTTCTTGCTCTCGTCTCTGTTTACTTCCAGCCACAGTCAAATCAACATATTTTAAGAGTTTGTTAGATGTTGGATCCCCACCGATGTGATATTGATGACCTTTCCTGAAGAAACTTGATTTTAACAGTTGTCATCACAATGCTTTTTCCTAACCACAAAACAATGAGTAGAAAGGAAAAGCAGCAATCATTACATTTGTTCTCCCAATACATGAATGGATTTGGATGGTGTTTATAAAAAGACTGAGGGCACACAAAGAAAGTTGTTCGACCATATAGCTATATTGTCAGCTTTACTAAACACACATTTTATTTTTTTCTTAACAGCAGCTATCTGGATTATTAGTATTAGTGACTGTGGTATGAATAGTTTCCAACTTCAGGATCACAATTCACTATAGTTTATGTTACATTAAATTTTGGCTAAACACAACAATGATTCTTTAAAATCTTTGATACCAACATTCTCTAGAAGTCGCAAGTTTTTGCAAAATAAATACTTATGATGGAAGAGAGTTCTGATAGATTCTGAAATTTTGCCAATTAAATTGTGTTGAACGTGTAAGAGACACCACTATCAGTTTTAGGTACTCCCGTATACAGACTTGGACAGTATATTTTCAATAGTTTGTTTTTTAAAGTGAATCTGTCAGCAGGTTTTTGCTACCTCATCTAAGAGCAGCATGAGGTAGGTAAATAGACCCTGAAGACAACGATGTATCACTTAGTTTACTGGGAACAACGATTCTGACACAACAGAGTTTTTAGATTTAGCAATGCAGCAGAGCTAAGAAAGCTAACCTCGCCCCCACACCAGGCTCTCTTTACACAGAGCTATAGACAGTGAGCTGATTATCAGAGGAGGCAGACTTTCAAGTGCGAGCCATCAAGTCACAGCAATGGTAACAGCAGGTGATAAAACCTTCATTTTAAGTAAACAACAGCACACAGCCGAACATGCAACATATCTTTCAATTTTGTTTTAAGCTCTACTTCATGCTGTCCTCAGATTATATAGCAAAAAAGTTGACAGATTCTCTTTAAATTTTGCTGCTGAACCACAATTCCAAAGCAATGTCTGATTTTAATTAATTGATATCCAGTCAATTTAAATAGAAAATTATTTTTGTCAGTTTCAAGTTATTTTAGTGACCATGGTGGGTTTTTTCTTACTGTAACTGAAGGGTACCAACAATTTTGTCAACTTCTGTATTATTAATGAAATTAAAATACTAGATAAACAATTTGTTTCTAATCAAATTTGTGTCAAAGGTTTTGAAATTCACTGAGCCTGGTGAATTCAAAGAATTTGAGACTAGCTTTACGTGAATTACATAAAATAGCCACCATTTTACACATTAAAGTAGATTGTATCACCCAGAGATTACACATGACCACTGGAGTGGCTGGGCAGGCTTACACATAATACCTTGCAGCTATCACATGACATGCTGTAGTACAGCCAATCAGAAGGGACTATCAGAGCCTGAATAAAAGCAGAAGGAAGAAATACTGCAGCCATTTTGTGGCAAATCTGGATTGAGAGAAGGTCACAGCTTAGAAAAAAGAAGAGAAAGCTATAAAATACTGAATAAATTGTACAGATGATATGTGTGACAGCATAGCAGTGAATATTAGTGTCTGAAGAAAAGAGAATAAAAGAGAGATTGAATTAATAGGGTACATAGATAAGAGAGCTGACAGCTGTTCCTAATAGCATATTTCTTTCTAAAACACTGCATATCGTACCAATTGCATTCTTTACGATGCTTGATCTCCACTTGTGGCCCCCTCTTATGTTTCTTAGTCTGCCCTCTAACCTATCCCTCTTCTTATTCTTCTTTCCAAGGTTCATATATTTCTATCTGTTATGTAACGTTTTTCACTCAGTCCCCTCTACCAGTCCTACCCTGTACATAGGACTTTTTCTTTTTAAAGATTGTTTGGTCAGGGAGATTTGGTCATCTATAGTTCAATTGACCACATTGACCACATTTGCTTATTGTCATTATGTTGTGTTATCTTGTTTGCTGTGTGTTGAAAACTTTCTCAATAAAATCTTGAATTTGAAAATCCTAAAAAAACAGAGCTTGAAGCCACCAGCTGTTATTAGTTTGATCAATGTGGTTATCATTCTGATGCATTTCAATTACACATTTTTTTCATTCTTACAAAAGCAAGTTCAATGTCAGCAACAGTAGAGGTGTCCTTTACACATATGCCAGCCTCAACACTCGGATGATTTGTTGTAAAGCAATAAGCGATGCGAATAAGAATAGCTATGGCCTGCACTGCAGATGACCAACTTTAGAAGTGCTCATTGATATGAGACTTTAGCCTCAATTTGGGTATCACAGAAGTGTAGTGAGTAGAGATTGTTGGTCTGATGTGTGCCAGGCTCCCGATTCCACACCTCCCAGAAGGGTACCACCCAGAGGAACCCAAGGCACCAACGGATCACCGCAGCACACATAGGTGGGACATCAGGACACAGGCATGACATCAGGGTACACGAGGTCATCAGGACGCAGGCAAAACATCAGGGTACATGAGGTCATCAGGACGCAGACAGGACACACGAGGACATCAGGATCACGAACTCAGAAACACGAACTGGACCTCAGGAACATGGACACAGGAACATGGAATCAGGAACAAGGACCGGACATCAGGAATAAGGACCGGACATCATGAACAAGGACCGGACATCAGGAACACGGACTGGACATCAGGAACAAGGACCGGTGTTGTGAATATGCTGGATGCGGCTTCTGAGCTGGGGCTCCCTCCGGTGGTTGCTGAGGGTAATGAACTGATTAATGAATGGCCTTCAGCTGGCACTGAATGGTAGGATATAAGTGGCCTGAGTTCCCAGCAGCCTTGCCGGTTATCAATTGTTCCTTCTGTCTTGTTTGAAGCACTGCTAGGTTCCTGCTCTCCTTCAGATAAGTGTTTGCTTTTTTTTTTTTTCCTCTGTTTGATTTTCATTGCTGGTTTGCTGCTTGCAGTGGACTGCAGCCTGTCCCCTTTTGGGGGTCTGGCGCTGCAATTGTGCTCCGTTTTTGTCTGCACTTTTGTTTGCTCCTTTGTTACTTTTTATTTGCTGAATAGCGTTTGTTACACCAGAGATCTGATTTAGGTGGATGAGATCGTGTGATCTCAGGTTTTTTGGCAATCAGAAGGGTTGGTATTTTTTAGGGTTTTTGTTGGATTGCAGTCAGAATTCTTTCCTGTACTTTTCTGTCTAGACAGATTGGGCCCCAGCGTTTGCTCATTCTATTTTCTGTCTGTGTCCATGCTTTCTTCTTGTCTAACCGCCATTACATGTTTGGGGGCTTCCTATTTTCTTTGGGGATCTGCTCCGGGGCAGATAGCTTTCATCTTTCTGCCTTTAGGTGTAGTTATCTCTCAGGCTGTGACGAGGCGTCTAGGATCAACGTAGGAACTCCACGGCTACCTCTAGTTGTGTGGTTAGTTCAGGTTACTGGAATCCAATAGGTTCCAGCCTCTCTGGTGTATTACCGTTTTTGCTATTTCTCCTCAGTTACCGAAACATAACAGACAAGGACATCAGGAACACGGACTGGACATCAGGAACACGGACTGGACATCAGGAACATGGACTGGATCTCAGGAACATGGACCGGACATCAGGAACACGGACTCAGGAACATGGAATCAGGAACACGGACCGGACATCAGGAACACAGAATCAGGAACACGGACTGGACATCAGGAACACGGACACAGGAACATGGACTGGATCTCAGGAACACGGACTCAGGAACATGGAATCAGGAACACAGACCAGACATCAGGAACACGGACCAAACATCAGGAACACGGAATCAGAAACACGGACTGGACATCAAGAACACAGACTGGACATCATGAACACGGACACAGGAACACGTACTGGACATCAGGAACACGGACATAGGAACACGGACTAAGGCACATGGAATCAGGAACACGGACTGGACATCAGGAACACGGACTGGATCTCAGGAACATCAGAACACTGACATCGGACTCCGGACATCTGGCAACGATCGACAGGTTCCGGACATCGGCCTGCGGACATCAGGCTCCGGACATGAGGCCGTAGTATCAGGCTCAGGACATCTGGCAACGATAAGCAGGCTCCGGGCATCAGGCAGGGAAGGATAGGATCCAGACATCTGGAAGTGGTCCTCAGACATCAGAAATCAGGCCGTGGTCATCAGGCTCTGGGCAAGAGGCCACGGTCATCGGACTCCGGACATCTGGCAGCGACCTAAAAAGGAACCCATATCAAAAAACTGACCGGCACATCCAAACATAGATTCAGTGTGAACAGGTGCTAAACCTAGAGTCACTAACTCATATATATACAAGAAAAAAAGGTAGCACACTGTAGCGCTATAGCTTGCAAACACGAAATATGAAAAATATGAAAAATGAATTGCATCATTACCTTAGAAATATGAAAAATTGAGAAGTCTTAGCGCATAAAGTCTGTCTGCATGGGAACATATGAATCCTCCCTTCAGACTAAAATAGTCTGAAGGGAGGATTCATATGTTCCCATGCAGACAGACTTTTCTAAGCGAGGATAGGCATTAGTTAGGACCTGATATACGAGAAGAGCCTTGACGTGGCTATCAGGCTCACATAATTTGGCCATCTTATGCGCTAAGACTTCTCAATTTTTCATATTTCTAAGGTAATGATGCAATTCATTTTTCATATTTTTCATATTTCGTGTTTGCAAGCTATAGCGCTACAGTGTGCTACCTTTTTTTCTTGTAAAAAGGAACCCAAGCGGTCTGGTGCAAGCCCAACCGTGTTGAACAGGAGCCGGCTGGGGATAGCACTGAATAACAGTCTGAGCACAGAGTAGCAGAAACTCAGCAGACACACCGCACTCCTACTTCCAAGATGAACCCAGGTTATATCACAGAAAGTCAGTTAGCAAAGAGTCACAGTCACTGGGCACAGCGTTCAGGACACAGAAGGACTTCCAGGAACATAACTCAGCAGACACAGTTCAGACAGTCAGATACAGGACAGGTACAGGATCAAGGATTCAAGCCTGGATATACCGCCTCCAGGACAGGCAGAGGAACAGGACCAAACAGGAAGCAAAGCAAGGACTTGGGTACCAAAACATAAACAGGAGAGGTGCAGGATACAGTTCAGACAGGGTCAGGTACAGGATCAAGGATTGAGGCCTGGATATACCGTCTCCAGGACAGGTGCAGGAACACGACCAAACAGGAATCAAGGCAAGGACTTTGGTACCAAAATATAGACTGGAGAGGTGCAGGAACACACAACACACATGGCAAAATTCAGAAGCTTTGTGAGTAGCTAAGGCCCCGCCCATAGGGCAGGGAGCCTTTATATAGGAGCTGCCCTTCAGCAATTGGCTGGGGACAGCATTTCAAGTACACACACTAACCCTGATAAAGCAGGGGAGGTGTGGCCATGCATGCCCTTAGCAGAATCAGAAACCATTACACACAATCAGTGAAGGAACTGAGGCTCAGGGCACCTGGCAGCGGCTGCACGCCAAGACACACGTGGAAAGTCATGCACCAGCTGCAAATGACCTCGCAACCCATGGACAGCTTCCACAACGGCAACCAGGGACCGCACATGTGGATGGTCATGCAGCAAAGCAAAGACCTAACACCACATGAACAGCTACGCAGCAGAGCAGGGAACTGAGCAGGCTCCATACAGGTAACAGCCAACAGTATCCCAGCTCAATTAGGGGGAAAGAAGCAAAGGGTTAAAGCAAAGACATGCATTGTCACGCCGACAACCAAGTACAGACAGAACAGCGTGACAACCCAAGTGTGGTCCATTTTTATTAAATACGGCACAGCAGCTGAGAAACTATTGAGTTTACCCCGCGAGCAGTGTCCAGGTAGCTGAGGCCAGGAAGGTTGGTGCAACTATGCCTTGGCCACCTGAAGCTCTAACAGGAGGTCTCTGAGCTCTTGGAATTTTGAACTGTACTTAATGGATATTTTTGGAAAATCCTGTAGTTGCTTGAACAGTGCATTTTCTATGGCTTCAGGACTGCCAAAGCTTTATTCTAGTCTTTCCCATTCAGTCATCAGACCAGCCACTGGATTACTGATGTGAACAAATCTGAGTTTATTGACTAGAGATGAGCGAACGTGTTCGGAAAACATTTGCCAATCTCAAATTCGTCATGAACATAGCACATTTGGATTCGTGTTCGCTTTCACGAGCATTTTTACTCAAAGTCGGAAAAAGTAGGTCACAGTTCAGTAAATCATCGCGTTTCCACTAATGCTTTTGTATGACTTTGGCTAGGTTAGTGGTGCTGCATCATGAGCGGGAGGGATACGTTTGATGCGGGAGGGGGTGTGGATGGGTTAAAGGAGCATCTGAAGCGATTACAGGAGTGAAGCAACCTTTTTTTTTCTCTTAACTTTGTGTGTTGATTCCAGCACAGAAACCATCCACAATGTCATCACAAAAGGTCTTCTGTGATTTGTTGCCACAACATCCAACTATCTGATATGGTCTGTATTAGCAGGAGTCAGTATTTCAACAACATGGTGGAATAGTATGTGTCCACATGTCTCCACATACTGAGTGATGGATCTGCCCCATTTAACTTCTGGGTCTCCAAATTGGACACATGGCTTGAGCTTGCCCTTTACATCTTGGAGGTGCTTGCCTGCCCTGCAGCAAGTGTACTGTTGGAACATGTGTTTAGCGCGGCAGGAGGGTGTGATCACAGAGAAGCACAATCGACCATTCACAACCAATGTGGGCAAGCTCACATTCATTAAAATGAGCCCGGAGTGGATCCTGCAGGACTTGTCGTACCTTTGGCTTTCTAAAAGCTATACCAGCCCACCAAGCCATTCTTATACTCCACCGAAGTTTGTTTGTTCTATTTACCATTCCCAATGTTTTGGGGCCTCCTGAAATATTAAAAAAAAACACAAAAACAGTGTTGGCTACCTCCGCCTCTTTCACCTACTCTGCCACGTCCACCTCCACCTCCTCCTCCACTTAGACCTCTGCCTCCTATTTCAAGATTGTTTGGTTTTTTTTTGCTTTTTTATTCTATGTTATTTTAAGTCATTTCCCTAAAAAAAACCACAAAAACAGAGCTGGCTACTCCTCCTGGACATCTTCCACCTTCACTGCCACGTCCTCTTCCTCCTCCACGTGGACTTCCGCTTTCTGGTTCAAGATTATGCTTTTATATTATTTTTATTTTATGTTATTTTAAGTCATTTCCATAAAAAAAAAAACAAACACAAAAACAATGTTGGCTACCTCCTCCGCCTCTTATTTTTTCTTATTCTGTGTTATTTTAAGTCATTTCCCTAAAAACCACCACAAAACAGTGCTGGCTACCTCCTCCTCCACATCTTCCACCTACACCGCCACGTCCACCTCCTCTTCTACGTGGACCTCAGCCTTCCAGAAAAAAAGCAAAGCAAAGCAAACCACAAAAACAATGTTGACTACCTCCTCCTCTTCCACCTACACTGCTACGTCCACCTCCACTTGGACCTCCGCCTCCCAGCTCAAGATAATTATTTTTTAATTTTTTTTTATTCTGTTATTTTAAGTAATTTCCCTATCCACATTTGTTTGCAGGGCAATTGTCCTGTTCCTACCTCCATTATGCTTCCTTTTGCAGCCCACTAGCCCTTACTTTGATTATTTCACAGCCATTTTACAGCACTGAAGTTCGGGTCCCCATTGACTTCTATTGGGTTCGAGTTCGGGGTCAAGTTCTGATGCCCGAACTGAACTTTGGATGACAGAACCCAATGAACCCGAACAGCCACGAGTCCGCTCATCTATACTTATAAACAGAAAAACATGAATTGACCGCTCTAACATACAGACTAGGGTCGGAGTCACATTAGCATATCAAATCGGATGCAACACCATTGGATGTGATATGCTAATGATATTCGACTGCTGCTCTGCTGTAAGTAGGAGCCAAGTATCAGTGTTCTGTGCTCCTATTCACTCGCATGAGACTATCGCAGCACAACTGCGAAGAAGACGGAGAAATTCATTTCTCCATCTACTCCATTGCCGGAATCTGAGGGAATTGCACTGCACTCGGGTGACATCCAAGTGCAGTGCGATGTTTCACTTGCATGCACCCATGGAAATCGTAGCATGCTGTGTTTTTTTTTCCATCCAATCGCGTTCAGAAAAAAATTGGGAACACAAGCATAGGATTAAATTGGTATGAATTCAATCTGATCTTTAATCAGATTGCATTCGTACGATTTAATCGTGAGTGGGAGTGAGCCCAAAAACTTATGTGTAGTAATATATTTAGATCAATATCTAATGTCTGGTTTATTATTCAGACACACATGTAGTGTCCACTTCAGTATGCAGACAATATTAGTAGCAAACTTAATATGCAGACCACATCTAAGAACTTTATGAAAATTCAGACCACATCTGGTGTCCAGTAAAAAAGTACTCATATAATGTCACATAGGCAATCAGAGGAATATTTAAGTATATATTGAAAGGCCTGTTAAATGTATGAACCTTCCCTTCTTGCTAAATGTAAAGGATAGGTAAGCGTGACACCAAATATGATCCAACATGTTGCATTTATCAATGAATCTGCCTGTCATGCTGAAAGATCACTGCATGATGAAAATAGATATTGCGGAAAAACAAGAAATATGTTCAGAATGCACATCTTATATTCTTGTACATTTTCACCCTGCATGCTGGAATAGGTTGTGTGGATTTCTAGCATTAATGTTTAACCTCTTAATGACTGCCGATACGCCTTTAAATAGCGGCAGTTAAGGGTATTTATTCCTCAGCGCCGCTTTTTACAGAGCTGAGAAATAAGGTTATAGCACCCTTCAGAGTCATAAAATCTCCAGGGTCTCAGCTACATGATTTTGTTTTTACAGCCCCCCGTGTTGCGATCGCCGTTATTCACCATTTCCCATTTAATCTCTATTTGATATGATCTAACACATCAGAGGAGAGAGAAATTGGGTCCCCTGAGCCCACCCAGGACCTGTGGTGTCTCCCGGTTCCTCTGGCTCTGTCCACCGGTCCTCAAAGCCTTTTTCCAGGAAGAAAATGGTGGGCGCATGCGCAGTGCGCCTGCCGTGATCTGCCATCTGGCACCTGGCAACAATAGGAGATTTCTCCTATTGGTTCAATTTGATCACTATAATAGACTCTATCACAGTGATTAAAATAAAAAAATAGTAAATCAAACCCCCCTTTATCAACCCCACAGAAAGGTAAAAATAATAAAATAAAAAAGTATTTATTGCCATTTTTCCACTAGGATTAGGTTTGGGGTTATAGCTAGGGATAGGGCTGGGGCTAAAGTTGGGATCAGAGCTAGGGTTAGGGTTGGGGCTAGGGTTAGGGTTGAGGTTAGGGTTAGGGTTGGGCTAGGGTTAGTGTTGGGCTAGGGTTAGGGTTGGAGCTAGGGTTAGGTGTTATGATATGGTAACCGAGGAAGACAGCAAAGAAATGGGCTAGGCAGCACAACAT
Source organism: Oophaga sylvatica (assembly GCA_033576555.1). Classification (NCBI taxonomy): domain Eukaryota; kingdom Metazoa; phylum Chordata; class Amphibia; order Anura; family Dendrobatidae; genus Oophaga; species Oophaga sylvatica. Next base: position 841,211,761 of record JARQOD010000001.1, read on the forward strand.
CAGAGAGGTTGGTAACTTAGCAGATTGCAGACCCCTAAACTGACAACACAACTAGAATTAGCCGTAGGATGTACCTACGATGACCTAGATGCCTCAACACAGCCAAAGAGTTAACCAAGCCTAAAGAGAGAAAGGGGAAAGCTAAACTGCCCCGGAGTAGAGCCCCAAAGGAATAGATAGCCCCCAAACATAGATTGACGGTGAGACAGATGAAGTACAAAACACAGGCAGAAAATAGCGTAAGCAAATGCTGGGGTCCAAACTGTCTGGATAGAAAAGGACAAAAAAGGATACTGTCTGCAATCCAGCAAAAAACCCTAAGAAAAATTCCAACACGTCTAATATGCAAAAATACTGAGTAAACACGACCTTTCCTCCACTAAATCAGAACTCTGGTGTGAACTGGACGCAAAACAACAGATACTGAAATAACAGGAGACTAGCAATACTGAACAGACTGACATAAGCTGTGGCAAGGAAAACAGAGTCCAGCACAGGTCCCAGCAGGGAACCCGGCTGGACTGCACCAGCAAGGCAGAGCACAGAGAAAAGCAAAAAGGGAAAAATGCCACAGATCAAAACAGACAAATAACTTATCTGAAAGGTGCAGGACAAAGCAGGGAACAAGCTGACTCCCAGAAGGCTCAGGAAGAAGACCAAATCACCGGCAACAACCCAAGGAAAGATGCTCACTTATATCTCTCCAGTCAGAAACTCCTGATCTCCAATCATCCTCTTCAAGTGATCAACTTCTGTTAGCCAGAGCAGCTCCATTACCAGCAGCAACCACCAAAGGGAGCCCAAACTCAGAAGCCGGACCAAGAGTGTTCACAACAGTTAGGGTTGAGGTTAGGGTTAGGGTTGTGTTGGGGTTATGGTTGGGGTTACGGTTGTGGTGTTGGGGTTATGGTTGTGGTGTGGGGATTACAATTGTGGTGTTGAGGTTAGGATTGTGTTGGGGATAGGTTTGTGTTGGGGTTACAGTTGTGTTGGGGTATAGTTGTGTTGGAGTTACGGTTGGGGTGTTGGGGTTAGGATGGTGTTGAGTTGAGGTTAGGGTTGTGGTTACGTTAGTGTTGGGAATAGGGTCGGGATAGGGCTGTGTTAGGGTTGGAGTTAGAATTGGGGGTTTCCACTGTTTAGGTACATCAGGGGTCTCCAAACGTGACATGACACCAGCTTTTGATTCCAGCCAATTGTGGGTTCAAAAAGTCAAATTGGTGCTCCCTCCTTTTTAGCCCTGCCATGCACCCAAACAGTGACTTTCCCCCACATATGGAGTACCGGTGTAATCAGGAGAAATTGCACAACAAATTGAAAAAAATAAAATGTTCTTTTTTTTTTCCATATTCTTAAAATTCCTATGAAGCACCTAAAGGGTTAATAAACTTCTTAAATGTGGTTTTGAGCACCTTGATGGGTGCAGTTTTTAGAATGGTGTCACTTTTGGGTATTTTATGTCATATTGACTTCCCAAACTCACTTCAAATGTGAGGTGGTCCCTAAAAAAATGGTTTTGTAAATTTTGTTGGAAAAATGAGAAATCGCTGGTCAACTTTCAACCCTTATAACTAGTGATGAGCGAGTATACTCGTTGCTCGGGTGATGTCCGAGTTTTTAGAAGTGCTCTGAGATTTAGTTTCTGTTGCCGCAGCTGCATGATTTGCGGCTATTTGACAGCCTGAATACATATGGGGATTCCTTAACAAACAGGCAACCCCCGCATGTATTCAAGCTGTCCAGCAGCCATAAATCATGCAGCTGCGGCAACAGAAACTAAATCTCAGAGCACTTCCAAATACTCGGAGATCACCCGAGCGCGCTCAGGAAAACCCGAGCAGCGAGTATACTCGCTCATCACTACTTACAACGTGTAAAAAAAAAAAAAACTATGTTACCAAGATTGTGCTGATGTAAGGTAGACATGTGGTAAATGTTATTTATTAACTATTTTCTGTGACACCACTATCTGATTTAAGGGCACAAAAATTAAAAGTTTGAAAATTGCAAAATTATTACAATTTTTGCCAAATTTCCATTTTTTTCATAAATAATTGCAAGTCATATCAAAGAAATGTTACCACTAAGGCCGGGATCACACGTGCTAGAAACACGGACGAGTCTCGCATGTGAATTCCCGGCACTGCCGCCGGCACTTGGGAGCGGAATGCACGGCTGCATGTATTTCTTTGCAGCCCTTCGCTCCGCTCCCGAGTGGTGGCGGCAGTGCCGGGAATTCACATGCGAGACTCGTCCGTGTTTCTCGCATGTGTGATCCCGGCCTAACATGAAGTACAATATGTCACAAAAAACATTCTCAGAATCAGTGGGATACGTTGATGCGTTCCAAAGCTATAACCGCATAAAGTGACAGCGGTCACAATTGCAAAAATTGGCTTGGTCATTAAGTACCAAATTGGCTCTGTCACTAAGGGGTTAAAATGTATGGATTACAGAATTTTAGCGCTTTCAATCAGCTGATTATTACCTTCAGATTGAAAACTTGTATCACTTACATCTTTGATTTACCAAAATATTTAGAGTTGAGAGTCCTCAGTGGTTGATACCTTTTAATGGCTAAATCTTTGATTTACCATACATTTGTACAGCTGTAATAGATTTATTCCACCCTTAATTTCTCATATAACATAGTCATTTTTACTTTTTAAAGCATAAGCTTCAATCACTCGTTCCCTAACATCCGCTATACAGTATATGTTTGTCAGAAACCAGTAATAGTTGTTCAGTGACTGAGCCCACTCCATTGGCAGCGGGTGCCCGCTGTGTTATTTATATGCTCTTCAGCAACCACTGTGATGGGGATTGACTCCGATGGCAGCAATTTAACCCCACAGATGCTACTGTCAATAGCAACCAAGTGCCATTAAAAATGCAACTCATCCTGCAAAATAGCTAGACCTCACAAGGTAATGTCGACTGAAAAATAGGAAGGTAGAGCTCTTGGAAGGTATAAACAAAAGAGCTGAAATAAGAAATTTGTGTGTCTGAAAGGAGTTAAAACAAGCTTTTTGTCCCTCTGCCTGATGCATTTACATGTAAATTACCGCTGTACATTTAGGATACTTGTATGAGTGACTGTGTCACATCTGTGTCAGATAATCTGAGATCATATTTGTGTCAAATAATCTGGGATTAGATTTGCATGAGATAATTTGGGATCAGATCTGTGTCAGATAATCTGGAATCAGATCGGTGTCAGATAATCTGGAATCAGATCGGTGTCAAGATAATCTGGATCATAGATCGTGTCAGATAATCTGGGATCAGATCTGTGTCAGATAATCTGGATCAGATCTGTGTCAGATAATCTGGATCAGATCTGTGTCAGATAATCTGTGATCAGATCTGTGTCAAATAATCTGGGATCAGATCTGTGTCAGATAATCTGAGATAAACTTAGTTTGAGTAGACTCAGAGAGAAACACCATCGTCCTTCAAACTCCAAAGAGGACACTGGAAATTGGGAGTTATAAACACCAAGATCCAGGTGACACCGTTAAGGCCGGGAGAGGTGGCCACTAGTCTGCAAGGCCAACCACTGAGACCTTCTGCAGCCAGATGCAGTGCGACTGCCTGCAGCCTCTGACACACCCGTGACAGTCAGATAATCTGGAATCATATCTGTGTCAGATAATCTGGGATCAGATCTGTGTCAGATAATAAAAATATCGGGGAGATTTTTTAAATTATTTATTGTTTAACGACCATAGGATGCATGGACTCTGCTAGTTGGTGAAAATTGAGTTCTACTTCTTGAAATGGGGCATTTAACTACATATTCTACATTTTATGCAGTTCACAAGGCATAGTGGACACATTTCTATTCCTTAGTTCACCTCATGCATGGTGCATTTTTACACCAATATTTTGCACCAAAATAAATATTAAAAGAAATAAACTGGGCTAATTTTCAAACTTTCAAATTTGATGCATAACAGGTGCCTGCATGTGCAATTGCTTGGTAAATTCACCCCATTTGTAATATTTCATTGAATCCATATCAGTCAACCTTGTCAAAAAGAAATAAAACTACAAGAAACAAATTTAAAAATGATCTAACCAGTGATCAATTACATTGCAATAAGTGTTGTCATCTGTATGGACTCTTTTCCTGAAGACAAATCATTTTGTTTTGTTAAAAAGGAAAAACTGAATTTTACTTTCCAACGTAGAAGTTATATGTATATCATTATGACTATTGAGTCTATAGCACTATGTGTTACAGACAGCTCAACTGAAATATCCAATGTCCATGTAAGCCATTTAAATACCTTATATACCGTATATACTCATGTATAAGCCGACCCGTGTATAAGCCGACCCCCCTAATTTTGCCACAAAAAACTGGGAAAACTTATTGACTCACGTATAAGCCTAGGGTGAAAAATATTATGCCCCCATATGCTCCATAGATTAGGCCCCCAATAAATACTGCACAGATTATGCCCCATATGCTCCAGATTATGCCCCCATATGCTCCCCTGATTATGCCCCATATGCTCCAAAGATTATGCCCCCATATGCTGCACAGATTTTTGCCCCCATATGCTCCAGATTATGCCCCATATGCTCCAGATTATGCCCCCATATGCTCCAGATTATGCCCCCATATGCTGCACAGATTATGCCCCCATATGTTCCAGATTAGGCCCCCATATGCTTCACAGATTATGCCCCGTATGATCCACAGATTATGCCCCCATATGCTCCAGATTATGCCCCCATATGCTCCACAGATTATGCCCATAGTATATGTCCCTTATGCTGCCGCGCTGCTGCTGCAAAAAAAAAATGACATACTCACCTCTCGTCGCTGGGGGCCAGGTGCTGGTGTCCTGAGCAGGCGGTGACACTGGCGTACTATGGGGGACAGGTGACCGGTGTCACCGCTCGCTCAAGACCCCGGCACCTGAGATATTTACCTGTCACCAAACCGCTCCACCGCTGCGCCTGCTCCCTCTTCCGGGTCCTCGGCAGTGAATGATCAGGCAGGGGGCGCGGCGCGCACTAAGGACGTCATCGCGCCCTCTGCCTGAACATTCACAGCCAGAGGAGTCGGACGAGGGAGCAGCGCGCAGTGGTGGTCCGGGGACAGGTAAATATCGCTATACTCACCCCTCCGCCGGCGCCACTCTCTGCAGCGTCTCCTCTTCTCCCGGCGGTCACCGCAGCGCTTCCGTCCTACAGCGGTCACGTGGTACCGCTCATATGTGCATATTCATGACTTTAATGAGCGGTACCATGTGACCGCTGCAGGAAGGAACCGGAGATCGTGGGAGAAGCAGGGGGGCTGCAAAGACCGTGCCGTCGGAGGGGTGAGTATGATCCGACACCCCCGCTCTTTTCCCCCGCCGACCCCCGTATATGACCCGCTATAAGCCGAGAGGGGGACTTTCAGTCCCTAAAAAATGGGCTGAAAATCTCGGCTTATACACGAGTATATACGGTACATGGTAATTATGGTTCTATTTCATAATTCCCTCCTGCTACTTAAAGTATGGTAACCAAACCAAATGTACTAAAACTATGAGAATGACAGCACTTTTTCCTATACAGACACAACAGATTGTTTCATGGAAGGGAAAAAATGTTTTTTCGGTGATTACTTTGTATCTCCGTTCATACTGAATCCACACACACAAATGATACACCATTTGAAAGGTAAACTTGCCCCCTTCAGCAAGAAAATAGCCAAACAAACCACACATCCACGATTTGATCACAAAATACAGTTTAAACATTAATTTTCATAAACCTGCTATAAGGAAAAATGACCTGCAGGTGGCACCACACTACCCCAAAGCACACTACCACAAAGCTCTACATACATCACAATAAACAAACCAAATGTCTAACTTGGGAGCTTTTCCAGTTACAGAATCACCAGCTATTTCTGGCCAAATTTTGGTGATTCACTTGTACTCCGGTGATCACGAATCCACAACACATGAAAATGATACCATTTGAAATGTACACTTGCCCCATTCAAAATAGCCAAACCCACACAACACAAATGATACACCATTTGAAAGGTCAAATGACCTGCAGGTGGCAGCACACTATTTCAAAGTACACTACCACAAAGCTGCTTACAGACATCCCAAACAAATCCAAACATTTGCCATGGGGTCTTTCCAGCTTTCCCAAGTGCTTGCCCAGCCTATTTTAGGCACATTGGAGAATTGCACACTTTACTGCAGGTGAGGCACATATGCAAACACATTTGTAAACATGCACTGCTTTTTCGCTGATTACTTTGCCCCACACACAAATGATACACCATTTGAAAGGTAAACTTGCCCCTTCAGCAAGAAAAGAGCCACACCACACATTCACGATTTTATCTAAAGACAGTTTAAACATTCATTTTCATAAACTTGCAGAAAGAAACAATGACACTGCAGGTGGCACCTCAACCGAAAGACATTTTTTGGCCTCTACTTATCAAACCAATTTATTGTATTACCAATCTACATATATAAATCCCTGTCTGTGTTCATATCTCATGAAATACATTTACATTTGACCAGCTTGCTTTTTCTCAAATTGCCTGTGCCCCCGACGACCAATGTGCGAAAATTTCGCATGGGCCAAGCTAGTCATAGTGAATTTTAGATATATTCTTTCCAATGTATGATCTTGAAACAATGAATAATGATATATTTATAATGGACGTGCACACATATGGAAAGTGATCAACAAGGAAAATACTAAGTAACAGTAAACGTAAACTCTGCAAGTAGTAAGTTCACACTTATCAGTATTTGGTCAGTATTTTGCATCCGTATTTGGTCAGTATTTTACATCAGTATTTGGTCAGTATTTTACATGAATATTACGTCAAAATCAGTAGTGGAACAATCAAAGGAAAAGAATAATAAATCACATCACCACTTCTGTATTTATCATTCCCTCCTGGTTCTGGCTTATAAAATACTGATGTAAAATACTGACTACATACTGAACATGTGAATGTGGTCTTAGGATCATTATCATGCTTTTGTATCCCAAAACTTTGGAATTCTGGGTCTTTCTGAATACGCTTATTCTGTAATGACGTTATAGAACATATTAGTAAAATAGAGAGAGAGATACAGAGAATCACATCGATTCATATGTTGTCAGTGTTCTTGCCTGGAGATATGAATATCTTCTATCAGTCACGATACAATGAGTCATGCAGAAGAGACAAATAATACATAAAAAGTCAGAAGAATGAAATGTAAATCAGATGCTGACATGCTTCCCGTTTACCTTGTTCTAGACGATAGAAAACTCGGTCCATTCCCAGGCGTGTTAGTTATTTGTGAATATCTTCAAGTGTCATTCTTGCCATTCTCCACCCAGCCAAGTAAGAACAGCTTATTTCCCGACATTTTGGCTAGTGTGTTGGTAAAGCAATAAAAAGGAAGTAACTTTTATGTAGTCAGACTCCTTAATGTTAGATGTGACGAGCTGACGCTGCTCCATGCTCTCCGAAGCTGATTTCCATCCTATCTCAGCAGCCCTTCACTTCAGTGTATTCCGCAGCCTGTCTGAAATCCTCTTCAGAAGGACATTGAAATTCACCGGCAGTGCAGACTTCGCAGGGTATTCCCACACCATACACAGCCATGCGTTTAGAAAATGTACCTCTCCCACTTTATTGATTACTGTCAGCAATCAGTTTGTTTGTTTTTTTTCATTCCAATTAGCACTCATATGCCGGTGAGAATTCATGGTGATCCCCATTTATGTCCTTCAGTCCTGTCCACCAGGAACATATCATTGAAGGGCGTGTCAATTCCTATGGCTTCTATGGCTTTAAAAATTAGATTGAAAAGAACTTAAGGATTGATGGTGCATGCAAAAGGATGCCACTCACAGTCCGCAGCCTCCGTCAACGACTCAGCACTACTGAACTGTAGGACACATTCAGATTCCAATTACTTAGTGCTTGTTGCTCATCCACAGGTGTATAACTATGCAGAGAATGGCAGATTTCCTGGGTCCAACACCCTTGGGAAAATATAACATAGGCTGCTCCCTTTCATATAATTATATTACATGCTGCAGAGTAAAACAATAGGCTGTCCATTGTATCACACCATAAACCAGGATTTAAGTGTTCTTTCAAGCAAGAAGACAAGAAATTCTGACCTAATACTCATACATTGTACAGAGCACACTACACAGACAACATTATATGTTATGCTATTTTTGCAATATAATTCATGAATTCTTTTGAATGCAAACACAATATAGTGTCATACAGTTGAAACTATAAGTTTACATAGACTATATAAAAAGACACATAAGCATGTTTTTCTCAATATCTGCAATTAAACCAGAATAAACCTTTCCCGTTTTAGGACAACTAGGATTACTATAATAATATTTGCCAAATGCCGGAATAATGAGATTTAGAATCTATTAAGGCATTTTTATTACTTAATGCAAAGTCAAAAGTTTAGATACACTAAGAATACTATGCTTTTAAAAAATTCTGCACTGCCCAAATGATGATATCATGTGTTTGAAAGCATCTGTTTTTTTGGCAACATCTGAGTTAATTAGAGACACACTTGTGGATGTATTTTAATGCACACCTGAAAAACACTGGTTCTTTGTGTAGCATCATGGGAAAGTCTTAAGAAATCAGCCAAGATATCAGGAAGACAATCGTGGACTTGCACAAGTCTGGCTCATCCTTGGGTACAATTTCAAGATACCTGAAGGTGCAATGTTGATCTGTACAAACAATTATGCGCAAGTACAATCAAGATGAGAATGTCCAGCCATCATATCGCTCAGGAAAGAGACAGGTTCTGTGTCCCAGAGATGAATGTGCTTTGGTCTGACATGTGCATATCAACCCAATGACAAAAGCAAAAGACCTTGTGAAGATGATGGCAGAAGCTGGGAAAATTGTTTCAATATCCACAGTGAAACGAGTACTGTATCAACAAGGGCTGAAAGGCCACTCTGCCAGGAAGAAGCCATTATTCAAAAAGAAATATAAAAAAGCCAGATTAATGTTTGCAACTGCACACAGGAAAAACACCTTAATTTTTGGAGAAATGTCCTGTGGTCTGATTAAACTAAAATTTAACTTTTTGACCATAATGACCAAACTGGAGAAGCTTAAAAGCCTAAGAACACCATTCCGACTGTGAAACACGGCGGTGGCAGCATCATGTTGTGAGGTTGTTTTTCTAAAGGAGGGACTGGTGCACTTCACAAAATAGATGGCATCATGAGAAAAGAATATTATGTGGCAATACTGAAGCAACATCTCAACACATCAGCCAGAAAGTTAAAACTTAGATGGAAATGGGTCTTCCAAATGGACAATGACCCAAAGCATACTACCAAAATAGTAACAAAGGGGCTTAAGGATAACAAAGTCAATGTTTTGGAGTGGCTATCACAAAGCCCAGATCTCAATCCTATTGAAAATTTATGGGCAAAGCAGGTGCGAGCAAGGCGACCTACAAACATGGATCAGTTACACCAGTTTTGTCAGGAGGAATGGACCCAAATTCATACCAACTATTGTGAGAAGCTTGTGGAAGGATATCCCAACGTTTAAGGACAATTGTACCAAATACTAATGAAATGTATGTAAACTTTTGACTGCAGTAAGTAATAAAAATCCCTTATACGTTCTCTCTCTCTCATTATTCTGGCATTTGGCAAAAATTAATAACTAGATGGAGGCCCGATATTATCGGCATCGGGAGGGCAGTAATGACACGATGGGCCAGGCTTTGCAGCGTTGAGAATCTCTCCCCCATGTGCTCACCCACTTATCCACTCTCTCTTTCCCCATATGCTGACTTCTCCTGTCTGTGCTCTCTTCTTTGACCTGTCTACCTCATGTGCTATCCTCCTTGTGTGCTGTCTGGTGGTACTGCTCAAGAGGCTGCATACGGTTTACACAGTGTGTGTATGGTGCGTACGGCATATACAGAGTGTGTGTGTGTGGTGTGTAGGCGTATACAGTGTGTATGTGTATGGTGTATACAGTGTGTGTGTGGTGTGTATGGCGTATACAGTGTGTATGTGTGGTGTGTACGACGTATACATGTGTGTGTGTTTGTGTGTGCGTACGGTGTATACAGTGTGTGTGTGTTGTGTACTGCCTATACAGTGTGTGTGTGTGTGGTGCGTACAGCGTATACAGTGTGTGTATATGTTGTATACAGTGTGTGTGGTGCATACGGCGTATACAGTGTGTGTGTGTGGTGTGTACGGTGTAAACAGTGCATGTATTTGTGTGTGGTGCGTACAGCGTATACAGTGTGTGGTGCGTACGGTGTATATAGTGTGTGTTTGTGTGTGTGGTACGTATGGCTTATGCAGTGTGTGTGTGTGGTGCATACGGTGTATACAGGGTGTGTGTGTGGTGCATACGGTGTATACAGTGTGTGTGTGTGTGGTGCGTATGGTGTATACAGTGTGTGTGTGGTGCGTACGGCGTATACAGTGTGTGTGTGTGTGGTGCGTACGGCGTATACAGTGTGTTTGTGTGTGTTGCGTACCGTGTATACAGTGTGTGTGTGTGTGAGTTGATGTGGTACCTCGCAAGAGGCTGGTACCACCAGCAGTTTCCATATTGACACACCCACCTTTTCGGACCACCCGACTTTCGTAAAAGTCGAGTCGAACGAGATCGGCGACTAGCTCGCGGCAGAAGTCGGAGGTCGACAATAAAACGAAACCCGACCCTAATGCAAGTCAATGGGCAATAACAGCTGTCACCCCCCGCCCAAACCTCTTCCACCATACTGTACTTCCTCATGTTTGGGAAAATGTACCCAAAATACCAGCAGATATATGGTACTGTATGAGGAGCGCACAGCTGTAAACAGTGTTAGGGTAACTTTAAATCTCCATATATATTTCTGAAGTCACACACAGACGCTCACTCAGTATGGATTAGACCAGAATACAAAAAGCAGAAAAAGGGTACTGTATCAGAAGAAAAAAGCTGCATACAGTGTAGGGGAAATCGTAAATCTCCATATATATTTCCGGAGTCACACACAGATAGTCAGCATGTATTTGTCCGTGATACCAGCCGGTACACGGTAGTGTGTGAGGAGCGAACAGCTCTGTACGGTGTGGGAAAAAATGAACACTCGGTAACTGCAGAAAAAAAGAATAAAAGTATTAGTGCTGTGTAAAAAGCAGTCTGCACAGCAGTGTACACACAGCAAGACAGCTAGCAGGCAGCCTAATAACCAGCGCTGCTGCACACAAGAAAATCCTCCCCTGTCACTGCACACTAACTGTACAGCACAATTGCTATCGCACAAGCACATAAGAACTTCTCTTTCCAGCCCTAACTCTCTCCCTACTGATAAACAGCGTCAGCAACCTCTCCCTACTGTTAAGATCAGCAGAAGTAAAATGGAGGTCGGCGATCAGGGCTTTTATAGACACTAAGACGCCCCCCAAAGCAAGCCAAACACTACAATACCCTTCGACGACCGCATGGCCGACCTCACGCTATGGTCGGGTTTCAGCCAACGAAACCCGACTTTGGCAAAAGACGGCGACTTTTGAATCTGACCAACCTGTTTCGCTCAACTCTAATCTCTATATCTATCTCTATCTATCTATATCTATCTATCGCTCTATCTATCTCTGTATCGATCTATCTATCTCTATATCTATCTATCTCTATCTATCTATCTCTATATCTATCTACATCTATCTATCTATCTATCTATCTATCCTATCTATCTATTATCTATCCCATATCTATCTATCTATCTATTATCTATCCATATCTATCTATTATCTATCTATTTATCTATCTATATCTATCTATCTCTATATCTATCTATATCTATCTATCTATATATATATCTATCTATCTATTATCTATCTCTATATCTATCTATTTCTATCTATCTATCATCTATCTATCTATCTATCTATCTATCTATCTATCTATCTATCTATCTATCTCTATATATATCTATCTATTATCTATCCCATATCTATCTATCCTATCTATCTATCTATCTATCTATCTCTATCTATCTATCTATCTATCTATCTATCTATATCTATCTATCTATCTCTATATCTATCTATCTCTATATATCTATCTATATCTATCTATCTTCTATAGCTATCTATCTTTTATATCTATCTATCTATCTATCTATCTATCTATCTATCTCTAATCTATCTATCTATCTTCTATATCTATCTATCTATCTATTTATCCATTATCTATCTTCTTTCCATCTATCCATCTGTCTATCTATCTATCATCTATCTCTATATCTATTATTTATCCCATATCTATCTCTCTCTATATTTATCTATCTCTATATCTATCTATCTCTATATCTATATATATTTCTATCTATTATCTATCTATATCTATCTCTATATCTATCTATTACTATCTATCTATCTCTATCTCTATATCTATTGTGAGACAGTGAAAGGGTGCGTACTGGACGGGGTGTATATCTCGCCCAGGTTTCTTAGCTGGGTCGCATAAGGAATATAGGAGTGAAGGTAGGATGGCAGTACGACGTTCACTCCACTCCCCATCCAGTACAGGCTTGCAGCATAACCCTGAGTACACACAGCTGCCTAATTAAGCAGCCAGAAATAGGTGGTAGAGTTACACAGACAGAGCTCTCAGTCTAAATCTGGCTTCAGACGCTGCTGGAGTCTCCTGCAAGCCAATCTCTGGTAATTATAAATCTGTGTTGTTGTGGCCAGGCTGGTAGAGTCTAGACCACGGTAGTGAGGGAACTGACTGTGTCTAGTTAGAAGCCTGCCAGGCTTAGGATTTTGTTTTATGGTTTTGTTTTATGTTTTGTTGCTGTGGACTTTAATAAAAGCTGGTTGACGCCAGTTTGCACCAGTGCTGCTGTCGGTGATTGGACTCTTTATGCCACTCCGTCTACCCGAGACGGCGATCCCAGAGCTATATACCCCCTGAACTGGTTACAATTGGTGCTCGAATGCGGGCAGCACAGTGGCTAAAAACAGCAGCAAAGAAACGTTTGTCCAAAGCAGCCTTAAAGAGACAGTAGCCCTAATAGTGTCTGCACAGAAAAAAAAAAAAAGCTGAACTTGCTGTGGTAAAGACTTTGAAGTGTGCATTTCCTGGGTAAAGGCTGTCCGTTGCCAGGACAGACAAGTCTGATAGCATGGAGGAGCTGCTTAGACATATGGCGCAAGCTAGTGTGCAACAGCAGGAGACTAACCGATTGCTAATGGAGCAGATTGCAGCACTACGCCAGGCTCTCATCACCTCATCCCAGAGTGATGACGCAAGGTCACCTGTAAAGAAGGCGGTAAAACAGACCCTGCAGAAGATGATGCCTCATGACGATGTGGAGGCATATCTCGCTATATTTGAAAGACTGGCAGAGAAGGAGAATCTGCCACCATCTGAATGGGCCATGGTGGTCACACCCTATCTGACTGGGGAACCCCAAAAGGCCTATTTTGACCTTAGCGAGCAGGATAGCAGAGACAATGCCAAGCTGAAAGCAGAGATTCTTGCCTGGCTGGGTGTTACGGTTGCAGTCCGTGCCAGGAGAGTCCATAACTGGAGATACAGTTGGGATAAGCCTGCTCGTTCACAAATGTATGACCTGTATGACCTGATTTATCTGGTAAAGAAGAGGCTGGAACCTGACGTCAGCAACCCTGCCCAAATGGTCGAAAAAGTTGTGATGGACCGGTACATCTGGGCCCTTCCTCCTGAGATGCAGCACTGGGTCGGACAGGGAGACCCCAAAGACGCCAAGCAACTGGTCAGCCTGATAGAGAGGTACTTCACCACCAAAAACTACCTCCGTGCCCAGCCTTCCGAGCGGTCGTCATTTCGGTGTTCCCAGCCTCCGACACCTCCCGGTAAGAGAGTTCCAGCTGTTGGGGTCAGGGGGACTGCTGATAGACCGGCTCAGCCCCGAGGGGACATGTGTGAGGCAATGGCTGATGCTTCCCTGTCGGAAGTCCCCAGGCCTAGAAAGGTCTCCCCGTCTGAACCCCCAGACCTGAGACAGTGTTGGAGATGCCGTGAACGGGGTCATATTTCAGCCAACTGTCCACTAGTGGGGAACCTATGGACTGTGATGCTGGAAGGTCCCTCTTTTCCTCGCGGAACCCGTGTGCGTGGCCACACCAGCCGAGGAGACTGGCCCACAGGTGTCCCAGGTGGTTATAAATGGCTGCCCCGTACAAGCCCTTCTAGACTCCGGGAGTCGAGTGACTCTGGTACATGCCAGCTTAGTTGATAGGGACTTCATCCCCAATAAACACCTGAGCATGGGGTGCATCCATGGAGACGCCAAAGTCTACCCAGTGATTTCCGTGGACTTGGTCACAAAACTCGGGGAGGTCTCGTATGAAGTGGGGTAGTGAAGAACTTGATGCACCCAGTCATATTGGGTCGTGACTTTCCCCTGTTTTGGGGTCTTTCGGAAAAAAAAGGTTCTACCGGACAGTGTGATGAAGCTCCTACTGAGGTTGCGCGGTCCATAGGGGCGGAACACAATGCTAATGTGTTGTTGAATTTATGTGATGATAATGATAATGATGAATTTCCTTTGCAGGTGATGTTGGGGAAAGAGGATAGTGGTTCTCTGGAACAGAATGTCCCTGACCTACCTGTGTCCCGTGACCATTTTGGGAGTGAGCAGTTGCGAGACCCCACTCTTAAAAATGCCAGGGAAAGTATAACTGTTCTGAATGAGATCTCACAAGAGCCCGGCTCTGATAAACGGTTTCCCCATTTTGCCATGAACAATAACCTGCTATATAGGGACACTAAGGTTATGCCATTGGTTAAGGATCAACTGCAGAGAGCCCAAGCAGCTCAAAGCAGAATATATAATCTGTCAGCAAAAAGTTAGGACTTTCAACCCCGGAGATAAGGTCCTGATCCTAATTCCCACGGTGGAAAGTAAGTTTTTGGCCAAGTGGCATGGCCCCTACGAGATAGTACAGAAAGTGAGCAAGGTCACCTACAAAGTACATCAACCAGGGAGACGGAAGCCCTACCAGGTCTATCATATCAACCTGATCAAGCCCTGGAGGGACAGAGAGTCATGGTTGGCCTCAGGTCATTTAGAGAAAGGGTTAAAACCACCTATATCTCCTGTGATAGTTGGTGAGACGTTGTCAGTACACCAAAAACAGGAAGTACAGGAATTTCTGCAGAAAAATCAGCAGAGGTTTTCAGACTTGCCCGGCCGACTTCTCTAGTGAAGCACAATTTCTCGGTAGAGCATAGGCCGGGGAAGTTACAGGGTAATGTCGATGCCTTGTCCAGAGTTCACTGTCTATTTGGAGTTGTTGACCAGCCATCCGGTCTGGTGAAGAGGGGGGGGATATGTGAGACAGTGAAAGGGTGCGTACTGGACGGGGTGTATGTCTCGCCCAGGTTTCTTAGCTGGGTCGCATAAGGAATATAGGAGTGAAGGTAGGATGGCAGTACGACGTTCACTCCACTCCCCATCCAGTACAGGCTTGCAGCATAACCCTGAGTACACACAGCTGCCTAATTAAGCAGCCAGAAATAGGTGGTAGAGTTACACAGACAGAGCTCTCAGTCTGAATCTGGCTTCAGACGCTGCTGGAGTCTCCTGCAAGCCAATCTCTGGTAATTATAAATCTGTGTTGTTGTGGCCAGGCTGGTAGAGTCTAGACCGCGGTAGTGAGGGAACTGACTGTGTCTAGTTAGACGCCTGCCAGGTTTAGGATTTTGTTTTATGGCTTTGTTTTATGTTTTGTTGCTGTGGACTTTAATAAAAGCTGGTTGATGCCAGTTTGCACCAGTGCTGCTGTCGGTGATTGGACAGCACCGACAGCAGCACTGGTGCTGCTGTCGGTGATTGGACTCTTTATGCCACTCCGTCTACCCGAGACGGCGATCCCAGAGCTATATACCCCCTGAACTGATTACACTATCTATATCTATCTATATACAGTACAGACCAAAAGATTTTTCTGTATTTTCATGGCTATGAAAATTGTAGAATCACACTGAAGGCATCAAAACTATGAATTAACACATGTGGAATTATACATTACACTTTACAAAAAAGTGTGAAACAACTGAAAATATGTCTTATATTCTAGGTTCTTCAAAGTAGCCACCTTTTGCTTTGATTACTGCTTTGCACGCAGAAAAGGTGAACGGATGGATTCTACATGCCTGGTTCCCACCGTGAAGCAGGGAAAGAGGTGGTGTGATGGTGTGGGGGTGCTTTGCTGGTGACACTGTTGGGGATTTATTCAAAATTGAAGGCATACTGAACCAGCATGGCTACCACAGCATCTTGCAGCAGCATGCTATTCCATCCGGTTTGCATTTAGTTGGACCATCATTTATTTTTCAACAGGACAATGACCCCAAACACACCTCCAGACTGTGTAAGGGCTATTTGACCAAGAAGGAGAGTGTTGGGGTGCTACGCCAGATGACCTGGCCTCCACAGTCACCAGACCTGAACCCAATCGAGATGGTTTGGGGTGAGCTGGACCGCTCACCGCTTCAATTTTGAATAAATCCCAACAGTGTCACCAGCAAAGCACCCCCACACCATCACACCACCTCCTCCATGCTTCACGGTGGGAACCAGGCATGTAGAGTCCAGCCGTTCACCTTTTTTGCGTGCAAAGCAGTAATCAAAGCAAAAGGTGGCTACTTTGAAGAACCTAGAATATAAGACATATTTTCAGTTGTTTCACACTTTTTTGCAAAGTGTAATGTATAATTCTACATGTGTTAATTCATAGTTTTGATGCCTTCAGTGTGATTCTACAATTTTCATAGTCATGAAAATACAGAAAAATCTTTGAATGAGTAGGTGTGTCCAAACTTTTGGTCTGTACTGTATATAGCATTATACCCTATGAGGGGGGCAGCATTATACCCTATGAGGGGGCAGCATTATACCCTATGAGGAGGGGCAGCATTATAACCTATGAGGGGGCAACATTATACCCTATGAGGGGGTGCATTATACCCTATGAGGGGGGCAGCATTATACCCTATGAGGGGGCAGAATTATACCCTATGAGGGGGGAAGCATTATATTCTATGGAGGGCTACTGTTGTGAACACTTTAGAGATGACTTCTGAGCTGGGGCTCCCTCTGGTGATTGCTGATGGTATTGAAGCTTTATTGAATGACAGAGGTCCATCACCTGGGAGCGAGGACTGACTGGGCAGATATAAGTGAGCTGCCTTCCCATGATCCTCGCTGGTGATTAGTTTACCTTCCTGGTCTAGTTTGGAAGTCAGCTGGTTTTCTGCTGTCTCCTGCGAAAATTCAGATAAGTTATTTTCTGCCTTTCTTCTGTGGTTTTGCTTTTCTTTGTTTTTGCTGCCCTTCTAAGTGAGGTTAGCGGGTCCCCCTGCTGGGGCCTACATTGGTCTCTGTTTCTCATTATTTCTGTTCATTTGCTCTGTACCTGTTATTTCAGTGGCTGCTGGGTAGCTGCGTGTTCACATCAGAGTTCTGATTTAGCGGGGGGCGAGATTGCCTGGTCTCAGCATTTTTGGAATCAGAAGTGTTGGAATTTTTCCTAGGGTTTTGCTGGGTTGCAGACAGTATTCTTTCCTGTCCTGTCCTATCTAGATAGTTTTTGGCCCCAGCGTTTGCTTACTCTATTTTCTACCTGCGTTTGTATTTCATCTTGTCTAACCGCCATTATATGTGTGGGGGCTACCTATTCCTTTGCTACTCCGGGGCAGTTAGCTTTCCCCTTTCTATCTTTAGGTGTAGCTAACTCTCCGAATGTGTCGAGGCGTCTAGGTCACCGTAGTATGTCCCACGGCTGCTTCTAGTTGTGCGGTTAGTTTAGGGATCTGCAACACATAAGTTCCCAACCTCTCTGGGTGTTCGGCTGCCTTGGCTGTTTTTGCTCCTGTCCTCCTCGGCTACCAAATCATAACAGCTACATTATATTCTATGAGGGAGCTATATTCTATGTCATGGCTGCATTATATTCTATGTGGGGGCTGCATTATATTCTATGAGGGGCTGCATTATACTTTATGAGGGGGCTGCTTTATATTCTATGAGGGTGGCTACCCCAACTCCTGCTACATAATTAAGATTTGTACTACCTTATATTATACCCTGATATTAGCGTGTTTTACCGCACAATTGGTGGTCTTGTATTTATTTCTATGTAGCTACATAGTGGGCCCCAAGAATGATTTTCTCTGGTGTGCCCAAGGTGTTCCAGTCCGACGCTGCTTGCCTCTGCGCCTTTGCTCTTTTTATGTATATATTTGTGTTTCTTTCAGATATTTTGTTATACCAAGCCTGATGAAGGGACCTAAGCTTGCTTTGTAACATCTTTTATTTTATTTATGTTAGCCATTAAAAAGTATCATAACTAGTGTTGAGCGATACTGCTCGATATCTAAAAATATCGGATCGGAATTGTATCGCCGATATCACTAAATATCGTCGATATCCGATTCCGATACCGGAAGTCCCATGTAAGTCTATGGGAACCAAATATCGACATTAAAAAAACCCATTCTTGCCTTTGTTGGTTAATTGTACATGAAGGAAAACAACAAAGACTAATGTAGAATGTATTGGGGGAGGTTGAGGAGACAATAAAGGCATACATGTTTAACCCAATGCATTGGAATAGCATTAATATATATTTTTTTTAAATACGTTTGGATTGACTAACAAATTGACAATGTTGTTAACCTTTTTTCTATTTTGGCAAATATGTATGTTTCACAACTTCCATGCTCTTCACCTTTTTAACTTTTGCCAGTGCCACACTTTCTCCTTCATAATCTTCAGCTGCATCATCTTTCTCATCAAATTATTCTTCATCTTCACCTTCTTAATCTTCTTCTTAAACTTCTTGCTATTCATGTTTTTGTTTACATTACTCATATTGTTATTATTAAACTAATTAATCTTCTTCATATTCAAATTCTTCATCTTCTTCCTCTTCATCTTCTTCATCATATTCTTATTTGTGACAGAGATTCCTGTACTTGTAATCTGTAAAAGTATGAATTGTTCATCCTTCCGTTCTTGCTGTCACAAAAGATTTAAATTACAACAGTATTTGTCCGTGTTCAGTTTAGCCTGCAGCAGCAGGCATTTTCCAGGGGCACCACGAGGAGGAACGGACTCACCCTCATATACTGCTTAGTCTTCTTCTGCTTAGAATTTAGAGCATATATTTTGCTCTTCATTTTGGTCTTATACTTCATGTTCTTCTGCTTTTTGATCTTCTGCTTGTTGTTCTTCTGTCTCTTGTTCTGTATCTTGTAGTTTGTCTTAACCTTCTTTGTCCTGTTGGTGATCTTCTTCTGGGTAATCTTTTATTTTTTCTTTGTGATGGTGTTCAGGCTGGTTGGCTTCATGCTCGTCGTCCTTGTTGTCGTCATCTTCTTCTGGGTGGTCTTTAAGGTCGTCTAATTTCCGAGAACCAGCTGACGTTACTGGAACCCTGACGGGTATCAGATGGAGCAAGAGACAATGGAAGTAATGAGAACCAGCTGACTGTGCTGGAACCTGGAGGGGCAGCAGAAGGAAAAGAGGCAATGTCACAACCGAGTACCAGCTGACGTTACTGTGACACGGTTACTAAGCAGGAGGTACCTGTGCTCCAAAGCACTACCAAGGACCAGCAGACGTTGGTGGAACTCGGATACAGAGATGGAGGCACCTAGGCCAAAGGCACTGGGGAGAACCAGTTGTCGGTACTGGACCCCGGACGGGTAGCAGAAGGAAAAGAGGCAATGTCACAACCGAGTACCAGCTGACGTTACTGTGACACGGTTACTAAGCAGGAGGTACCTGTGCTCAAAGCACTACCAAGGACCAGCAGACGTTGGTGGAACTCGGATACGGAGATGGAGGCACCTAGGCCAAAGGCACTGGGGAGAACCAGTTGACGGTACTGGACCCCCGACGGGTAGCAGAACGCACCCATGAAAATGTAAGTTGACAGGACGCAAGCCGTCCGCAGTTACCGAATCACACAGTCCTACAGTGGGTGCTACTCCTATTGTCACAATGGAAACAGCCTTTATTTACATATCCCACAGCACACATAGGAATCACCTAAACTGCAGGCACCATAGAGTCGGCTAACCCGAATGCAACACGACAGCACAACTTATTGGAGGATAATTGACGTTCACACTGCCAGGAAACAGCTGTCGTGCTGTAACCAGGCTGGCCAGGAGTCAGTACCCCTGCCAATTACTTACGAGCAACAAATGGCGGTGTTGTAGCCCAGGGAGTAGAGTTCAGGTGGTAGAAAGATGAACATAACAGGAGACATGGAAAACGTTGCCAAACAGTTATTTAATCTGAAAACGGACAGGCAAATTCAGGTGAGATCCATGCCTTGTTCATTTTCAGAAAAGTAAGCCGGTCTACATTCTCTGAGGATATTCGCATGCGACGGTCTGTTACTACACCACCTGCAGCACTAAAGACGCGCTCAGATAATATACTGGCAGCAGGGCAAGCCAGCACCTCCAATGCATACTGGCTAAGCTCTGGCCATGTATCCAACTTAGAGACCCAAAATTTGAAAGGGGAAGAGGCATCTGGGAGTACACTTAGAGGGAAAGACAAGTAGTCTGTCACCATCTTACGGAAACGTTTCTTCTGGTGACTGGAGCCGTCTCGGATGGTGTAGACCTTGCTGGCGCTGTCACAAAACTTCCCACATTTGTAACATACAGCTCTTGCCTGTGCAGAGGCGCTGCTTCTGCTCCCTCTTGTTGTAGAGGTGTCTACACTGCCTCGACGCACAGAGCTGCTTTGTAAAGCAGTAGCAGCAGCAGCAGCTCTCTCGGCTGGAATGTACAACAGTATGGATTGCACCAGTGTGTCTTGTTACTCCTGCATTTTACGGTCCCGGTTCACCGGTGTGATGAGGGTTTGTAAGTTGTCCCGGTAGCGAGGGTCTAGGAGGGTGTACACCCAATAATCTGACGTGGTGAGAATGTGGGCGATGCTGCGGTCGTTTCTCAGGCACTGAAGCATGAAATCAACCATGTGCTGCAGACTCCCAACTGGCCAACAAAGGCTGTCCTCTGGAAGAGGCGTCATCTCTGCCTCCTCTGCATCACCCCACCCTCGCTCTACATACTGACTAGAGCGTTGTGTACCTCCCTCTGTAGGGATTTCTTCCTCCTCCATTGACTCCTCCTCCTCATCCTCCTCACAAAGTGAGCCCTGCCCAGCCCTTTGTGAGGAACCACGTTGCGCTGACTGTCCTGAAGGTAATTGAATTTGTGACTCCTCATCCTCCACCTCTTCCAAAACCTCTTCCTTTAGTGCTTTCAGTGATTTCTGAAGCAGGCAGATAAGGGGGACAGTCATGCTGACTAGTGCATCATCTGCACTCGCCATCCGCGTTGAGACATCAAACGCACGCAAAACGTCGCAGATGTCCTTCATAGAGGCCACTCAGTAGTGGTGAAGTGTGAACGGCGCAAATTGCGAGTTGATTGCGCCTGTTGCAGCTGATACTCCATTACTGCTGGCTGCTGCTCACACAACCGCTCCAACATATGTAACGTGGAATTCCACCTGGTGGGTAGTCACATATGATGCGATGTTCAGGAAGGCGAAATCTGACTTGCAGAGCTGCAATGCGCGATCTGGCCATGCTGGAACGTCGCAAGTGAGCGCACTCTAGG
>JARQOD010000001.1:841233560-841252699 GCA_033576555.1 Oophaga sylvatica
TCCATTCACCCGTGGCTTAATGCGAATAGGTTATACGCCCCCTGAGGTCAAGCTTGGTAAACCAAGTAGCGTTTTTCACCCTGGAAAAACAGGTCAGAAATCAAGGGTAACGGGTATTGATATTTCACAGTAATATTGTTCAAGAGACGATAATCAATTACACGGCCTTAATGAACCATCTTTTTTGGCCACAAAGAAAAAACCGGCACTAAGGGTGAAGAGGATGGTCTGATATGACCCTTCCAATGATTCCTTGATATAAGACCGCATAGGTCATGTTCAGGTACAGACAAGTTAAAAAGGCGACCTTTAGGAATTTACTACTGGCACTAATTCAATAGCGCAGTCATAGCTCTATGGGGAGGTAAGGATGCAGATTTACTTTCGCTAAACCATCAGAAAAATCAAAACAAAAAGTGAGGAACATCCTCAGCCTGGGGGGGGGCAGAAAAAACGGGAGTGTTGGTATTAACATTGGCAGCCCCAACTGGTTCAGACACAGATTTCCAATCCAAAACAGGATTATGAGACTGTAACCAAGGGAAACCCAGCATATAATGTCATGCAGATTATATAAAACCAAAAATTTGCAGAAACTCTGGTGATCAGGTTCAACCCTCTTATCACCTGAGTAGAAAACTGGGTTATTCTCAGCCAAAGGGGTAGAATCGATCCAGTAAAGGAATATACTTCTGTGGGGGTATCAAGGGAAACCCACAACGTTTAGCAAATCATAATCCATCAGGTTAATAGCTGCTCCAGAATCAACGAAAGCCTGAGCAGAAAATGAGGACAGAGAGCATATCAGAGTGACAGTTAATAAAACTTAGTCTGAACACTACCCAAGACAAATGAGGTGCAAAATGTCTTCCCGTTAGGGCAGACTGAAATAGCATGAGAGGCATCACCACAGTAGAAACATAAACCCATTGCGCTTTCGAAACTCATGACGCTGTGCCCCAGACACCACTCCATCACACTGATGGGCTCAGCAGCTGGCCCCACAAGGCAACACCATTCACGCATACTTCTCCGCTCACGCAAACGTCTGTCAAATTTGAATCGCTAATGACATAGAATCATTGAGACCAGAGGGGACAGGGGAATCCCACATAAATCCTTTACATTATCGACAGACCCTCTCGGAAAAAAGGGGCCCCCAAAGCATGTCATTTTCCCCTTTGGTCAGGACTGCCCACCTACGGAATCTCTGACAGTATAACTCAGCGTCATCAAGCCCCTGATTTTAAAGCCAACAAGGCTTTTTCAGCTTGATCAGTGACATTAGGCTCATCGTAAATAACCCCAAAGCCTGAAAAAAATGCATCAACATCACTTCAAAAGGATCCCCAGGTATCAGGGAAAAAAGCCCAATCTGAGGATCGCGCGGGGAGAGAGATGATTTAAATTTGAACCTGCTGCGCTGCATTTCTGAGGACTTAGATTTTAAGGCAAGAAACAATTTACAATTATTTTTGAATTCTGAAACTTAGCTCGATCCCTAAAAACAAATCTGGCATGGGGATCCTAGGTTCCACAACAGGCAACCTAGCAAGATATGCAGCAATACTTGAACCTCAGTGGCAAGCTGATCCACACGGCCAGACAACTGTGCAAACTCCATTGGGAGAAAAGATCCTCCCCAGCACCCAGAGTACAGAGGGAAAAAAAAAAAAAAAAATGCAACAAACAGAAAAATATCTCTGACAAACTTTTCTTCCTTCAAAATATTTTTTCCCTTCTGTGAGTACCATACAATTTTTATGGCCGGTGATACTGTTATGTAACGGTAAGCTGAGGAGTGCAGGTAAAAAAGGAAATACTGACACAGAAAGAAAATAGTATGAGCAAACGCTGGGCCCAAACTATCTAAATAGAAAAGGATAGGAAGGGTACTTACTGCAATCTCAGAAAACCCTGAAAAAACACCAACTCTACTAATTTCAAAATCACCTGAGATCACACGACCTCTACCACCTAAATTAGTCTCTGGTGTAACAAAAACAAAACAGCAGCCACTGAAAAAAAAAACTGGAAAAAGCAAAAGTACAAAACACAGTGGCTGGACTAAACTGAGAAGGGCAAAAGCCCCGGAGGGGACCCTGAAGGCCCCACAGAAGTGCAGGACAAAATGCAAAAAATATAGCAAAAACACAAAATAAGAAATTGTCTTATCTGATAGCAGGAGATGCAGACACGACACAGCAGGCTACAAGGGAAACTGGAAGAAGGATTCAGACCAGAACAATTGATCACCGGCAAACCCTGATGGGAAAATGACTCCCTTATATAAGACCAATCAGTAACCTGATTCCCAGTCCTCACAATCCTCACTAGTACCGCTTGTAACCACCAGAGGGGCCTCTGCTCAGAACTCATCTCAAACCCATTCACAACAGTACCCTATGTTAATTATTTAATGCACTTGCTTTTTTACTTATTTATTTTCATTAGGTTATATACACACATTGCTTTTTCCCTTGTTTTTGCTTGCTTTTATGGCCAGTGTGAACATGCTTCTACATCTTGCATGTCATTTCAAGTCTACTTCAGTTCAGGTTTTTGTTTTTCTTTAGCATTTTTGTATTCAGTATAAATAGGTGTGGCCTCCTTTCTACTGAGCTGTGTAGTTCATATATAGTCCCTCTGAAGCTGGGTGTCCATTTGGGACCCAGACTCTCTGCCACTATTCACACCAGGTAGGTTTTAACCTTAGAGAGTGTAGTGACTGTCTCAAATGGGTACACCTTGCCGTGGTGGAACAGCTTTATGCTTTTTTGATCAAACAGTGTTTACTAAGTACCCTATGTTAATTATTTAATGCACTTGCTTTTTTACTTATTTTTTTTCATTAGGGTATATACACACATTGCTTTTTCCCTTTTTTTTGCTTGCTTTTATGGCCAGTGTGAACATGCTTCTACATCTTGCATGTCATTCAAGTCTACTTCAGTTCAGTTTTTTGTTTTTCTTTAGCATTTTTGTATTCAGTACAAATAGGTGTGGCCTCCTTTCTACTGAGCTGTGTAGTTCATATATAGTCCCTCTGAGCTGGGTGTCCATTTGGGACCCAGACTCTCTGCCACTATTCACACCAGGTAGGTTTTAACCTTAGAGAGTGTAGTGACTGTCTCAAATGGGTACACCTTGCCGTGGTGGAACAGCTTTATGCTTTTTTGATCAAAACAGTGTTTACTAAGTACCCTATGTTAATTATTTAATGCACTTGCTTTTTTACTTATTTATTTTCATTAGGGTATATACAACATTGCTTTTTCCCTTGTTTTTTGCTTGCTTTTATGGCCAGTGTGAACATGCTTCTACATCTTGCATGTCATTCAAGTCTACTTCCAGTTCAGTTTTTTGTTTTTCTTTAGCATTTTTGTATTCAGTACAAATAGGTGTGGCCTCCTTTCTACTGAGCTGTGTAGTTCTATATTAGTCCCTCTGAAGCTGGGTGTCCATTTGGGACCCAGACTCTTGCCACTATTCACACCAGGTAGGTTTTAACCTTAGAGAGTGTAGTGACTGTCTCAAATGGGTACACCTTGCCGTGGTGGAACAGCTTTATGCTTTTTTGATCAAAACAGTGTTTACTAAGTACCCTATGTTAATTATTTAATGCACTTGCTTTTTTACTTATTTATTTCATTAGGGTATATACACACATTGCTTTTTCCCTTGTTTTTGCTTGCTTTTATGGCCAGTGTGAACATGCTTCTACATCTTGCATGTCATTCAAGTCTACTTCAGTTCAGTTTTTTGTTTTTCTTTAGCATTTTTGTATTCAGTACAAATTAGGTGTGGCCTCCTTTCTACTGAGCTGTGTAGTTCATATATAGTCCCTCTGAAGCTGGGTGTCCATTTGGGACCCAGACTCTCTGCCACTATTCACACCAGGTGGTTTTAAAACCCTTTGAGAGTGTAGTGACTGTCTCAAATGGGTACACCTTGCCGTGGTGGGACAGCTTTATGCTTTTTTGATCAAAACAGTGTTTACTAAGTACCCTATGTTAATTATTTAATGCACTTGCTTTTTTACTTATTTATTTTCATTAGGGTATATACACACACATTGCTTTTTCCCTTGTTTTTTCTTGCTTTTATGGCCAGTGTGAACATGCTTCTACATCTTGCATGTCATTCAAGTCTACTTCAGTTCAGTTTTTTGTTTTTCTTTAGCATTTTTGTATTCAGTACAAATAGGTGTGGCCTCCTTTCTACTGAGCTGTGTAGTTCATATATAGTCCCTCTGAAGCTGGGTGTCCATTTGGGACCCAGACTCTCTCCCACTATTCACACCAGGTAGGTTTTAACTTAGAGAGTGTAGTGACTGTCTCAATGGGTACACCTTGCCGTGGTGGAAAGCTTTATGCTTTTTTGATCAAAACAGTGTTTACTAAGTACCCTATGTTAATTATTTAATGCACTTGCTTTTTTACTTATTTATTTTCATTAGGGTATATACACACATTGCTTTTTCCCTTGTTTTTGCTTGCTTTTATTGCCAGTGTGAACATGCTTCTACATCTTGCTGTCATTCAAGTCTACTTCAGTTCAGTTTTTTGTTTTTCTTTAGCATTTTTTATTCAGTATAAATAGTGTGGCCTCCTTTCTACTGAGCTGTGTAGTTCATATATAGTCCTCTGAAGCTGGGTGTCCATTTGGGACCCAGACTCTCTGCCACTATTCACACCAGGTGGGTTTTTTAACCTTAGAGAGTGTAGTGACTGTCTCAAATGGGTACACTTGCCATGATGGGACAGCTTTATGCTTTTTTGATCAAAACTGTGTTTACTAAGTACCTATGTTAATTATTTAATGCACTTGCTTTTTTACTTATTTATTTTCATTAGGGTTTATACACACATTGCTTTTTCCCTTGTTTTTTGTTGCTTTTATGGCCAGTGTGAACATGCTTCTACATCTTGCATGTCATTCAAGTCTACTTCAGTTCAGTTTTTTGTTTTTCTTGAGCTGGTTGTAGGTGTGATACCTAGCTTCTTATGCTCATACTGTGTGACATATTTAACTTGTTTGACTATACTATTTTATTACCCATCTGTACGTCATCTAGATTTCTGAGCTTGCTAGTCTGACTTTGCTTATAGTTTGTACTTTGTTTTCGACACCAGACTTCTTTGTCTCTACTTGAATAATTTTTTCATTTGTCTTTATTTCTGCACCAAAGTCCTGAGATGAACAGAGTACCAAAATTAACACAAAGGTGAAAAGAAGGCCCATTAGGTGAAATGTGTGATTGATTTAATTCACTATCTTGCAATGAATGTGAATATTTAGTTCAATTAGAGGTATTCTCTCCTTGTTGTGGTGTCCAGTGCCTCATTTATGTGACACATCACTATAGTAATGCCATAGACAATGAAGTTTTCACAAGTGAACCACAATAGATGCATGAGAAACCAAGGTCTATATTCACACTTGTAATACCAACAAACAAAAAGTGCTAATAAGTTTAATAAAACATATATTTTAATTGAAAATATTAAAATGATAATGAAAAAATAATGAGGCAATGTGCCCAAATAGACCACAAACTACATAAACATATACAGCTCTGGCAAAAATTAAGAGACCACTGCAAAATATTCAGTTTGTCTGATTTTTCTATTTATAGGTATATTTTTGAGTAAAATTGAAATTGCTCTTTTATTCTATAAACTACTGACAACATGTCTCCGAAATTTCCAAGCAATACATTTTGTATTTATCTCAGAAAATGAGAAATGGTCAAAATAACAAAAAATGCAGTGCTTGCAGACCTCAACTAATGCTAAGAAAACAAGTTCATAATCATTTAGAAACAACAATACTAATGTTTTAACTCATGAAGAGTTCAGAAATCAATATTTTGTGTAATAACCATGATTTTTAATCACAGCTTTCATGCATCTTGGCATGCTTTCCACCAGTCTTTCACACTGCTTTTGGGTGACCTTATGCCACTCCTGGTACAAAAATTTAAACAGTTCTTCTTTGTTTGATGTCTTGTGACTATCCATCGTCCTCTTGATTACATTCCAGAGGTTTTCAATGGGGTTCAGGTCTGGGGATTGGGCTGGCCATGACAGGGATTTGATGTGGTGGTTCTTCATCCACACATTGATTGACCTAGCTGTGTGGCATGGTGCATTGTCCTGCTGGAAAAACAAGTCCTCAGAGTTGGGGAGCATTGCCTGAGCAGAAGGAATCAACTGTTTTTCCAGAATAACCTTGTATGCGGCTTGATTCATACGTCCTTCGCAAAGATTAACCTGCCCAATTCCAGCCTTGCTGAAGCATCCCCAGATCATCATCGATCCTCCACCAAATTTCACAGTGGGTGCAAGACACTGTGGCTTATATGCCTCCCAGATCTCTGTCTAACCATTGGACGACCAGGTGTTGGGCAAAGCTGAAAATTAGACTCATCAGAGAAGATTACCTTACTCCAGTCCTCTATGGTCCAATCCTTATGGTCTTTGGCAAACTTCAGCCTGGCTCTCCTTTGCTTCTCATTGATGAAAGGCTTTTTTCTAGCTTTACATGACTTGAGCCCTGACTCTAGGAGCCTGTTACAAACTGTTCTTGCCGTTGCACTTCACCCCAGCTGCCATTTACCACATTTACCATTCCTTTTGTAGGTCACTTGATGTCAACCTGTGGTTGCTGAGTGACATTCAAATGTGATGACGGTCATCCCGGTCAGTGGAGAGTCGTTTTTCACTCTCTGCTGGTCTGTAGCTTTGTTATCCCCAATGTCTGCTGCTTGACCTTGTTGTAATGTACTGCCGTCTTAGAAATTTTAAGGATGGAGGCAACATGACGCTCACTGTATCTCTCTGCTAGTAAAGCCAGAATTGAGCCCTTCTTTCCCTCACTCAAGATTTTTCTTTTCAACTCCTTTGGCATGGTTTAAAAGTTATTTTTTCATTCCTATTACATTTGGGATATTACTAGCACTTGTTTTGCCATCCAGCTTGTCCTATTGAAAGAGGATTCTGGACGCAACAGCAGTGTTTTTTATACTTTCCTTCGTTTAAATAAGATTTGGTTCAGGTTATCACCTAATCATAAGCACATTAAGTAGAATGAGGTGTACTCTGGTTGGAATTCACTGACACTGGAATGGAATGCCTGTCAGACATGTAGAGAAGCTGATTTTTATAAAACTGTGCAGTGGTCTTTTAACTTTTGCCAGAGCTGTATATGTAAAATGATTCAAAGAAGAGATCCTAATGTCCCTAGATTCTCCAATGAGAATAATATCCCTAGATAATAACAAGCAAAGTACTTACATCAAGTGATGCACCAAATAGGGATGTGTATAGTGTGGTCACCAAACCCCTACGGTCGTTTCACCCAGCTTCGTCAGGGGACATGACACGTTTGGGCAGAACGCAGGTAGGTGTCATTATTTTTTCATCATTGTTTTAATATTTTCAATTACAATATGTGTTTTATGAGACTTATTAGCACTTTTTGTTTTCTGGTAGATCTCTCTCTGTTTGTGGTTTTCATATATGCTTACTATTGTGTTAGTATTAATTATATTCACACTTTAGTGTTTTAATCTGTGTGCTCAGTTTTTTTTCACTGACTGCATCATGGGTGGACACAGAGAGGACCTCTGTTCAAGAAGAGTCTATTTTGGCCCCATGCAATCCAATAATGCAACCCTGTAACAATAGCTTCGTGATGATTTTTTTTTTTTTTGCAGATCACGCCCACAGCTGGGAGGGGAATAGTGTTAATAAAAGGAGAGGTACTTCCTGTTTATTTGTTGTTAGGAGTAGTGGAAGGCTTAGGTAAGTTGTTTGTGGAGTTCAAGTGCAGTGGGCTGCTAGAGCCAACATAAGCCTATCACTCGGGGCAGTGGATTGCCATACAACTCCTCCATGCAAATTCATTCATCAGGCCCGGGATGTTGAGATTGGCGCCAAGGCCATAGGGCACATTAGACCTGCAGGGGAAGATGGACACGGATCCCCAAAGGCGTAGAATGATAGATCCAGGTGCACTGCCATCAGTGGAGAGGGATCCCTAGAGGTAGTAGAGACAGCAGGAAAAGGGATACTCTATCGGAATGATTGTTAGGGAGAAGTTATGTTCAGTACCTGAGGTAAGACTGTAATCTGTTGTGCCCTATCCCACATGTTCCACTCTAAGGACTGGGAACGGTTCATAAAAACTTTGACTGTTGAAAAGCACTTGGTGTCCCCTGGATTGTGTGCGGCGGTTCCTGAAGATGGAAGCCTGGAGTCAGCGGAAGCCTATGGCCCACAAGTGAGTGAGATGCACCTCACATCTAACAGGACACTGAGAATGGGACACAATTTTCTTGTAGGGTGCCAGAGCGTGCAAGTGCTACAACTTGCTCATGACTACCTCGCTGGGGCACGGTACAGTATCATGCACTAAATAACACACTTTTACGGATCTGGCAATGACAAATCTGTTTGTTTATTTCTTTATTTTTAATTGGTAAAGGAAAGATTGTTCATTTTTTTTCCTTTTTTTGAAATTTTTAAAAACTTTTGCATTTGCTTTTCACTTTAATGTTTAGTTCTCTGAGGGACTTGAATCTACGATTGCTAATACTACAGTACAGTCCAAAACTTTGGACACACCTTCTCATTTAAATATTTTTCTGTATTTTCATGACTATGAAAATTGTAAATTCACACTGAAGGCATCAAAACTATGAATTAACACATGTGGAATTATATACTTAACAAAAATGTGTGTAACAACTGAAATTATGTCTTATATTCTAGGTTCTTCAAAGTAGCCACCTTTTCCTTTGATGACTGCTTTGCACACTCTTGGCATTCTCTTGATGAGCTTCAAGAGGTAGTCACCGGAAATGGTTTTCACTTTACCGGTGTGCCCTGTCAGGTTTAATAAGTGGGATTTCTTGCCTTATAAATGGGGTTGGGACCATCAATTGTGTTGTGCAGAAGTCTGGTGGATGCACAGCTGATAGTCCTACTGAATAGACTGTTAGAATTTGTATTATGGCAAGAAAAAAACAGCTAAGTAAAGAAAAACGAGTGGCCGTCATTACTTTAAGAAATGAAGGTCAGTCAGTACGAAAAATTGGGAAAACTTTGAAAGTGTCCCGAAGTGCAGTTGCAAAAACCATCAAGTGCTGCAAAGAAACTGGCTCACATGAGGACCGCCCCAGGAAAGGAAGACCAAGAGTCACCTCTGCTTCTGAGGATAAGCTTATCCAAGTCACCAGCCTCAGAAATCGCAGGTTAACAGCAGCTCAGATTAGAGGCCAGGTCAATGCCACACAGAGTTATAGCAGCAGACACATCTCTACAACAACTGTTAAGAGGAGACTTTGTGCAGCAGGCCTTCATGGTAAAATAGCTGCTAGGAAACCACTGCTAAGGACAGGCAACAAGCAGAAGAAACTTGATTGGGCTAAAGAGCACAAGGAATGGACATTAGACCAGTGGAAATCTGTGCTTTGGTCTGATGAATCCAAATTTGAGATCTTTGGTTCCAACCACCGTGTCTTTGTGCGACGCAGAAAAGGTGAACGGATGGACTCTACATGCCTGATTCCCACAGTGAAGCATGGAGGAGGAGGTGTGATGGTGTGGGGGGGCTTTGCTGGTGACACTGTTGGGGATTTATTCAAAATTGAAGGCATACTGAACCAGCATGGCTACCACAGCATCTTGCAGTGGCATGCTATTCCATCCGGTTTGCGTTTAGTTGGACCATTTATTTTTCAACAGGACAATGACCCCAACACATCTCCAGGCTGTGTAAGGGCTATTTGGCCAAGAAGGAGAGTGATGGGGTGCTACACCAGATGACTGGCCTCCAGTCACCAGACCTGAACCCAATCGAGATGGTTTGGGGTGAGCTGGACCGCAGAGTGAAGGCAAAAGGGCCAACAAGTGCTAAGCATCTCTGGGAACTCCTTCAAGATTGTTGGAAGACCATTTCCGGTGACTACCTCTTGAAGCTCATCAAGAGAATGCCAAGAGTGTGCAAAGCAGTCATCAAAGCAAAAGGTGGCTACTTTGAAGAACCTAGAATATAAGGCATATTTTCAGTTGTTTCACACTTTTTTGTTACATATATAATTCCACATGTGTTAATTCATAGTTTTGATGCCTTGAGTGTGAATGTACAATTTTCATAGTCATGAAAATACAGAAAAATCTTTAAATGAGAAGGTGTGTCCAAACTTTTGGTCTGTACTGTATGCACTGCAATACCACAATATTGGGCACACTAAATAAAAGCGTCCATATATACAGCACCAAATAGCAAAATATAAAAAACCAAACGAACAAAGAAAACAGAATACTCAGGGAAACTGCAGGATTGAACTAAGATCCAAAACTGGCCACTTTAGACAAGTTTTCTTTAAACCCATTTGCGTATATGTGAGTGAAATTGCACTTCAGTTCTGGGGCGACTGTATGTGGCATACCTATATGTATAAAAGTGTGTGTGTGTGTGTGTGTGTGTGTGTGTGGCACTAAGCATCTTTCATTTCACCAGAGCTGTTTAAAAGATGAAAGCTGAGCTGTGATTGGTGGCTATTAGTGATGAGCAAGTATACTCATTGCTCAGGTTTTCCAGAGCACGCTCGGGTGGTCTCCGAGTATTTGGAAGTGCTTGGAGATTTAGTTTCTGTTGCAGTAGCTGCATGATTTGTGGCTATTTGACAGCCTGAATACATGTGGGGATTCCTTAACAAACAGGCATTCCTCACATGTATTCAAGCTGCCAAGCAGCCATAAATCATGCAGCTGTGGCAACAGAAACTATATCTCCGAGCACTTACAAATACTCGGAGACCATCCGAGCGTGCTCGGGAAAACCCGAGCAACGAGTATACTCGCTCATCACTAATAGCAACCAATCACAGCTCAGCTTTCATCTTTTAAACAGCTCTGGTGAAATGAATGATGCTTAGTGATTGGTTGCTATGGGCAACAGAGGCATACTCGCTCATCACTAGTTGCTATGAGCAACAGTTTTCCCACTCCACAACACCTTAGCAGACACTGACTGGGTGGGAGAAATCTAGCATCCTGGGAACATAAGCTCCCAGCCATATTCTGCCCCCCAGAAATGAGCAGAGAGCAAATGACAGAAATGAATCACCCCCTCCCCTATTACTGCCGGGCTCTATTTTTACTGGCGTAGAAAATCGCAACATCAGCAGCCGCACACAGAGCCGCACTGCCAGGTTACATAACAGCACATCTCCAGGAACTCCCTACTCAGCACCACCCGGCTCGGGACTGTGGGATGGAAGATGTGTGATGGGTATATGGGCACGGGACTATGGGATGGAGGATGTTGGATGGGTATATGGGCACGGGACTATGGGATGGAGGATGGTGATGGGTATATGGGCAAAGGACTATGGGATAGAGGATGTGTGATGGGTATATGGGCACGGGACTATGGGATGGAGGATGTGTTATGGATATATGGGCACTGGACTATGGGATGGAGGATATGTATGATGGGTATGTGGGCATGGGACTATAGGATGGCAGATATGTATGATGGGTATATGGGCACGTGACTATGGGATGGAGGATATATATAATGGGTATAGGAGCGTGGGACTATGGGATGAAAGATATATATGATGGGTATATGGGCACGGGACTATTGGATGGAGGATGTGTGATGGGTATATGGGCACTGGACTATGGGATGGAGGATATATATGATGTTTATAGGGACATGGGACTATGGTATGGAGGATATGTATGATGGGTATATGGGCACGGG
The DNA here is from genome assembly GCA_033576555.1 of Oophaga sylvatica. Taxonomy (NCBI): domain Eukaryota; kingdom Metazoa; phylum Chordata; class Amphibia; order Anura; family Dendrobatidae; genus Oophaga; species Oophaga sylvatica. The sequence goes on from JARQOD010000001.1 coordinate 841,245,342, forward strand.
ACTATGGGATGGAGGATGTGTGATGGGTATATGGGTACTGGACTATGGGATGGAGAATATGTATGATGGGTATATGGGTACAGGACTATGGGATGGATGATATGTATGATGGGTAGATGGGCATGGGACTATAGGATGGCAGATATATATGATGGGTATATGGGCACGGGACTGGGATGGAGGATATGTATGATGGCTATATAGGCACAGGACTATGGGATGGAGGATGTGTATGATGGGTATATGGGCACTGACAATGGGATGGAGGATGTGTGATGGGTATATGGGCACTGGACTATCGGATGGAGGATCTATATGATGGGTTTAGGGGCGTGGGACTATGGGATGAAGGATACATATGATGGGTATATGGGCACAGGACTATTGGATGGAGGATTGTGATGGGTATATGGGCACTGGACTATGGGATGGAGGATTTATATGATGGCATAGGGGCATGGGACTATGGGATGGAGGATATGTATGATGGGTATAGGGCTCGGGACTATGGGAAGGAGGATGTGTGATGAGTATATTGTCACTGTACTATGGGATGGAGGATGTGTGATGGGTATATGGACACTGGACTATGGGATGGAGAATATGTATGATGGGTATATGGGCACAGGACTATGGGATAGAGGATATGTATGATGGGTAGATGGGCACGGGACTATGAGATGGAGGATATGTATGATGGGTATATGGGCACTGGACTATGAGATGGAGGAGTGTGATGGGTATATGGGCACTGGACTATGGGATGGATGATATATATGATGGTATAGGGGCATGGGACTTTAGGATGGAGGATATGTATGATGGGTATATGGGCGCGGGAATCTGGGATGCAGGATGTGTGATGGGTATATGGGCACTGGACTATGGGATGGAGGATGTGTGATGGGTATAGGGCACTAGACTATGGAATGGAGGATAACCATTATAATTTGTTATAACTAGCCACAGTTAGTTACTATGCCTGAGCAACGCCGGGCTCTTCAGCTAGTCTACATATATAAAAATGAGTGTATGTGTGTGTGTGTGTGTGTGTGTGTATCAAGCCGCACCCACTCCATATAGCCCCGTCTACTCCGCATAGCCCCACTCACTCCACAAGCAAAGCCCCATGTAATAAATATCTAATATATATAATAAATATCTAATCTAATATATATATGTGTAATAAATATTTAATATATATTTCACAGGCACATCTTCTTGACCACAACAGGTTACACTGCCTGTGTTGCCCATAGCAACAAATCACTAAACATCTTTCATTTCACCAGAGCTGTTTAAAAGATGAAAGCTGAGCTGTGATTGGTTGCTATGAGCAACAGTTTTCCCACTTCACAACACCTCAGTAGACACTGACCTGGTGGGAGAAATCTAGCATCCCCGGGAACATAAGCTCCCAGCCATGCTCTGCCCCCCAGAAAGGAGCAGAGAGCAAATGACAGAAATGAATCACCCCCTCCTCTATTACTGCTGGGCTCTATTATTACTGGCATAGAAAATTGCATCATCAGCGGCCGCACACAGAGCCACACTACCAGGTTACATAACAGCACATCTCCAGGAACTACCCTGCTCAGCGCCACCCGGCTTGGGACTATGGGATGGAAGATGTGTGATGGGTATATGGGCCTCTACTATGGGATGGAGGATGTGTGATGGGTGTTTGGGCACGGGACTATGGGATGGAAGATATGTATGATGGGTATATGGGCACGGGACTATGGGATGTAGGATGTGTGATGGGTATATGCAAATTGCCTCTTCAGAGAAAAAGAAGATTTGAACTCTATAGCGCCACCTGTTGGAAGTAGCGATCCTACAAGTCACAATCAACCCTATAACGAGTCTTGCAATATGACTTAGGACAGATCATGTGTATGGGCACTGGACTATGGGATGGAGGATGTGTGATGGGTACATGGGCATGGGACTATGGGATGGAGGATGTGTGATGGGTACATGGGCACTGGACTATGGGATGGAGGGTATGTATGATGTGTATATGGGCATGGGACTTTGTGATGGAGGATATGTATGTTTGGTATATGGGCAAGGTATTATGGGATGGAGGATATATATGATGGGTATATGGGCACTGGACTATGGGATGGAGGATATGTATGATGGGTAAAATTTGATCCCCTTGAGAAAGCGCCCTGTGTGAGCGCGAAACGCGCGTCGGGGTCTACCCATCGTTTTGGGACATGATTACTGGCTTTTTGACTTATGGCATGGTCAAAAGTGTTTACTTATTTACATAAGGATCCAATGCTTGTTACTGGTGACCATGCTATTTTGATGTGATATTTATGTGCACGACTGCCTTTTCCTTCCCCTTTGTCTCAGCTTATGGTATGGATACATAGCCAATTTTACTGTGATTTTTATAATTAATAAATTTGTTGCTCTTTATTATAAATTTTGAATCCATGACTCCGTTGTTCTCCTTATTTAGTGTTGTTATGGAGTGGAACTCTTGATCAGTATGGCGGTATATGCAACAGGAATTCCGCCTTCTTTCCTGTATTAATATTGGGCATTTTTGTTGTCATTTAACGTTTTTTCTGTGTCTTTCACAGAGTTATCTTGCCCTGCTATGGATTTTCGTGCACGGGATCGCTCATGGCGTGCGCAATTAAATTATGCGATCCAAGATGACGGTGATGGGGGTAGTGATGGAGGCAGTGGAAAGCTGCAGGAGACTATGCTCAAGCTCAAGGATTTATTAAAGAAACATACATGTATCTGGTGGAATTATGAGTTTCTTGACAAGTATATATAAAAAAATCTTATCCCTAGGGGTTTGCGTATTCAGGTACTCCCATCTTTTCCCATTCAGGATGATGTATTCATGGATAAATGGGAAGACCTGACTAACGCATGCTCTAGAGGCTTTCTTGAACTACTTAAATCACATAATCAGAAAACGTTGGATAGTCTTGAGGGGCAAATTGAGGTCTTGCAGACTGATCTTCAAAAAGGTCTGACAGGTGACTCCCTCAAGAAATTCAAGGATGAAGTTGATATCGAACTTCAAAAATTGGCCCAAAATATTCAGGCCATGAAAACAAAAAAATGTAAAACAGATATACAGGACAAGACAGCCTCTTGAGTATATCGATGGCTCAACCCTATAGATCGATCTCGTCAATCATATAGAAATGTGTCTCGATCGAGATCAAGATCTGCTTCTATTAAATCCAATATTTCATTTGAGGATGACAGATGGATGTGTATAGAAAACCCACTTCCGTGAATGCCCTGTTGCATGCCGAATCATCGCACAATCCATCTACCATTAGAGCCGTCCTGGTCGGGCAGTTCCTCAGGATGAGGCGGATTTACTCTACCGAGGACAATTTTATTAGACGTGCCCATGACCTAAGGGACCGTTTTCGGTGCCGATTGGTACAGTAACAGGTGTATAGGGAAGGGCTTTGACAGGGCCAGAAACACGACACGCAGGGACCTTTTGTATCCCTGTGCGGCCACGGGCGGAAGGCGAAAGGGTGATGATGGTGATAACATTCATTTTATTTCTACGTTCATCCACGAGTGGGATCACATGAGGGAGATTCTGGCTAGGCACTGGGCCATTATGGGTGCGGAACCTTCTCTGGGTCCGGCAATTGATGGCTTCCCACTGATGACCGCTAGGCGATCTAAAAATCTTAGAAAAAAATCTCCAGCGCAAAAATGGATAAAAATTCAATTTTTATTAGATGAAATTAAAATCCATCTTGATAGAAAAAAGACATATACAGGTGGGGTCCCTGGTGGTCTGAAACCGACGCGTTTCGACCTAGCAGGTCTTAGTCATGGTTTACACAATGCCCTATACTGCAGACTTAAATACGATATAGACATATGGAACACAGGTGAACATAACACAAATTGGTAACACAAGGTAACACCCTGAGAAATTAACCCCTTATAGGAAAAAAAAGGATAGGACAAAATATAAAAACTGTATAATGATACACAAAACGGCAAATATAAACATATATAACATATACTTATAGATAATTTGCCAGATGAAAAAATATTTGAAAGAAACCAGAATTAATTAGGACTAACGAAAAATCATGAAAAAAAAAATAAAAAATTTTTTTCCAAAAAACCTGAATATACCTGGAAAAAATATATTAATCTAATTGCAATATTAAATCTAACCGTTTGTTCAAGCCTAATGGTACTCGTGTATTAAGTTTGAAGATCCAAAATGATTCACGATTTAATAATTTTTTCCTGAAATCTCCTCCTCTAGTGGATTTGAAAACCTTCTCTATTGCTGTAACTATAAGGCTGTTAGTATTGCCAGAATGAATTAATTTGCAGTGACTAGACACTGCTGATATATTGTAACTATTTTCATTAGTGGCTTCTGATAAATGTTTCCTAATCCTTTTCTTAAGAGATTCAATTGTGCAGCCTACATATCGCAATTTGCATGAAACACATTCTATCACATAAATTACACCTTCCGAGTTACAATTTAAATAAGACTGGATGGGATACGATATGTTAGTAACAGCAGATATAAATTAGTGTTTTTTTGCACATAATTACAGACTTTACAAGGATGATGTCCACATTTATAAAAACCTTTGTATGTCAGCCAAGTACTTTTTTTAGCACACCGTTCACTGCTTGTAAAAAGGCTAGGAGATAAAATATCCCCAAGAGAATGCGCTTTTTTGGCCACATATCGAATCTTGGCTGTTGTTCAGAATGGAACGAGTTTAATATCATTTTGTGAAGTATAGGAACATATTTTTTCACAATAATTCAACAATTTTATTATATTGTGGACTATATGTTGTAGAAAAAAATTAATTATAGCAAGCGGTCACTGGTATTTTGGGATAGCGCTTTTGCATTTTTTATTTCTTTTGTTGGTAGTTTTTCTGCTAACGTGAATTTCCGCTTAGCATAGAATTCGATAAAAGGTTTCTTGCAAATGTTTGTTTCTTTCAATTTGTCCCACTATATATTAGCTTTTGTTAACATCCACATTAGCATACCTCTATCCCTAAGTCTCAGAAGCGCATGATCTGCTTCTTTCTGGAAAATTGTAGGTGAACTGCAATTTCTTTTCAATCTTATCAATTCCCCCAATGGTATATTTTTAATTACATGTTTTGGATGACAAGAACCAGCTTGTAAAATCGAATTAGTAGCTGTAGGTTTTCTATAAGGAGAAATGGAGTCTTTCTGAGTATCAGAATTGACAGACAAAGTAACATCCAGATAATTAACAGATGATTTTGATGTAGTGACTGTGAATAATACATTGAAATCATTCCCATTAATGTAATTGACAAAATCAGCGATTGCTGTGGTGTCTCCTTTCCAAATGAGGATCAGGTCATCAATATAGCGGCCATATAATAGTATATTATGAGAGAAAGGATTATTATTGCAAAAAATGTATTTCTCCTCCCATACTGCCACTGTGATGTTAGCCAAAGCTGGGGAACATTTACCTCCCATACTAACACCTTGTTGTAGAAAGAAAAATCCATCAAAAAAAAATAATTGTGGGTAAGGAGAAATGAGACTGCATCGATAATAAATGTTTGTATCTCTTGTTTATATGTGCTATATCTCTCCAAAAAATATTGTAAACTAGATAGAATAATACGTGGGGTATGGAGGGATATAAACCCACAACATCACAGGTGATCCATAAATATTCTGATGACCAATCATAACCATCTAATGCTGAAATAATCATTTTGGTGTCTCTAATATATCCTGGAAGATTAATCACTAGGGGCTGCAAATAATGATCTACCCACTCTCCTAATTTCTCTGTAAGAGAGCCAATGCCGGAAATTATCGCTCTGAATGGAGGGGGAAACATATTCTTGTGTATTTTGGGGAATGCGTGATAAATGGGGATTACTGGATATTTTACAAATATATAATCAAAATTTTTTGTGAAATAGCCCCATCGCTAGACCATCATTCAACAATTTAGATAATAGACTTTGAAATTTTAAAGTTGGATCCCCAGGAAGACGCATATACGTAGCAGAATCATTTAATATGCGCAGATTTTCTGAATGATAAAGTCCTGCGTTCAGAACAACAACTCCTCCCCCTTTATCAGCTTGTCTTACTAGAATATCAGCATTGTCATTAAGATCTTTCATAGCTAATCTTTCCTCTGCACTGTCTGCAGTTAAATTGTCACATACAGTATTCGTAGATTGATCAAGTTGTACTAAATCTTTCTCTATTAGTTCTGGAAAGTATCCAGAACGGAGGGTCTAGACTGTATTGGATAGAATAATGGATTAGACATATGAAAAAAATCATTCAAGGTACTATCTTTAGGTACAGAATTAGATTGCAAGTCTCTTAGTGTGGAATAGCCCCTAAGATCATCAAAAGAAAAATTACCAAAGGGAAAAACCTCATGTGGAGTAGTCACAGATTCAGAGGTTAACAATTGTCAGAGGAATCAGGCTGATATTCAAAATGACATGTCAATGTCAGATTTCTGGCCAATTTGTTAACGTCCAGAAGAGTCCGTTAAATATCTAATTTTTTCACTGGGCTAAATCCTAAGCCTTTACTGAGAAGACTAAGATGAGCTTCAGATAAATTGTAACTAAAAAGATTAACAACTGGACATTTTAGTATCTCCTCCTGTGTCTGAAATGATAGTTTCTTGCTCTTATGCTTCCTCCCCGCTCTTCTCCTTCGTTTTTTGAAAGGTTCGCATTGTTAGAAAACATTTCTGTCTGGACGTATATCATTAAACGTCTTGTATTAAATGAAGTGTCCGAGAAATCTTCAGACGTGTTCAGATTAGAGCTGGAAGAAGCCATAGAATCATGAGACGTGGTGAAGCTGACCCTGCGATCTCGTTGGTGAAAGCCAGAAAAACCATGTGATAACGTTTATGCCCTCTCTCCAGGGGCGGCTTTTTTTCCAGGAATAAACCTGGTCGAGTTCAAAGTCACGTTTATCTCGTGCAAATTTGCTGCGTTTTGTTTCCGCAATATATTCCTCCAGTTTAGAAATATTCTTATCCACTCTGGTTACATTTATTGAAATCTTCTGCATTATTATGCTTGTTCAAGGATGTTTGTATTTTAGTAATATCCTCTTTAACAAGTTAATTTCCAATTCTTCATGTTTTATAATTAATTCCATTAATTTAAACGAACTCTGTGTAAGAATCTGTTCCCAATCCTTTTGAAATTCTCAGAATAAGTGAAGGTGGGTTTTTTGTTTTAACTCAACCCTCTAGGTATAAGCTTTTGCTCAGTATGATTTCAAAGAAAAAATAACACGGGATAAGCAAGATTATGAGCAAAAGAAGG
>JARQOD010000001.1:841252799-841276890 GCA_033576555.1 Oophaga sylvatica
GGAAAATGACAGGACCCGGGATCTTTGGTGGTGGTTTTTGGGGGTTCCATGTCTTGTTTTTTTTTTTTCTTTTTTATTGCTTCGCTGGGGGGGGTTTTTTAGCCGGCCTTTTTTTTTTTTTTTTCATTTGGGGGGTTACCCTTTTAGGGGCAGTTGTGGGGGTTAGGTGAGGAAGGGGAAATTTGTCCTTTACTTGGGGGCTTTTTAAAGGAGTTGCTGGATTGGTTCCTGTGTGGGCGGCCAGGGAAATTTCTTCGGGCAGGTGGTTTTCGGCTGAGCTTTTTAGATGTGATTTAAGGTATTGTTAAATCTTGCACAAAACTGAAAAGGATGGGGAAGGGGATGGGGAAGGTTTTTTTGGACAATAAGGCTTAAGGAGAGGTTTCTTTGTTTTGAAGGTTCTGGTGCCCTTTAAAAAAATCAGGAACAAAAATTTTGGAAGGATGAAATGAAAAAATTATTCCCTTCCCATTGGAAAAATTTTCCTTTTTTGGAAAAGAAAAAGAAGTAAAATTTTTTAAAAGGGGGGCCCGGGGAAAGTGTGGGGGTGGGGGCTTTTTCCTCAGATGTTTTTAATTGGGTTACAGATTTCCGTTTTTTAGCGTGTGTTATAGATGAAAAGACACGGGAGCTTTGTCTGGGCTTTTTCTATATGGATGCTGTGGGGAATCCTAGGATTTAGGGAGACAGACCTGGCGAAGGTTTTTATGGAAAAAGGCGTAGAAAGCAGTTTCGCAGAAGGAGGGCAGTGCGACTGAGTATTAATTGGGATCAGAAGATTTTGGACTGTCGGGAAAGATAATGTGCAGCCAACTGGCATCAAGGCAATGACAGTTTTATGCTGGCAGTTTATGGGGGCCCAAAATGCAATTTTCAGAGTGAACTATAAGTTTAAATATCATTTTAAAGGGGAGTGACCTGCTTTTTTTTAAAAAAGAAAAAAAAGGTTTTGGTTGGTTTTTGAAAAAGTGGGGGGGTTTCCCAGTGAGATTCCGAATGTCGTCTTATCTAAGTACTAAAATGAGGTAAGGCGTTTTTTTTAAAGGAGGGTATTTTTTTTGGGTTTTTTATGATCTCCCCCCAACATATGAGGCCCCCTTTACTTCAAAGAACTTAAAATCTACCTCAGCACCCTCAGTAAAAAAAAAAATTTTAGGCTTAAAGTTAGTTGTGGGCGTATGGGGGTCCTTTTCAATTTCCCCCTTACAAAACTTAGGGGCGCGGCTAGTGAGATATTACCCCACTCTTTGGTTTATGGGGAAGCATTGAAAGGGGGGGCGACGTTCGAAAAAAAGGGGTGCCAATTGGGTTTTTTAGAGTGACAAGTAATTAGGGGGGAAAGGGGTATGGGGTATGAGGGGTAAGTTATTGCCGGTTTTCATTTTCGCCAGGGGGGATTTTCCCCGGAAGTGCTGGTATTACTTTTGGGGAAAAATTTTGTGAATCCTTCCCGCAGAGATTTAATCAGGAATATTTACCAATTATTGCTCCTTTGGCTTTTTGTATTTGAACATAAAGATTTTGGTTGGGTATTGTGCCCAGAAAATTTTGGGTGTGCCCGATTTGTAAAAAAAAAGAAAAAAAAAAAGGACAATAGTGAAAAGGCCAGTGAGGTTTTTTTTGTAGCCAAAAATGGTTGGCATTTTTGGGAACTTGGCTGGAGCGAGGGGGGGGTGTATTGTTTTTTAATTTAGGTTTTGTTTTAGGGACCTCAGTATTAAAGTGGGAATGGAAGGGGCATTTTTTGGGGGATGACTGCATTATGGGGAAACTAATGCTCATGAGGTGGGGGGAGTTCTTGGATTGGTGAAAAAAAATGGGGAGGGGGGGTTTTGTACTTCTGAGATGGTAAACCTCCCGGGTTTCTGGATTTATCAGAATTGTGGATTTTGGGTTTTTCGGGTGGGGATTTTGGGGATTTGTTAAAAATGGGAAATTTTTTTTCGGCTTTTAAGGTGCACCCGAGCCTGTGGTCAAGGGGGGGGGTAAATGCTGGTGGTTTACAGATTTTTTTTTCGCATAGTTTGGAGCTTAAAGAATCTCCTTACCCCCAATTTTTAAAAATTGTTATATGTTATAAAAAAGTCCGATTACCCAAAATTTAATCAAAAAGGGTTTTTGGACTGTTTATTTAGGGCTTCCGGGAAAAAGGGGGGTTTGGGGAGGTAAAAAGGAAAATGAGTATGTTAAAAAGTGAGCCTCTTAAAAAATGAAGTCAAAGGGGGGGTGAATCAGAGACCCCACCTAGAGAGAGGTGTACGAAGAAGTTGCCAGCAAATATTGCAAGGTGAATTTTTGTTAAAACCCCTTGTTATATGCAGCAATTGTCTATCCTTTCAAAAAACCCCGTTTTGTCTTGTAAGACTTTTTGAAACCATAAACCCTCCAAATTAAATTATGTAACCTCAAGAGGTATCTCTCTGTGAGTAAAGTTTTTTAACTTTTTAGTTGTATTGCCTAAATTCCTTTTGCCTGTCTAAGGGGGAAAAAATCTACCACCAAGGATCACAAAACACCCTACTTTTTTATTGGAGGGGCATAAAAAACCCCCCCCCCCAACCCCCCCCCCCCCCCCCCCCCCCCCCAAAACCCCCCCCCCCCCCCCCCCCCCCCCCCCCCCCCTTTTCCCCCCCCCCCCCCCCCCCCCCCCCCCCCCCCCCCCCCCCCCTTACATCCCATCTTAGCATTAATTATTACATCTATGACACGTATAAAAAGTCAGAATTCATCCGGGCAAAATGTAATTTTAGTACACCTTTAAAATTGGGCAAAACAGTGGGGAAAAAAAAAAAGTATTTAGTCGCCAACAATTTCAATTTTCTCCCACTTAAAAAGATAGAGAGGCCCTGAATTGAATCATGGTGACCACAATTTTGAGAGTCAAAATGAGAAAACAAATCCAGAAAAATCACCTTGTCTGATTTGGCAAATTTTTTGCAAATTAAGGGGAAAAAATAAGTATGATGTCAATTACAGGCCCTCTCACTTTTTAAGGGGGGGAAACTTGCAAAATTTTTGGGGGTGACTAAATACTTTTTTCCCCCATGTATACTTAAGCAAAATCCACTTACAAAATTAACAGCAAAGCATTCACAGTCAAAGGAAAAAATTTCAATGCAGGGAAATAAATGATTGAAAGTAGAGAAGTCATAAGTATAAATTCTGTAAAAATCTGGCAAATAAAGCACAATATATTAAAAAAATATGATGAACCCGTTCTACGCCGGGGGTGACAAGATTTTTTTAAGTACATGGTCTCCCATTGGTATGTGCGCCCCCCCCTCCTATCCTGTTATGCAGGGCCCCTCTCCCTTTCCGGGTAGTATGGTCCCCTACCCCTAAAACCCCCAAAATTACTTGCAGGGGCCCCCCATTCCCACCCTGGTATGCATGGTCCCCTCACCCCCCAAAACTGGTATGCATGGCCCCCTTAATTGGATGCATTTACCCTCATCCTATCCGGGGGTTTTAAAAGGTTTTTACCCCCTTTTTGGTTCAGGTTACCCCCCAAATCCTGGAAAGAGGGTTTCCCCCCCTCCCAACCAAAACAGGTCCCATTTCCCCCCCCAAATTTTAATTTTTCATGGTCCCCCACCCCCCCCTGTGGCTGGCCCCCCCCCCCACCTGATGTATGGCTCTACCCCCCCAAACCCGATGTGCAGGCCCCCACCCCCCCCCCGGTCATTCCCCCCCCAACCCCGATTGCGGGGCCCCTCCCCCCCAACCCGATGTGCAGGTCCCTCCCCCCCAAAAACCCCGATGTGATGGTCCCTCACCCCCCAACCCTGGGCTTGTCCCCCCCCCCCATCCTGATGTGCATGGCCCCTACCCCCCCAAACCCGATTGCATGGCCCCCCCCCCAAAACCTGATGTCTGGTCCCTCACCCCAATCCTGTTGCTGCCCCCCCCCCCCCCAACCCGGGTTTCAGGTCCCTCACCCCCTGATGTGTGGTCCCCCTAACCCCCAACCCCCATGTGCAGGCCCTCCCCCCCAAACTGTGTGCATGGTCCCTCACCCCCCCTGTGGCAGGTCCCCTCCCCCCCCAACCCCGATTGCTGGTCCCCCCCCCCCCAATCTAAAGTCTTCCCCTAAAACCCCCCAAAACCTTTTTATGGCCCTCCCCCACCCCCAGGCTGGGCCCCCCCCCCCAACCCCGATGTGCATGGCCCCTCACCCCCCAACCCTGATGTGCATGGTCCCTCACCCCCAACCCTGATGTGCATGGCCCTCACCCCCAACCTGATGTGCATGGTCCCCTCCCCCCCCCAATCCTGATGTGCATGGTCCCCTCACCCCCCAACCTGATGTGCATGGTCCCCTCAACCCCAACCCTGTGTCATGGTCCCCTCACCCCCCAATCCTGATGTGCATGGTCCCCTACCCCCAACCTGATGTGCAGGGTCCCCTCACCCCCATCCTGATGTGCATGGTCCCCTCACCCCCCCCAATCCTGATGTGCATGGTCCCCTAAACCCCCAACCTGATGTGATGGTCCCTACCCCCCCAACCCGAGTGCATGGTCCCCTCCCCCCCCAAACCCTGATGTGCATGGTTTTCCCCTCACCCCCCAACCTGATGTGCATGGTCCCCTCACCCCCATCCTGATGTGCATGCCCTACCCCCCAAACCCTGTTGAATGGTCCCCTCCCCCAATCCGGGTTGATGGTCCCCTCACCCCAATCCTGTTGTGGTCCCCATTCCCCCCAAATCCTGATGTGCATTTTTCCCTCACCCCCAATCCTGATGTGCAGTCCGCTCACCCCCCACCCTGATGTGCAGGTCCCAAAACCCCCCAATCCTGTTGTGCATGGTCCCCTCACCCCCCATCCTGTGTGCATGGTCCCCTCACCCCCCAATCCTGTGTGCATGGTCCCCTCACCCCCCAACCTGATTGCAGGGTTTCCCTCCCCCCCAACCCTGTGTGCATTTTTCCCCTCCCCCCCCAATCCTGATGTGCATGGCCCCTCCCCCCCAACCTGATTGCATGGTCCCCTCACCCCCAATCCTATGTGCAGGTCCCTCCCCCCCCAATCCTGATGTGCATGGCCCCTCACCCCCCAACGGGTTGCATGGCCCTCCCCTCTATCCTGTGTGCTGGTCCCTCACCCCCAACCTGTGTGCTGTCCCTCCCCCCCAACCCTGTGTGCACCCCCCCTTTCACCCCCCAACCCTGATGTGCATGGCCCCTTTCCCCCCCAACCTGATGTGCAGGGTCCCTCACCCCTAATCCTGATTGCATGGTCCCCTCACCCCCCAATCCTGTGTGCATGGTCCCTCCCCCCCAACCTGATGTGCATGGTCCCTCACCCCCAATCCTGATGTGCATGTCCCCTCACCCCCAACCCTGATGTGCAGGGTCCCCTCCCCCCCCCAATCCTGATGGCATGGCCCCCCCCACCCCCCCCAACCTGATGTGCATGGTCCCCTCCACCCCAACCCTGATGTGCATGGTCCCTCACCCCCCCAACCCTGATGTGCAGGTCCCCTCACCCCCCCCTCGATGTGCATGGTCCCCTCACCCCCAATCCTGATGTGCTGGTCCCCTCACCCCCAATCCTGATGTGCAGGTCCCCTCACCCCCCAAACCTGATGTGCATGGTCCCCTCCCCCCCCAAATTTCCTGATGTGCATGGCCCCCTCACCCCCCCCAACCCTGATGTGATGGTCCCCTCACCCCCAAAACCCTGAGTGCATGGTCCGTTTCACCCCCCAATCCTTATGTGCATGGTCCCCTCACCCCCCCAATCCTGATTGAATGGCCCCCCACCGCTATTAGCTGCACAGATACCCCAAAAAAACAAATCATTTTTACTCACCTTTTCATCCCTGGCTCCAGCGCTGTCCGTTCTGCTGGACGCCGGGGGAGGAGAGCGGCGCGGAGTACGCGCATGCCCATACCGCGCGGTTCGGGCCTATTGTGAAGACACACTGTAAATATGTCTTCAGCAAAATGGCGCGTTAGCTCTATTGCGCGCGCGATCCGACGCGCATCCTGGTCTCCTGCCCGGGAGAAGAGAAGCGCCGCGGCAACGCTCCTCCCGGTCAGGTAAATATGTTAGACCACGGCTGGATGCCTCACTCTGTCTGAAGCCGACTGCGCAGGCATGTCGCGCTTGCGCAGTCTTAAAAAGGTTCAGACAGAGTGACGCTCCTAGCTTATATTATGATTATAGATGTGAAAACAAGATTAGGGGACATCAGATCAAACTGATATATCAAAAATGCTTATTGTGAAGTATACAATATGATACATTATATTTTCCCTAAAAACTAAATGATTAGGCATTATAATGGCAAAGAAAACCTGTAAGTTAATTTCATAATAGAATAAACTTCAGGGTACCACAAGACTATTTCTTGGGACAAAACTACCAGTGAGTTCTTAGCTTCTATTTCATCTGTATTCGAAGCTAAAAAGTTAATCACATTTCATAGATGTGTGTTTTTGGTTAGTGATCATAGAAGCAAGCATTTTTGCAAGAACTTTTAAAAAATTTTTCAACCATTCTTAAAGGGAGTAACACTTTACTTTTTGTTTGCAGTTTGTTGCTGGAAGAACAGCCTGTATAGCTTGTAAACACTGCCCTTAAGATGGCCGTGATTAAGTACGTTCCAGCAATCAAAATAACTTTAGAGCAGTGTTACAAGCTCAATAGAAAAGAGCTTAAAAGATATGGCATTTTGATCACGGGATTTTGATGCACACAGTGGTGGTTGGTCACCTAGACAACAAGCTATAAACAAAAAATTGTGTTAATATTTAAGACTGAATTAAAAATTTTTAATAAACAGTAAATTTGCAAAAAGAGTTTTTACAAGGAATAAGCAATAATACCCATTTATGAAAATGAATTATCCTTTAACCCCTTTTCCCGAGGGGTTTTTTGCATGTTAATGACGGGCCAATTTTTACAATTTTGACCACTGTCCCTTTTATGAGGTTTAAAACTCTGGAACGCTTCAACGGATTTTGGCGTTCTGAGATTGTTTTCTCGTGACAAATTGTAATTCATGTTAGTGGTAAAATTTCTTCGATTTACTTGCGTTTAGTTATGAAAAAAATTAAAATATGGCAAAAATTTTGAACATGTCGCAATTTTCAAACTTTGAATTTTTATGCCCTTAAATAGAGCAATATGTCACATAAAATGTGTCTAAATAAATTTTTCCCCCTGTCTACTTACATAACAATTTTGGAAAAATTTTTTTTTTGTTAGGAAGTTTAAGAGTTAAAAGTTGATCAACGATTTCTCATTTTTACAACAAAAATTACAAAACCATTTTTTTAAGGACCACATCAATTTGAAGTGAGTTTAGGGGGTCAATATGACAGAAAATACCAAAAAGTGACACCATTCTAATAACTGTACCCCTCAAGGTACTCAAAACCATATTCAAAAAGTTTATTAACCCTTCATGTGCTTCACAAGAATTTTTGGAATGTGGAAGAAAAAATGAACATTTAACATTTTACAAACAATTTCTTTATTTTACAAGGGTAAAAGGAGGAAATTGACATAAAAGTTGTTGTGCAATTTCTCCTGAGTATGCCGATATGCCATATGTGGGGGAAAACCACTGTTTGGGCGCACGGCAGGGCTCAGTAGGGAAGGAGCACCGTTTGCTTTTTCAAACCAAAAATGGCTGGAATTGAGATTGGATGCCATATCGCATTTGGAGAGAGCCTGATGTGCCTAAACAGTGGGAAAACCTCCACAAGTGACACCATTTTGGAAATTAGACCCTCCAAGGAACGTATCTAGATGTGTGGTGACACTTTGAACCCCCCACGTGCTTCACACAAGCTTATAAATAGAGCAGTGAGAAAAAAAATCATATTTTTTCCACAGGCATGATTCTTTTAGTCCCAATTTTTTATTTTCCCAAGGGTAAGAGGAGAAAATTGGACCCCAAAAGTTTTCCAATTTGTCCTGAGTATGCTGATACCCCATATGTGGGGGAACCACTGTTTGGGCGCACGGCAGAGCTCGGAAGGGAAGAAGCACCATATGACATTTTCAAACCAAAATTGGTGGAATTGAGATCGGACGCCATGTCGCTTAGGGAGAGCCCATGATGTGCCTAAACAGTGGAAATCCCCAATTCTAACTTCAACCCTAACCCCAACACACCTCTAACCCTAATCTCAATCCTAACCTAACCTAAACCTAGCACACCCCTAACCCTAATCTCAACCTAACCCTAATCCCAACCCTAACCCTAATCCCAACCCTAACACTAATCACAAACCTAAACACTAATCCAAACTGTTATGTTTTGGTAGCTGAGGAGAGCAGGCAAAAAACGGCAATACACAGAGAGGTTGGAATCTATTGGATCACACCTGAGATCACACGACCTCTACCACCTAAATCAGTTCTTGGTGTAACAAAACTAAGCCGCAGCCACTGAAAAAACTGGAAAAGGCAAATGAACAAATAAACAATGGCTCCAGCGGAACTGAGAGGAGCCCAAGCCCCCCGGGGGGGAACCTGGCTAACCTACAGAAATGCAGAGAAATATGCAAATGGTAAGCAGAAAAACAAAAACAAAAAAATATCTTATCTGAAAGCAGAAGAGGCAAAAGACTAAGCAAGCTTCCAAGTGAACCAGGAACCACAGTTGAGACAAGAACAATTGATCACCGGCAACCATGATGGGAGGGAACCTCCCTTATATCAAGCAGTCTGTGAATCTGATTGCCAATCCTCATTGAATGGTTCAGTACTGTTTGTAACCACCAGAGGGAGCTTCTGCTAGAATTCATTTCCCAAAACATTCACAACACCAACCATAACCGTAATCCAAACCGTAACCCAACTCTAGCCCCAACCCTAACTTTAGCCCAACCGTAACCCTAAATTTAGCCCCAACCATAACCCTAACTTTAGCCCAACCTTACCCTAACTTTAACCCAACCCTTACCTAACTTTAGCCCAACCCTAACCTTAACCCTAACCCTAATGGGAAATGGAATAAATAAATTTTTTTATTTTATTATTTTTCCTAACTAGGAGGTGATAAAGGGGGGGTTTGATTTACTATTTATAGCGGGTTTTTATAGGGTTTTTTTATGTTTGGCAACTGTCACACACTAAAAAACACTTTTTATTGGAAAAAAATAGGTTTTGCATCACCATATTTTGAGAGCTATAATTTTTCCATTTTTGGTCCACAGCGTCATGTGAGGTCTTGTTTTTTGCAGGGCGAGTTGACAGTTTTAATGGTACCATTTTCGGGCACATGACTTTTTTTGATCGTTTTTTATTCCGATTTTTGGGAGACAGAATGAACAAAAACCTGCAATTCATGAATTTCTTTGGGGGGGCGTTTACACCATTCCGCGTGTGGTAAAATTGATAAGGCAGTTTATTCTTCAGGTCAGTATGATTACAGTGATAACTCATTTATATTTTTCTTAAAATGTTTTAGTGCTTTTATACAATAAAAACTTTTTAAAGAAAAAATAATTATTTTTGCATCGCTTCATTCTGACAGCTATAACTTTTTTATTTTTTCACTGATGGTGCTGTATGGGTGGCTTATTTTTTGTGGAACAAGATTATGTTTTCAGCAGTACCATGTTTATTTATATCTGTTTCTTTGATCGCTGTTATTCCACTTTTTGCTCGGCGGTATGATGATAAAGCATTTTTTTTTACCTTGTGTTTTTTTCAATTATAGTGTTCATAAAGGGGGTTAACTAATAGGACAGTTTTAGAGGGCGGGTAGTTACGGACGCGGCGTTTACAAATATGTGTACTTTTATTGTTTAGATTTTTTTAATTAAAAAATTTATTTATTGCTGGAATAAATATTGATTTTTGATTATTATTTTTTAAAATATTGTTACAATTATTTAAAAAAAATTTTTATTTAATTATTATTTTTAACTTTGTCCCACTATGGGACATTTATTTTGTGTAGGCTGATTGCTTCTATAGCATGCAGATCTGCATGCAATATAAGCTGTCAGCGCTGCAGCTACTATGCACTGACCTGAGAGACTTCCGGGGTCATCAATGCAAAATGACAGGAAATCCCTCAGGCCTGGAGACACGGATGTTATTGTGAGACATCAGGTCTTCATGGCAGCGATCGGGACCCCTCCGATCCAAAAGAGAGGGGCTGTCAAAAGCAGAGGGGCAGTTTTGATACTGCATTTAAAAATGCAATTTTGTATTTTTAAATGTTTTTGCATTAATTTTTAGTGATGTGCGAGTATACTCATTGCTCGTGTTTCCACAAGCATGCTCGGGTGGTCTCCGAGTATTTGGAAGTGCTTGGAGATTTAGTTTCTGTTGCCGCAGCTGCATGATTGGCGGCTGCTTGACAGCCTGAATACATGTGAGGGATGCCTGTTTGTTAGGGAATTCCCACATGTATTCAGGCTATCAGATATCCGCAAATAATGCAGCTACAGCAACAGAAACTAAATCTCTGAGACATCCAAATACTCGGAGCCCATCCGAGCGTGCTTGGGGAAACCCGAGCAATGATATATTCGCTCATCAGTATTAATTTTTACATACAGTTTTTACATGCGCTTTTTTTCCTAGCTCCTCAGAGAAGCCTATTTAGAAAGAAGTACAACAAAAAAATTAATCAATGTCTTTAGATCAGAGGTTGGGAACCTCTAGCCTTGGACCCGGCCCAGATTGCTCAGACTGCTAGCACGCAACGCTGAATTATGTCCTGACACTGGCCGGTGCTAGTGTCAGGATGTTCTTTGTTGCAAAAAATAATAACTTTCCTAGGAGTGCAGGCACTAAGACCAATACAAGGATATTAGTGTTGAACCACAATGCGTTTTCAATGGTTAAACCGTCTTCATCAGGTGGAAGACGGTTTATCCGTTGAAACGCGTTGTGGTTCAACACTAATATCCTTGTATTGGTCTTATTTCCTGCGCTCCTAGGACCGTTATTATTTTTTGCTGCATTTTGTATCCTCTTAGAAGGTTGGCGGCTGGACCTGTGGTGGACCTTATCTTTCTTTTTTTTCTACTTGCTGCCCTCACAGCGCTCCCTAGTGACCCTTTCTTTTTCCCTTGATTTCACAGGATGTTCTTTGTTGGCAAAGTTAGCTAGTAGAGATGATCGAACTTGTTCGGAAAAGGTTCGCCAATCTCAAATTCTGCACGAACCAAGCACATTTCGATTCCAAAGCATTTTACCTCAAATTCAGACACAGTTTGGTAAATTATCGTGTTTCAACTAATGCTTTTGTTATGACTTTGGCTAGGATAGTGGTCCTGTAAGATGCGCGTGGGGATGTGCTTGATGAGGGAAGGGGGTGGGGAGAGATGAGAGACAGGGAGTAGTGGCAGACTGCATTTCTTTTTTTTTTTTAACTTAATGGGTGGAGATTCCAGCAGCCAATCAGTGTGCAGAAACCATCCACATCCAACACAAGAGCTTCTGTCATTGGCTGACGAAGTCACATGTCTCTCTTCATATAAAAATCGGATATGTTTTTAAGGCACCATTTTCTCAGGCTCCTGCTGCAAGTAGCCAGATTGTCAAGAGTATTTCAGAAGCTGCAGTCGCACTGCATCTAGCTGCGTTTGGCTTTGCAGACACCTTCTTAACCCTTCTGACTCTTTGACCCAGTGGCAACCTTTCTCCAGCTCTAATTGACACATCTGGACTCTGGTGTTCATAGACTTCCAGCCTGCTGCTGGGAATTGCCGGTGATATTTCCATCTTCCCCTGTTGAGAATTGGAGGTATAGCAGTCGGCTATCTTCCTCTTTGGTGTTGTGGAGGACGTCTGTTTTACATTTCTGAGTCTAGTCAAGATAAGTGTTCCCCTTGTTTGTCTATCCCGGCTATCTTTAGTGGTAGTGGGGATTTACTAGTGCTTATCCATCCTTCCCTAAGCAGGGCTTAATGCCAGGGTTAGGCAGGGATTAGGTTCCTTTTCAGCGAGAGGTGCAGAACCTATATAGGGACGTTTAGGGCAGACAGGGTGACTTTAGATCTGCCTAGGGGTCTCCACTTCCCCCTTCCCTAGTGTTTGGCTCTCGTCCCCTCATCCCTTCGTGTTGCACTTAGTCTTTCCTACACTGTGCATAACATTATCACTGGTCGTGCATATTTAAGGAAAAATAAAAAAACTGACACGTGGTTTTATTTGTGGTTTTTTTTTGGGTGTGTCCTTTTTTCCTGTTCTCCTTTAGTATAGATCCGGTCGCATGGCTGACAGAGCAGCTTGGCTGTCTGTCGCTGGAATGACCTCCGATATGAGGTTCAGCAGCAGCGACAGAGGTTGCAGGTCGCTGATGTTGGGGTCTCTGAAGGTAGGCCGATCCAACCTGAACCCAAGGTTGCCATCCCCGACAGATTTTCTGGAGGAAGAGACAATTTTTTGTGTTCAAGGAAGCTTGCAAACTTTATTTTAAACTTTGTCCTTACTCCTCCAGAAATGAAGAACAACGAGTCTGTATTGTTATCTCTCGACTACAAGGAGGTCCGCAGTCCTGGGTTTTCTCTTTGACGCAGGATTCGGTTTGTCTCCAGTCTGTGGAGGGATTTTTTTTGTTCTAGCCCATATCTTTGATGACCATGACCAAGTCGCCTTGGCTGAGTTCAGGTTGCGTCACCTTCAGTAGGGGAATCAGTGGAGATGTATAGCTTCGAATTCCGCAGGTGGGCAACTGATACTTAGTGGAATGACACAGCTCTTAGAAGCCAATTTCTTCAGAGTCTCACTGAAAGGTTGAAAGATGCCTTGGCGTTATATGAAACCTCTGAGTCCTTGGAGGCCGCTATGTCATTGGCTATACGTGTTGACAGACGACTTTGGGATAAGTGGGTAAGACTACCTTCTCTGAAACCTCATTTTTGGGGTATTTCCCCTTTGACAGCGGAGCAGTGTAGTGGTGAACCTGTATGGGAGAGGGTGGAGGAACCCATACAGTTGAGGGGTGGCTCTACATCGTGCATTTCCTGGGATGTTCGCAAAAAAAAGGTGTGGGGTTTTTTTGTTTAAAAAAGGGACATTTTATTGGTGCCTGTCCTTTGATGTCTAAACAAAAAGAGACTTGTTTAACCCATGGTAGTCTAGAGTGGAATAAGCAAGGGGTCCATCTATCATCAACCTGCAGTTCTGTGTTTGTTGACATTGGAGCTGGAGTCAGCATGGCCAAAACTCATGGGCTGGTTTGCTGTGCTTTAACTAAGCCCATTCCCACCTTCGCCATCAACTCAGTGCCACTTGCACAGAAAGCTCTCACTCAAATTGTTCAGAATATAAGGCGTGGGGTTGGTTCATTCCAAAATAATTCCTTGCTATGTCCCACCCGGGATTACTGCCATGAGAACTGTTTAAATATTTCAATTTCTATAGTCTCTACTGTCAGTACTGACGAGGACAAATAGTCCGAAACACCGTGTCTGCAAATTGAGATATGATTTGGCTTTTATCCTAAGTCACATTACAAGACTCGTTTAAGGGTTTATTGTGACTTGTAGGATCACTACTTCCAATAAGTGGCGCTATAGAGTTCAAGTCCTCTTTTTCTCTTAAGAGGCAATTTGCATATTAAATTTCAATAATTGTAAAGGATCTACCAATCATGAAATAATATATAGCAGCAAGGTAGAAGTACAGAATAAAATTTACCTTTTATTATATTCCTTTAAAAAAAAAAAAATCGGTTCTCATATATCATATAACCACTAAAAAACACACAAATCACACACATATATAGTCACCACTCTCTTTTGTGAAAATCAGAACAACATGTGAGGAATTTTGACCCCAATAATTCCCTATCAAAATCAAATGTTCACAAATATGATGCAAAGGTAGCAGGTCAAATATACTAGGATATTTGCAGTCACGGATTAATCAAATGGTCCAGATTAGTCAAAAGACCACTCCTGATGTCTTTTGAATGTGCAATCCTATATATCAGATGTATTAAACACTTATAATGTACAGAGACAGCAGGAAAAATACGTTCATAATATTTGCAATAATAAATAATTAGGTACTAAAAACCATGATGGATTTTTCAGTTATGCAAATATTGTCAATCAAATGCACCTATTATAGTATATCATATACCGTCCTTAATAGAAGAAAAAGAACAATCTCACCACTTAATAAATATCCACCGCTTTGTCATCAGATGGGGGAAGGTCCTTTTAACAATACCATACATTACCCCTGACATCGTGGAAATATGTGGCTAGGAAAGCTGAAATACTCCCGACGCGTTTCTCTGGCTCGTTCATCAGGGGAGAGTTTGCCATATCATATCAGCTGTTAAAGGTCTGGTCACCCGTCACACTTGCAACATCTTGTCGGGCGGGTGCGCGCATTTAGACCACGTGGGTTCTTAAATAGAACGCCAGGGTGATCAGTGGATGACGTCACATCCGGTGCGCCGTCTCTTTGAACCGCAAGGCTGGAACGCAAACGTCACAGTCTGAACCACCTCACAAACAGGTAAAAATCATGTGATATCACTCAGTAGGTCAGGTGACTCCTTGAACACCCCCTGTTTGTGAGGTGGTTCAGATCTTCTGTATCCAGCGATTCATACCGCTGTGATGTTTATCATGTGATATCACTCAGCAGGTCAGGTGACGCTTTGAACACCTCCTGTTTGTGAGGTGGTTCAGATTGTGACGTTTGCGTTCCAGCCTTGCGGTTCAAAGAGACGGCCTTGAATTAGTATAATGAAACCTTCTTTGGCCCCCATTTATTATAATGTAAGACACTTTGGCCATTATTTAGTATAATTTCCCACTATTTGACCATCATTTAATTTCCTTTCTCTGGCCCCATATAGTATAATATCCACCTATTTGGCCCATATTTAGTATAATGCACCTTTTTTTTACTCCAATACAGTATAATGTGTCCCTTTTAGGCCCCCCATATAGTGTAATGTCCCCCTCTTTTTCATTGATTTAGTATGATTTCTCCCTCTGTGGTGCTTGTTACATGGAACTCTAAAAAAAGCCCACAATGCCACTTACCAATCACGACTACCATGACAAAAGTCTCTTCCCTCCTTTTCCATGGCATGTCTCAGGTTTCTCAGTGCAGTGATTTCATTGTGCCATCTGAGACATCATCTGTTACCTGTGTCCAGGTGTTACTGGGCAGGGAGCCAGCAACTCTGTGCTCCACATTACTTTTCAACTGGATATGTATCCAACAATGTACATCCAACTGAAATTGTAGCTAGCACTAGCAGACCACCTCTGGTTTGAGACTAGTCGCACCATGTGCGATCACGATCGTTACGCCCAAGCTTGAGGGCCCATTGCTTACTCGGAAATGCCCCATTCCCTGGTGGGCCAGTCCAAATCTGGAACCAGATGCCTACTTTCAGAAAATATATGGGTATGGGGTAATATATAATGTTTCCCTTTTTTTAATTTAGATTTTTCTTT
Source organism: Oophaga sylvatica (assembly GCA_033576555.1). NCBI lineage: Eukaryota > Metazoa > Chordata > Amphibia > Anura > Dendrobatidae > Oophaga > Oophaga sylvatica. Next base: position 841,268,213 of record JARQOD010000001.1, read on the forward strand.
GTGATTATCAAAATTGTAAAAATTTTACAGGCAATGAAAAGGTTTGATGGCTCCTTTTAAATTTTACCAATGAATCCTAATAAATACAGTGCCTTGAAAAAGTATCTATACTCAGTGAAATTTTGAACATTTTTTTTTACATTACACCCACAAACTTAAATATGTTTTATTGGGATTTTATGAAGTACATGATATACCAACCCAAAGTAGCAAATATTTGTGAAGTGTAAAGGAAATGATACATAATTTTCTAAATATTTTCAAAACACAAATCTGAAAATTGTGACGTACATACATGTTCAGACCCCTGTAGTCTGATATGCATAAGTAAAATCTGAGTGACCAATTGCCTCGAGAAGTCATATACACTGAGCAAAAGGGTAAAAATGTTTTTAGCTTTTGAATTTGAGGCTCCATATCTCATCACTACTGCTTTGAACGTGAGGCTATCATCATTTTATAGACAATCATCTTGACTTGATTAGCTATGCAGATTCTTGTCATGTCACTGTACTGGTTTGCTCCTAAAACATTAAATTTAAATTTGTATTATTTTGTTAGTATTTTGTAAATACACTTTTGGATTTCAACACTGACTGAATCCTTCTGGGCATGCTGTCAATCAAATTCAAGCATGTCTCTACTGAAATCTGATCTCAGGTCTCTTCTACGCGTTTCCAAAGTTGGTGCATACTGGTCGACTCATTTGGGTATGTATACAGCTTTTTCTTGTACTCTATCCACAAGATCGGGTTGAGGTCTGGGGACTGTGGGGTCCAATCCAGCACTACTACTTCACTTTCATTGAACCATTTCTTTACCAATCTTGATGTATGCTTCAGGTCGGTGTCCTGCTGGAACACTGTTGTACTTTTCATATCCATTGTACTTGAGCGTATGAAGTAACTCATCTTGTAGAATACTCACATATAACTCAGCATTGACACCATCATCAATCTTGGTGAATTATCCAATGACTTTGGTTGTGAAACAACCCTATATCATCAGGCTTCCTCCAGCGAACTTGACACTTCCTTTAATTTCTCGATCCGCTAGCCCCTTTTCCCCTTGATTCTTCCAGACCCATTTGCACCCATTAGAACCTAGCCTATTGACTTTTGTCTCATCGCTCTAAGTCACCAGTTTCCAATCTTCTATTGTCTACTTTTCGTACTTTTTTGCAAACGAGAACCGACACTTCTTATAACAATATTGAAGTAGAGGCCTCTTGACTTTTCTCTTGTGTAACGTGTTGCCCGGTGCTTGCATGGACATCTGTGATCTCTCTAATAATAAACATACTAGACACCTCCATTGCTGTGTTTATCAAGCCAGAAGTGATAGACCTTGTGATGAGCCAACTTGTTGCCTGGGCGTTCATCTGTTGGCTTTTGAATGGATGGACAAACTTCATTGTATTCTTTCAACTGTTATGGCACTCACATGATGTAGTTTGGCAATCTTCTTGGACGAGAGACAGTTACTGATTAGCTGAATGATCGGTTTCTCTTTTCTTGGGAAATCTTCCTGGCTGCTCCTCAATTCGAACCAGTGACCTTTTGGGAATCAACCTAATAACACACTGAGCTAATAGGAAATGTGAAAACAGGTTGTATTTTGTAGTATGCAGGAAAAAAAAAAATTGTACACCACCAGGAGCAAAATAGTAACAATGAAGTGACATGACAAGTATTTGCATAACTAAGTGCATATGTTAAGTTGTTCCAAGTCAAATCTATTGTTTAGTTATTTAACCCCTAGGTGTCTGTCTTTCCCTTTTGTTGTTTTGGTGTAATTCACTTTATTCCCTGTCTCACCTCCTGGGGAGGGGGTTGGTGGGTTTAGCTCAGGGCTAAACAGGAGACAGGGACAGGTCGGTGGCTTGGTCCTCACAACCTTCAAGTGTACCCCCAAGTTAAGGAAAGACAGGGCCCCCCATAGCTTTAGGGGCAATTCAGGGGCCCTGGTTCCTCGTCCCCTGTATTCCTACAACTGCCCCGTGACACCGGCAGAGGACAGAACTCACAGCATGGCCCTGAGTGAGTAAGATGGGAAGCCATGCAGTGATGCTGGCAGGGATGTTACAGTGTGTTTGAGAATATTTGGAATCAAACAGCATGAATATTAAGAACATAACAAACGGGCCAGGCTAAACTTGTGGAGAAGAGTAAAGCAGTGTTAGGTTATAAAAAAAATAGTCCAAGCTCTTAACATCTCACAGAGCACTGTTCAATCCATCATCCAACAATGGAAGGCATACGGCACAACTTCAAACCTACCAAGACATGGCAGTCCACCCGAACTGACATCCAAAGCAAACTCCTTTCTAACATTTGACGTAGTATCCCGTCCATGTGCCCTGGGACTTAATTACCAAGGACGGGATAGTACGTCACAGTTGATTGGCCGTGCTCACGGGGCAAGCACGGCCGATCGTGACTGAGTGTCATTTTCACAGCTGACACCCGGCACTAAGTGCCAGGAGCAGTCACGGACCGCTCCGGCTCTTTAACCCCCAACATACTGCGATCATGTTTGATCCTGGCCACAGTATGGGGAGTTAGCACCGCCGGTCATTTATAAGCGCTTCATGTGCTTGTTCCCGGATTGTAACGCCACGTACAATAAGAACTGGAAGCTGCTGGCCCATCTGTGCAAGAACACGGGGAGAGACCCTTCCCCTGCACATATGAAGGATGTGGTAAAGGCTTCACTACCTTGTTTCATCTGAATCGCCATAACCTGACTCACACCGGGGAGAGGCCCTACAAGTGTGAAGCTGAAAATTGCAACTTGGCCTTTACCACCACGTCAAACATGAGGCAGCACTTTAAAAGGGCCCACGCGTCTCCAGCTCTGATCTATGTGTGTTACTTTGCAGATTGCGGCCAGCAGTTCAGGAAACATAACCAGCTGATAATTCATCAGTACCTCCATACAAACCAGCATCCTTTCAAATGCAGTCATGAAGGATGTGTAAGAGTTTTGCTTCACCTTTGAAGCTTAAACGCCATGAGAAAATTCATGCAGGGTATCCGTGTCAAAAAGATAGCACTTGTCCATTTGTGGGGAACACCTGGTCAGAATACTTGAAGCATGCAGCTGATGTTCACTCAGATGTCTCCTGCAGTGTCTGCAATCAAACATTCAAGAGCAAAACAAACCTGAAGGATCACAAGAAAACCCACAGAGAAGAGCAAATGGTGTATCGATGCCCACAGGAGAACTGTGACTGAGGCTAAAATTAGGGCTAGGGTGGGGCTGAATTTAGGGATAGAGTTAGGGTTGGGGCTAAAGTTAGGGTTAGGGTTGGGGCTAAAGTTAGGGTTGGGGCTAAAGTTAGGGTTAGGGTTGGGGCTAAAGCTAGGGTTAGGGTTGGGGCTAGAGTTAGGGTTAGGGTTGGGATTACGGTTAGGGTTGGGATTAGGGTTAGGGTTGGGATTAGGGTTAGGGGTGTGTTAGGGTTAGGGGTGTGTTGGGGTTATGGTTGGGATTAAGGTTAGGGGTGTGTTGGGATTAGGGTTGGAGTTAGAATTGGGGGATTTCCACTGTTTACGCACATCAGGGGCTCTCCAAACACGTCATGACGTTCGAACTTAAATCCAGCCAATTTTCGTTTGAAAATGTCAAATGGCGCTCATTCCCTTCAGTGCTCTACCGTGTGCCCAAACAGTGGTTCACCCCACATATGGAGTATCAGCATACTCAGGACAAGTTGAACAATAACTTTTGTGGTCCAGTTTTTCTTCTTACCCTTGGGAAACTAAAAAATTGGAGACTAAAAGATCATGTTTGTGAAAAAAATATGATCTTTTTTTCACGGCTCTACGTTATAAACTTGTGTGAAGAGCTTGAGGGTTCAAAGTGCTCACCACACATCTAAATAAGTTCCTTAGGGGGTCTAGTTTCCAAAATGGTTTAACTTATGGAGGTTTTCCACTGTTTAGGCACATCAGGGGCTCTCCAAACACGACATGGCGTCTGATCTCAATTCCAGCCAATTTTGGTTTGAAAAAGTCAAAAGGCGCTCCTTCCCTTCCAAGCCCTGCCGTGCGCCCAAACAGTGGTTTTCCCCTACATATGGGGTATCGGCGTACTCAGGAGAAATTGCACAACAACTTTATCGGTCCATTTTCTCCTAAAAAGTTAAATGTTAATTCTTTTCTTCCACATTCCAAAAATTCCTGTGAAGCACATGAAGGGTTAATAAACTTCTTGAATGTGGTTTTGAGCACCTTGAGGGGTACAGTTTTTAGAATGGTGTCGCTTTGGGGTATTTTCTGCCATATAGACCCCTCAAAGTGACTTCAAATGTGAGGTGATCCCTAAAAAAATGGTTTTGTAAATTTTGTTGTAAAAATGAGAAATTGCTGGTCAACTTTTACCCTTATAACTTCCTAACAAAGAAAGATTTTGTTTCCAAAATTGTGCTGATGTAAAGTAGACAGGTGGGAAATGTTTTTTAGTAAGTATTTTGTGTGACATATTTCTCTGTTTTAAGGGCATAAAAATTCAAAGTTTGAAAACTGTAAAATTTTCAAAATGTTCACCATATTTCATTTTTTTCATAAATAAACGCAAGTTATATCAAAGAAATTTTACCACTATCATGAAGTACAATATGTTACGAGAAAACATTCTCAGAATTGCCAAGATCTGTTGAAGCGTTCCACAGTTATAACCTCATAAAGGGACAGTGGTCAGAATTGTAAAAATTGACCCGGTCATTAACTTGCAAATAACCCTCGGGAGTAAAGGGGTTATACATGGGGGTGGCAGCAACATGCTGTGGAGATGATTTTCTTCAGCAGGGACAGAGAAGCCAGTCAAAGTGTATGTGAAGATGATTTGAGGTTAATACAGGAAAATCCTGGATGAAAACTGTTAGAGGCTGAACAAGACTTGAGACAGCAGCATAGGTTCATCTTCCAACAGAACAATGAACCTAAACATACTGCCAGAGCTATGCTTGGATGGTTTAGGGCAGAGCATTTGCATGTGTTTGAATGAACCGGTCACAGCCCAGACCTAAATCCCATTGAGAATCTGTGGCAGCACTTGAAAATTGCTGTTCACGGACACTCTCCATCCAAACTCATTGAGCTAGAGCTAGTTTGCAAAGAAGACGAGGCAAAAATGTCAGCCTCTAAAGGTGCAAAGCTAGTAGAGACATACCTCAAAAAACTTGCAGTAGTAATTACATCGATAACTCACTGGGGCTGAATACAAATGCACATCACAATTTTCAGATTCTTGTTTTTTAACCCCTTAATGTCCATGGATGTGCACAGTCCGTCATGGCAAGGTGTCAGTTTTGGCACCTTGACGGACTGTGCACGTCATGCCTTTGAACTACCACTGCGTGTAAACACGCAGTGGTAGTTCAGAGCCGACAGCTGTCACAGACAGCTGACAGACACAGCAAGCGATGCGGGGACCTTTGCAGTCGGTTCCCGCACCTACAGTGCTGTGATTGGTCAGTCAATGTGACTGACCAAACACAGCAGCTATCAGGCAGAAGAGGCTGAAATTTCAGCCTCTTCTGCCCGATCAGTGCTGGAGCTCAGCGCTGCAGTGGCCGATCTTCCTGCACTGACAGCCAGGAGCGGCGCCCCCGCCGCCCTGGCTGTTAACCCCTTGACTGCTGCGATCGAGCGCAATCGCAGCGCTCAGGGGGAGAGGCAGAGGGTCGGGAGCACCCTCTGCCTCAGATTGGCGCCCTGCAATGTATTTGCAGGGCCCGATCTCTGCCTTGATGACCCGGGGGTTGTCATGACAACCTCCGAGTCATCTAGCTACGGAAAGCCGCTGTGACCGTGGTCACAGCAGCTTTCACCATAGGTACAATGCATTGCAATGCTGGAGCATTGCAATGCATTGTAACTGCAATCAAAAGTAAAAAGTGAAAGTCCCATAAAGGGACTAGGTAAAAAAAGCATTTTTTTTAAATAAAAATTGTAAAAAAAATATTAAAAAATAATTTAAAAAATACACATTTTTATGTAATAAAAAAAAACAAAAAACAAAAAATGCACATGTTTGGTATCGCCGCGTCCGTAAAAATCCCATCTATAAAAGCGTAACCTAGTTAACCCCTTCAGTGAAAGCCGTAAAAAAACCACAAAAAAGTAGTAAAAATTATTCTTTTTCCAAGCGGTATCATCATACCGCTTGGAAAAAGTGCAATAACACGCAATCAAAAAGACAGATATAAATAATCATGGTACCGCTGAAAACGTCATCTTGTCCCGCAAAAAAACAAGCCACTACACAGCATCATCAGAAAAAAATTAAAATGTTATAGCTCGCGGAATAAACTGATGCAAAAATAATTATTTTTTCTATAAAATTTTTTAATTGCGTAAAAAAACGCCAAAACATAAAAAAATACATAAATGAGGTATCACTGTAATCGTAGTGACCCAAAGAATAAAGCTGCTTTATCAATTTTACCACATGTGGAACGGAGAAAAAAATAAAATAAAAACAATTCCTGAATTGCTGGTTTTTGTACATTCTGCGTCCACAAAAATCGGAATAGGAAGCGATCAAAAACGTTATTTGCCCGAATATGGTACCAATAAAAACGTCTGCTCGTTTCGCAAAAATTAAGCCCGTAGAAAACTCTGTCAGCCGAAATATGGAAAAATTATAGCTCTCAAAATATGGCGATGCAAAAATTTGTTACAAAAAATTCTTCCAAAAAAAAGCATCTTTTAGTGTGTGACAGAAGCTAAACATGAAAAAAGGGTGTAAATTGGTATCGCTGTAATCGCACCGACCCGAAAAATAAATTTGCCTAATCACTAATACCGCACGAGGAACGGCGTAAAAAACCAATTCTTCACCTTTTGTGGATTTGTTCATTCTGCCTTCCAAAGATCGCAGTAAGGCCATCACAGTGGTTCCCCTCCACATATGGGGTATCAGCGTACTCAGGACAAATTGCACATCAACTTTTGGGGTTCTGTTACCCTTATAAAAATAAAAAATTTGGGGGCAAAAAGATTATTTTTGTGGAAAAAAATATGATTTTTTTATTTTCACGGCTCTACGTTATAAACTTCTGTGAAGCACTTGGGGGTTCAAAGTGCTCACCACACATCTAGATAAGTTCCTTGGAGGGTCTAGTTTCCAAAATGGGGTCACTTGTGGGGGGTTTCTACTGTTTAGGCACATCAAGGGCTCTCCAAACGTGACATGACACCCACAGACCATTCCATCAAAGTCTGCATTCGAAAACGGCGCTCCTTCCCTTCCGAGCTCTGCCATGCGTCAAAATAGTGGTTTACCCCACATATGGGGTATCAGCGTACTCTGGACAAATTGCACAATAACTTTTGGGGTCCTGTTACCCTTTGGAAAATAAAAATTGGGGTGGAAAGATCATTTTTGTGGAAAAGATATGATTTTTTAATTTTATGGCTCTACGTTATAACCTTCTGTAAAGCCCTTGGGGTTCAAAGCTCTCACCACACATCTAGATAAGTTCCTTGGGGGGTCTAGTTTCCAAAATGGGGTCACTTGTGGGGGGTTTCCACTGTTTAGGGACACAGGGACTCTCCAAATGCGACATGGCGTCCAATCTCAATTCCAGACAAAAAAGTCAAATGGCGCTGTTTCCCTTCCGAGCTGTGCCATGCGCCGTCAAAATAGTGGTTTACCCCCACATATGGGGTATCAGAATACTCAGGACAAATTGCACAATAACATTTGGGGTCCTTTTATCCTTTGGAAAATAAAAATTGGGATGAAAAGATCAATTTTGTGGAAAAAATATGATTTTTTAATTTTACGGCTCTACGTTATAAACTTCTGTGAAGCCCTTGGGGGTTCAAAGTGCTCACCACACATTTAGATAAGTTCCTTGGGGGGTCTATTTTCCAAAATGTGGTCACTTATGGGGGGTTTCCACTGTTTAGGCACATCAAGGGCTCTCCAAACGCGACATGGTGTCCGCTCTCGATTCCAGCCAATTTGACATTCAAAATCTCAAATGATGCTCCTTCCCTTCTGAGCACTGCCGTACACTTAAAGATTGGTTTTCCCCCACACATGGCATATCGGTGTACTCAAGAGAAATTGTACAACAAATATTGTGGTTCATTTTCTCCTGATACCCTTGAGAAAATTAAAAAAATTGTGTCGAAAGAAAAATATTGGGAAAAAAAGTTAAATGTTAATTTTTTCATTAGACATAGCTTCAATTCTTGTGAAGTACATAAAGGGTTAATAAACTTCTTTAATGTGGCTTTGAACACCTTGAGGGGTGCAGTTTTTTAGAACGGTGTCACTTTTGGGTATTTTCTGTCATATTGACCCTGAAATTCACTTCAAATGTGAGGTGGTCCCTAAAAAAATCGTTTTGTAAATTTTGTTGGAAAAATGAGAAATCGCTGGTCAACTTTTAACACTTATAACTTCCTAACAAAAAAATTTTGGTTCCAAAATTGTGCTGATGTAAAGTAGACATGTAGGAAATGTTATTTATTAACTATTTTTTGTGACATATCTCTCTGATTTAAGGGCATAAAAATTAAAAGTTTGAAAATTGCAAAATTTTCAAAATTTTCGCCATATTTCCATTTTTTTCATAAATAAACGCAAGTCATATCAAATAAATTTTACCACTATCATGAAGTACAATATGTCACGAGAAAACATTCTCAGAATCGCCA
>JARQOD010000001.1:841276990-841307115 GCA_033576555.1 Oophaga sylvatica
CTAGACTACCATGGGTTAAACAAGTCTCTTTTTGTTTAGACATCAAAGGACAGGCACCAATAAAATGTCCCTTTTTTAAACAAAAAAACCCCACACCTTTTTTTTGCGAACATCCCAGGAAATGCACGATGTAGAGCCACCCCTCAACTGTATGGGTTCCTCCACCCTCTCCCATACAGGTTCACCACTACACTGCTCCGCTGTCAAAGGGGAAATACCCCAAAAATGAGGTTTCAGAGAAGGTAGTCTTACCCACTTATCCCAAAGTCGTCTGTCAACACGTATAGCCAATGACATAGCGGCCTCCAAGGACTCAGAGGTTTCATATAACGCCAAGGCATCTTTCAACCTTTCAGTGAGACTCTGAAGAAATTGGCTTCTAAGAGCTGTGTCATTCCACTAAGTATCAGTTGCCCACCTGCGGAATTCGAAGCTATACATCTCCACTGATTCCCCTACTGAAGGTGACGCAACCTGAACTCAGCCAAGGCGACTTGGTCATGGTCATCAAAGATATGGGCTAGAACAAAAAAAATCCCTCCACAGACTGGAGACAAACCGAATCCTGCGTCAAAGAGAAAACCCAGGACTGCGGACCTCCTTGTAGTCGAGAGATAACAATACAGACTCGTTGTTCTTCATTTCTGGAGGAGTAAGGACAAAGTTTAAAATAAAGTTTGCAAGCTTCCTTGAACACAAAAAATTGTCTCTTCCTCCAGAAAATCTGTCTGGGATGGCAACCTTGGGTTCAGGTTGGATCGGCCTACCTTCAGAGACCCCAACATCAGCGACCTGCAACCTCTGTCGCTGCTGCTGAACCTCATATCGGAGGTCATTCCAGCGACAGACAGCCAAGCTGCTCTGTCAGCCATGCGACCGGATCTATACTAAAGGAGAACAGGAAAAAAGGACACACCCAAAAAAAAACACAAATAAAACCACGTGTCAGTTTTTTTATTTTTCCTTAAATATGCACGACCAGTGATAATGTTATGCACAGTGTAGGAAAGACTAAGTGCAACACGAAGGGATGAGGGGACGAGAGCCAAACACTAGGGAAGGGGGAAGTGGAGACCCCTAGGCAGATCTAAAGTCACCCTGTCTGCCCTAAACGTCCCTATATAGGTTCTGCACCTCTCGCTGAAAAGGAACCTAATCCCTGCCTAACCCTGGCATTAAGCCCTGCTTAGGGAAGGATGGGATAGGCACTAGTAAATCCCCACTACCACTAAAGATAGCCGGGATAGACAAACAAGGGGAACACTTATCTTGACTAGACTCAGAAATGTAAAACAGACGTCCTCCAGCAACACCAAAGAGGAAGATAGCCGACTGCTATACCTCCAATTCTCAACAGGGGAAGATGGAAATATCACCGGCAATTCCCAGCAGCAGGCTGGAAGTCTATGAACACCAGAGTCCAGATGTGTCAATTAGAGCTGGAGAAAGGTTGCCACTGGGTCAAAGAGTCAGAAGGGTTAAGAAGGTGTCTGCAAAGCCAAACGCAGCTAGATGCAGTGCGACTGCAGCTTCTGAAATACTCTTGACAATCTGGCTACTTGCAGCAGGAGCCTGAGAAAATGGTGCCTTAAAAACATATCCGATTTTTATATGAAGAGAGACATGTGACTTCGTCAGCCAATGACAGAAGCTCTTGTGTCTGGATGTGGATGGTTTCTGCACACTGATTGGCTGCTGGAATCTCCACCCATTAAGTTAAAAAAAAAAAGAAATGCAGTCTGCCACTACTCCCTGTCTCTCATCTCTCCCCACCCCCTTCCCTCATCAAGCACATCCCCACGCGCATCTTACAGGACCACTATCCTAGCCAAAGTCATAACAAAAGCATTAGTTGAAACACGATAATTTACCAAACTGTGTCTGAATTTGAGGTAAAATGCTTTGGAATCGAAATGTGCTTGGTTCGTGCAGAATTTGAGATTGGCGAACCTTTTCCGAACAAGTTCGATCATCTCTACTAGCTAACTTTGCCAACAAAGAACATCCTGTGAAATCAAGGGAAAAAGAAAGGGGTCACTAGGGAGCGCTGTGAGGGCAGCAAGTAGAAAAAAAAAGAAAGATAAGGTCCACCACAGGTCCAGCCGCCAACCTTCTAAGAGGATACAAAATGCAGCAAAAAATAATAACGGTCCTAGGAGCGCAGGAAATAAGACCAATACAAGGATATTAGTGTTGAACCACAACGCGTTTCAACGGATAAACCGTCTTCCACCTGATGAAGACGGTTTAACCATTGAAACGCATTGTGGTTCAACACTAATATCCTTGTATTGGTCTTAGTGCCTGCACTCCTAGGAAAGTTATTATTTTTTGCAACAAAGAACATCCTGACACTAGCACGGCCAGTGTCAGGACATAATTCAGCGTTGCGTGCTAGCAGTCTGAGCAATCTGGGCCGGGTCCAAGGCTAGAGGTTCCCAACCTCTGATCTAAAGACATTGATTAATTTTTTTGTTGTACTTCTTTCTAAATAGGCTTCTCTGAGGAGCTAGGAAAAAAAGCGCATGTAAAAACTGTATGTAAAAATTAATACTGATGAGCGAATATATTCATTGCTCGGGTTTCCCCAAGCACGCTCGGATGGTCTCCGAGTATTTGGATGTGCTCAGAGATTTAGTTTCTGTTGCTGTAGCTGCATTATTTGCGGATATCTGATAGCCTGAATACATGTGGGAATTCCCTAACAAACAGGCATCCCTCACATGTATTCAGGCTGTCAAGCAGCCGCCAATCATGCAGCTGCGGCAACAGAAACTAAATCTCCAAGCACTTCCAAATACTCGGAGACCACCCGAGCATGCTTGTGGAAACACGAGCAATGAGTATACTCGCACATCACTAAAAATTAATGCAAAAGACATTTAAAAATACAAAATTGCATTTTTAAATGCAGTATCAAAACTGCCCCTCTGCTTTTGACAGCCCCTCTGCTTTTGGATCGGAGGGGTCCCGATCGCTGCCATGAAGACCTGATGTCGTCACAATAACATCCGTGTCTCCAGGCCTGAGGGATTTCCTGTCATGTGCATTGATGACCAGGAAGTCTCTCAGGTCAGTGCTATAGTAGCTGCAGCGCTGACAGCTTATATTGCATGCAGATCTGCATGCTATAGAAGCAATCAGCCTACACAAAATAAATGTCCCATAGTGGGACAAAGTGTAAAAATAATAATTAAATAAAAAATTTTTTTAAATAATTGTAACAATATTTTAAAAAATAATAATCAAAAAATCAATATTTATTCCAGCAATAAATAAATTTTTTAATTAAAAAAAATCTAAACAATAAAAGTACACATATTTGGTATCGCCGCGTCCGTAACTACCCGCCCTCTAAAACTGTCCTATTAGTTAACCCCTTTAGTGAACACTATAATTGAAAAAAACACAAGGTAAAAAAAAATGCTTTATCATCATACCGCCGAGCAAAAAGTGGAATAACATGCGATCAAAGAAACAGATATAAATAAACATGGTACTGCTGAAAACATAATCTTGTTCCACAAAAAATAAGCCACCATACAGCACCATCAGTGAAAAAATAAAAAAGTTATAGCTGTCAGAATGAAGCGATGCAAAAATAATTATTTTTTCTTTAAAAGTTTTTATTGTATAAAAGCACTAAAACATTTAAGAAAATATATAAATGAGTTATCACTGTAATCATACTGACCTGAAGAATAAAACTGCCTTATCAATTTTACCACACGCGGAATGGTGTAAACGCCCCCCCCAAAGAAATTCATGAATTGCAGGTTTTTGTTCATTCTGTCTCCCAAAAATCGGAATAAAAAACGATCAAAAAAAGTCATGTGCCCGAAAATGGTACCATTAAAACTGTCAACTCGCCCTGCAAAAAACAAGACCTCACATGACGCTGTGGACCAAAATATGGAAAAATTATAGCTCTCAAAATATGGTGATGCAAAACCTATTTTTTCCAATAAAAAGTGTTTTTTAGTGTGTGACAGTTGCCAAACATAAAAACCCGCTATAAAAACCCGCTATAAATAGTAAATCAAACCCCCCCTTTATCACCTCCTTAGTTAGGGAAAAATAATAAAATAAAAAAATTTATTTATTTCCATTTTCCCATTAGGGTTAGGGTTAAGGTTAGGGTTGGGGCTAAAGTTAGGGTAAGGGTTGGGGTTAAAGTTAGGGTAAGGGTTGGGGCTAAAGTTAGGGTTATGGTTGGGGCTAAATTTAGGGTTACGGTTGGGGCTAAAGTTAGGGTTGGGGCTAGAGTTGGGGTTACGGTTTGGATTACGGTTATGGTTGGGTGTTGTGAATGTTTTGGGAAATGAATTCTCAGCAGAAGCTCCCTCTGGTGGTTACAAACAGTACTGAACCATTCAATGAGGATTGGCAATCAGGATTCACAGACTGGCTTGATATAAGGGAGGTTCCCTCCCATCATGGTTGCCGGTGATCAATTGTTCTTGTCTCAACTGTGGTTCCTGGTTCACTTGGAAGCTTGCTTAGTCTTGCCTCTTCTGCTTTCAGATAAGATATTTTTGTTTTTTGTTTTTCTGCTTACCATTTGCATATTTCTCTGCATTTCTGTGAGGTTAGCCAGGTTCCCCCCCGGGGGGGCTTGGGCTCCTCTCAGTTCCGCTGGAGCCATTGTTATTTGTTCATTTGCCTTTTCCAGTTTTTTCAGTGGCTGCGGCTTAGTTTTGTTACACCAGAGAACTGATTTAGGTGGTAGAGGTCGTGTGATCTCAGGTGTGATCCAATAGATTCCAACCTCTCTGGTGTATTGCCGTTTTTGCCTGCTCTCCTCAGCTACCAAAACATAACAGTTGGGATTAGTGTTAGGTTTGTGATTAGTGTTAGGGTTGGGATTAGGGTTAGGGTTGGGATTAGGGTTAGGGTTGAGATTAGGGTTAGGGGTGTGCTAGGTTTAGGGTTATGGTTAGGATTGAGATTAGGGTTAGAGGTGTGTTGGGGTTAGGGTTGAAGTTAGAATTGGGGGATTTCCACTGTTTAGGCACATCAGGGGCTCTCCCTAAGCGACATGGCGTCCGATCTCAATTCCAGCCAATTTTGGTTTGAAAATGTCATATGGTGCTTCTTCCCTTCCGAGCTCTGCCGTGCGCCCAAACAGTGGTTCCCCCACATATGGGGTATCAGCATACTCAGGACAAATTGGAAAACTTTTGGGGTCCAATTTCTCCTCTTACCCTTGGGAAAATAAAAAATTGGGGACTAAAAGATCATGCCTGTGGAAAAAATATGATTTTTTTTCTCACTGCTCTATGTTATAAGCTTGTGTGAAGCACGTGGGGGGTTCAAAGTGCTCACCACACATCTAGATACGTTCCTTGGAGGGTCTAATTTCCAAAATGGTGTCACTTGTGGAGGTTTTCCACTGTTTAGGCACATCAGGCTCTCTCCAAATGCGATATGGCATCCAATCTCAATTCCAGCCAATTTTGGTTTGAAAAAGTCAAACGGTGCTCCTTCCCTACTGAGCCCTGCCGTGCGCCCAAACAGTGGTTTTCCCCCACATATGGCATATCGGCATACTCAGGAGAAATTGCACAACAACTTTTTATGTCAATTTCCTCCTTTTACCCTTGTGAAAATAAAGAAATTGTTTGTAAAATGTTAAATGTTCATTTTTTCTTCCACATTCCAAAAATTCTTGTGAAGCACATGAAGGGTTAATAAACTTTTTGAATATGGTTTTGAGTACCTTGAGGGGTACAGTTATTAGAATGGTGTCACTTTTGGGTATTTTCTGTCATATTGACCCCCTAAACTCACTTCAAATGTGATGTGGTCCTTAAAAAAATGGTTTTGTAAATTTTGTTGTAAAAATGAGAAATCGTTGATCAACTTTTAACTCTTATAACTTCCTAACAAAAAAAAAATTTTTTCCAAAATTGTTATGTAAAGTAGACATGTGGGAAATGTTATTTAGACACTATTTTATGTGACATATTGCTCTATTTTAAGGGCATAAAAATTCAAAGTTTGAAAATTGCGACATGTTCAAAATTTTTGCCATATTTTAATTTTTTTCATAACTAAACGCAAGTTATATCGAAGAAATTTTACCACTAACATGAATTACAATTTGTCACGAGAAAACAATCTCAGAATCGCCAAAATCCGTTGAAGCGTTCCAGAGTTATAACCTCATAAAGGGACAGTGGTCAGAATTGTAAAAATTGGCCCGGTCATTAACATGCAAACAACCCTCGGGAGTAAAGGGGTTAAAGGATAATTCATTTTTCATAAATGGGTATTATTGCTTATTCCTTGTAAAAACTAGCTTTTTGCAATTTACTGTTTATTGAAAATTTTATTCAGTCTTGAAATATTAACACTAATTTTTTGTTTATAGCTTGTTGTCTAGGTGACCAACCACCACTGCTGTGCATCAAAATGCCGTGATCAAAATGCCATATCTTTTAAGCTCTTTTCTATTGAGCTTGTAAGCACTGCTCTGAAGTTATTTTGATTGCTGGAACGTACTTAATCACGGCCATCTTAAGGGCAGTGTTTACAAGCTATACAGGCTGTTCTTCCAGGCAACAAACTGCAAACAAAAGTAAAGTGTTACTACCTTAAGAATGGTTGCAAATTTTATTAAAGAGTTCATTGCAAAAATGCTTGCTTCTATGATCACTAACCAACAACACACATCTATGAACATGTGATTAACTTTTTAGCTTCGAATACAGATGAAATAGAAGCTAAGAACTCACTGGTAGTTTTGTCCCATATGAAATAGTCTTGTGGTACCCTGAAGTTTATTCTATTATGAAATATAACTTACAGGTTTTCTTTGCCATTATAATGCCTAATCATTTAGTTTTTAGGGAGAAATATAATGTATCATATTGTATACTTCACAATAAGCATTTTTGATATATCAGTTTGATCTGATGTGCCTTATCTTGTATTCTACATCTATAATCTATAATATAACGCTAGGAGCGTCACTCTGTCTGAAGCCTTTATAGACTGCGCAAGCGCGACACGCCTGCGCAGTCTGGCTTCAGACAGAGTGAGGCATCCAGCCGTGAGTGCTCACATATTTACCTGACCGGGAGGAGCGTTGCCGCGGCGCTTCTCTTCTCCCGGGGCAGGAGACCAGGAGTGCGCGTCGGATCGCGCATGCGCAATAGAGCTAACCGGCGCCATTTTGCTGAAGACATATTTACAGTGTGTCTTCAGCAATATGGCGCCGAAACCGCGCGGTATGGGCATGCGCGTACTCCGGCGCCGCTCTCCTCCCCCGGCGTCCAGCAGAACGGAACAGCGCTGGAGCACAGGGATGAAAGGTGAGTATAAATGTTTGTTTTTTTGGGGGTATCTGTGCAGCTTAATAGCGGTGAGGGGGCCATGCATATCAGGATGGGGGGTGAGGGGACCATGCACATCAGGATTGGGGGGTGAGCGGACCATGCACATCAGGGTTGGGGGGTGAGGGGACCATGCACATCAGGATTGGGGGGGTGAGGGGACCATGCACATCAAGATTGGGGGGTGAGGGGACCATGCACATAGGATTGGGGGGTGAGCGGACCATGCACATCAGGGTTGGGGGGTGAGGGGACCATACACATCAGGATTGGGGGTGAGGGGACCATGCACATCAGGATGGGGGGTGAGGGACCATGCACATCAGGGTTGGGGGTGAGGGACCATGCACATCAGGGTTGGGGTGGAGGGGACCATGCACATCAGGATTGAGGGGGTGAGGGGACCATGCACATCAGGGATTGGGGGGTGAGGGACCATGCACATCAGGGTTGGGGGGTGAGGGGACCATGCACATCAGGATTGGGGGTGAGGGGACCATGCACATCAGGATTGGGGGGTGAGGGGACCATGCACATCAGGATTGGGGGTTGAGGGGACCATGCACATCAGGGTTGGGGGGTGAGGGGACCATGCACATCAGGTTGGGGGGGTGAGGGGACCATGCAATCAGGATTGGGGGGTGAGGGACCATGCACATCAGGGTTGGGGGGTGAGGGGACCATGCACATCAGGTTGGGGGGTGAGGGGACCATGCACATCAGGATTGGTGAGGGACCATGCATACAGGATTGGGGGGTGAGGGACCATGCACATCAGGTTGGGGAGAGGGACCATGCACATCAGGATTGGGGGTGAGGGGACCATGCATATCAGGATTGGGGGGTTGGGGGCCATGCACATCAGGATTGGGGGTGAGGGGACCATGCACATCAGGGTTGGGGGGTGAGGGGACCATGCACATCAGGATTGGGGGGTGAGGGGACCATGCACATCAGGATTGGGGGGTGAGGGGACCATGCACATCAGGATGGGGGGTGAGGGGACCATGCACATCAGGATTGGGGGGTGAGGGACCATGCACATCAGGTTGGGGGGTGAGGGACCATGCACATCAGGATTGGGGGGTGAGCGGACCATGCACATCAGGGTTGGGGTGTGAGGGGACCATTGCACACAGGATTGGGGGATGAGGGGACCATGCATACAGGATGGGGTGAGGGGACCATGCAATCAGGTTTGGGGGTGAGGGTACCATGCACATCAGGGTTGGGGGGTGAGGGGACCATGCACATCAGGATTGGGGGGTGAGGAGGACCATGCACATCAGGATTGGGGGTGAGGGGACCATGCACATCAGGGTTGGGGGGTTAGGGACCATGCACATCAGGGTTGGGGGTGAGGGGACCATGCACATCAGGATTGGGGGGGTGAGGGGACCATGCACATCAGGATTGGGGGTGAGGGGACCATGCACATCAGGGTTGGGGGTGAGGGGACCATGCACATCAGGATTGGGGGGGTGAGGGACCATGCAATCAGGGTTGGGGGTTGAGGGGACCATGCACATCAGGATTGGGGGGTGAGGGGACCATGCACATCAGGATTGGGGGGTGAGGGGACCATGCACATCAGGGTTGGGGGTGAGGGGACCATGCACATCAGGATTGGGGGGTGAGGGGACCATGCACATCAGGATTGGGGGTGAGGGGACCATGCACATCAGGATTGGGGGTGAGGGGACCATGCACATCAGGATTGGGGGGTGAGGGGACCATGCACATCAGGATTGGGGGGTGAGGGACCATGCACATCAGGATTGGGGGTGAGGGGACCATGCACATCAGGGTTGGGGGGTGAGGGGACCATGCACATCAGGATTGGGGTGAGGGGACCATGCACATCAGGATTGGGGGGTGAGGGGACCATGCACATCAGGATTGGGGGGTGAGGGACCATGCACATCAGGTTGGGGGTGAGGGGACCATGCACATCAGGATTGGGGGTGAGGGGACCATGCACATCAGGATTGGGGGTGAGGGGACCATGCACATCAGGTTGAGGGGTGAGGGGACCATGCACATCAGGGTTGGGGGGTGAGGACCATGCACATCAGGATTGGGGGGTGAGGGACCATGCACATCAGGATTGGGGGTGAGGGGACCATGCACATCAGGATTGGGGGGTGAGGGGACCATGCACATCAGGATTGGGGGGTGAGGGACCATGCACACAGGATTGGGGGGTAGGCCTGCACATCATTGGGGGGGACCATGCACATCAGGATTGGGGGTGAGGGACCATGCAATCAGGATTGGGGGGTGAGGGGCCATGCACATCAGGATTGGGGGTGAGGGGACAATGCACATCAGGATTGGGGGGTGAGAGGACCATGCACATCAGGTTGGGGGTGAGGGACCATGCACATCAGGATTGGGGGGTGAGGGGACCATGCACATCAGGATTGGGGGGTGAGGGGACCATGCACATCAGGAATGGGGGGTGAGGGGACCATGCACATCAGGATTGGGGGTGAGCGGACCATACACATCAGGATTGGGGGGGTGAGCGGACCATGCACATCAGGATTGGGCGATGAGGGGACCATTCATACCAGGATTGGGGGGTGAGGGGACCATTCATACCAGAATTGGGGATGAGGGGACCATTCATACCAGAATTGGGGTTGAGGGGACCATGCATTCCAGGATTTGGCAGGAGGTGACCTTGCATACCAGGATTGGTGGGTGAGGGGACCGTGCATACCGGGATTGGGGAGGTGAGGGGACCATGCATACTGGGATTGGGGGGTGAGGGAACCATGAATACCAGGATATGGATGAGCAGGTACCATGCATACCAGGATAGGGATGAGGGGGTACCATGCATACCAGGATTGGGTGATGAGGGGTCCATGCATACCAGGATGAGGAATGGGGTGCCATGCATACCAGATTTGGATGGGGGTGAGGGGACCATACATACCAGGATAGGGATGAGGGGTACCATGCATACCAGGATAGGGATGAGGGGTGCCATGCATACCAGGATAGGAGGGGGGCAGCACATACCAGCATGGGAGACCATATACCTTTAAAAATGCTTGCCAGGGGACCATGCACATCAGGATTGGGGGGTGAGGGGACCATGCACACCAGGATAGGGGGTGAGAGGACCATGCATACCAGGATAGGGGGTGAGGGGACCATGCACATCAGGATTGGGGGGTGATGGGACCATTCTTACCAGGATTGGGGGTGAGGGGACCTTGCATATCAGGATTGGGGGGTGAGGGGACCATGCATATCAGGATTGGGGGTGAGGGTACCATGCATATCAGGATTGAGGGTGAGGGGATCATGCACATCAGGATTGGGGGTTAGACCATGCACATGAAGTTTGGGGGTGAGGGGACCATGCTCAACAGGACGGGGTGATGGGACCATGCACATCAGGATTGGGGGCTGAGGGGGCCATGCACATCAGGATTGGGGGGTGAGGGGACCATGCACATCAGGATAGGGGGGTGAGGGGACCATGCACATCAGGATTGGGGGGTGAAGGGACCATGCATATCAGGATTGGGCAGGAGGGAACCATGCATACCAGGATTGGGGGGTGAGGGGACCATGCATACCAGAATTGGGGGGTGAAGGAACCTTGAACACCAGGATATGGATGAGCAGGTAACATGCATACCAGGATAGGGATGAGGGGGTACCATGCATACCAGGATTGGGGGATGAGGGGACCATGCATACCAGGATGAGGAATGGGGTGCCATGCATAGTAGATTTGGGTGAGGGTGAGGGGACCATACATACCAGGATAGGGATGAGGGGTGCCATGCATAACAGGATAGGAGGGGGGCAGCACATACCAGAATGGGAGACCATGTACTTATAAAAATGCTTGTCACCCTGGCGTAGAACGGGTTCATCACTAGTTATTAATATATTGTGCTTTATTAGCCAGATTTTACAGAATTCATACTTATGACTTGCTCTACTTTACAAGGTCATTTATCCATGACATTGATATATGTCTTTGACTGTGAATGCTTTGCATGTTAATTTTGTAAGTGGATTTTGCTTAAGTATACAGTGGGGAAAAAAGTATTTAGTCAGCCACAAATTGTGCAAGTTCTCCCACTTAAAAAGATGAGAGAGGCCTGTAATTGACATCATACTTATTTTCCACCTTAATTTGCAAAATAAATCTTGCCAAATCAGACAAGGTGATTTTCTGGATTTGTTTTCTCATTTTGACTCTCATACTTGTGGTCTACCTATGATATCAATTACAGGCCTCTCTCATCTTTTTAAGTGGGAGAACTTGCACAATTGTTGGCTGACTAAATACTTTTTTTTCCCCACTGTATTTGCCAATTAAAGGTGTACTAATATTATTAGCATTATGTCCAGGAGTGAATTCTGACTTATTTATACAGTGTCATAGATGTAATAATTAATGCATAAGATGGCATGTAAGAGATGGATTGGAGTTGTATGCCCCTCTCAATAAAATGTAGGATGTTGTGATCCTTGGTGGTAGATTGTTTCCCCAGTTAGACATGGCAAAGGAATTCAGGCATATACAACTAACAGTTAAACAACTTTACTCACAGAGAGATGACCATCTTGATGGTTACATAATTTAATAGGAGGCTTGATGGTTTCAACAGTCTTACAAGACACAACTGGTTTATTTGATAAGAGATAGACAATTGCTGCATATAACAATGGGCTTTTAACAACTTCACTTGCAATATTCTGCTGGCAACTTCTTCAGTAGCACCTCCTCTCTCAGGTGCAGTCTCTGATTCACTCCTCTTGACTTCAGTATTATAGAGGCTCACTTTTAACATACTCATTTTCCTTTTTACCTCCCCAAACCCCTTATTCCCGGATAGCCCTAAATAAACAGTCACAATACCATTTTTGATAAATTGGCCTAATCGGACTTTATTATAACATATAACAGATTATAAATAACTTGGGGTAAGGAGATTCTTGAAGCTCCAAACTATGCGAAAACAAATATACTGTATAACCATCCAGCATTACCCCCAGCCTTGACCACAGGCTCGGGTGCACCTCTATAGCCAGAAAAACATTTCCATATAACCGACTCCCAAGGATCCCACCCTGAAGAAACCCAAAATCCTACAATTCTGATAAATTCCAGAACCAGTAGGAGGTTACCATCTCCACGAAGTACAACCCCCACTACTATTTTTGTCACCAACTCCAAGAACCTCCCCTCACCTCAGTGAGCATTAGTTTCCCCTCATAATGCGAGTCATCCCAAAAAAAGTGCCCATTCCATTCCCACTTGAATACTGAGGTCCCATAAATCAATATCTATTGAATTCAAATACATCCCATCGCTCCAGCACAAGTTCTCCAAAAATGCCAACCATTTTTGGCTACAAAACTCCTCACTGGCCTGTTCACTATTGTCCTTGTTTTGTTGATCTTTTCTACAAATCGGGCAGCACGCCAAACTTTTCTGGGCACAATACCCAACCAAATTATCTTCATGTTCAAATACAATGCCAATAGGAGCAATAGATTGTGTCAAATATTCCTGATTAAATCTCTGCAGGGAAGGATTCACAAATTGTTTCCACCAACATGTAATACCAGCACTTCCGGGGAACAATCCAGCCTGGCGAAACTGTAAATCCGGCAATAACTGTCACCAGCTCATACCTCATACCCCTTTCCACCTAATTACTATGTCACTCCTAGAAAAACCCAATTGGCACCTTTTTTCGAACGTCGGCCCTCAATGCTTCCCGATAAACCAAAGAGTGGCGTAATATCTACACTAGCCGCGCTCCTCTAAGTTATGTAAGGGGGAAATTGAAAAGGACCAGCCATACGCCCACAACTAACTTTAAGCCTAATATTTTTATTTACTACTGAGGGATGCTGATGAGTAGATTTTAAGTTCTTTGAAGTAAAGGGGACCTCATATGTTTGGGGTGGAGATCATAAAACCGAAAAGAATACCCTCCTTCAAAAACACAGCCTTACCTCATTTTGAGTATCTTAGATAAGACGACATTGCGAGAAGTCTCACTGGAATCACCCACTTTTTCAAAATCCATCCAAAACCTGTTTTTTTCTTTTTTAAAACAGCAGGTCACTCCCCTTAAACTGATATTTAAACTTATAGTTCACTCTGAACTTGCATTTGGCCCTCATTAAACTGCCAGCATAAAGCTGTCATTGTACCTGTGATGCCAGCTTGGGCTGCACATTATCTTTCACGACAGTCCAATAATCTTCTGATCCCAATGAATACTCAGTCGCACTGCCCTCCTTCTGCGAAACTGCTCTTCATATCTGCTCTCCATAAATCCTTCAGCCAGGTCTGCTCTCCATAAATCCTATGAGATTCACCCACAGCATCCATATAGTAGAAAAGCCCAGAGCAATGCTCCAGTGTCTTTTCATCTATAACACACGCTAAAATAACGGAAATCTGTAACCAATTAATAAACATCTGAGGAATAAGCCGCCACCTACACTTTTCCTGTTCTTCCTTTTAACTTTCATCTTTCTTTTCTTCTCTTATCAAGGTTACATTTTTCCAATGGAGAAGGGAAATAATTTCTACATATTCATCCTTCCAAATCTTTTTGTTCCTGATTTTTTAAATGGGCACCTAGAGGACCTTCAAAACAAAGTAAACCTCTCCTTAAGCCTTATTGTCCAACACTATCCTATCCCCTTCCTCATCCTTTTCAGTTTGTGCAGAGATTCAAACAATACCTCAACTCACATCTAAATGCTCAGCCTGAGAAACCACCTGCCCTGAAGAATTGCACCTGGCCGCCCACACAGGAACCAATCCAGCAACTCCTTTAAGCCCCCAAGTAAATTGACAATATTTCCCCTTTCCTCATCCTGAACCCCACAACTGACCCACTAACAGGAGTACCCCAAGTGAAAAAACAGGGCCTGGCTAAAACCCTCCTCCAGCGAAGCAATACTAGAAAAAGACGAACAAGACATGGAACCCGAAATCCACCAGCCAAAGATCCAGGGTCCTGTCAGTTTTCCTGTCATCTCATGGAAAAAAAACCTTCAGCAGCTCAACTTGACCAGGGCCCCCCAACTAGCTGCTACGCTCTCACCTGTCATAACAACCAAGGAGCAGGCCCATGTCTTCTTCCAGCACCCTGAAGATCCCTGCACCACTATATTAGGGGTTAAAAGCAGTGTCGCTGATTGGAGCATTGCCATGTGGGACCACCGACATTTTGTTGGAGCCTGTGGCACTAGAAGACGTGGGCCTAGTCACATGACTGACTGCTGGCCTGCATTCCTCTTCTGATCCGGATGCCTGATAGGATTCCTCCCAGGACAAGATCTGCGACCAAAAGAAAGAGCGGGCAGGCTATGACCTGAAGGGTGCCTGATGGATTTCCTGTGGAGCTACCAAAAGCGAGTAGCTGCCTCTGGTGATAGACTGTCACTCACAGTGTGGGAAGGCTAAGTGCAACACGAAGGGAAGGAATCCAAAACACTAGGAAAAGGGGGAGTGGAGACCCCTAGGCCAATCTAATAGCACCCTGCCTCTCCTACCGTCCCTATATGAGTTCCTCACCAATCGCCAAGCAGGAACCTGAACCCTGTATATCTATTGAGCTAGGCCCAGAATAGGGAAGGGGGAATGAGCACTGGTCAGTTCCTACTGTAAACTAAAGAGAAGAAGGGAGACAAACAAGTGGAAAGCAACTTAGCTTGTGCAGACTCAGAGAGGTAACATCGAACGTCCTCTAACAGCACCAAAGAGGAAGTAAGCCGACTGATATAGCTTCAAGCCTTCACAAGGGAAAATGTGAATATCACTGACTCCCTGAAGCAGACTGAGAGTCTATAAACACAAAGGTCCAGGTGTGTCAATTAGCGCCGGAGGGAGGTTGCCACTGGATCCAAAAGTCAGAAGAATTAAGAAGGCATCTGCAATGCCAAATGCAGAGATCTTCTTCAGCCAGATGCAGAGCGACTGTCTGCAGCATCTGACACACCCATGATATAGATGCTCCGGTGCTCAAGATTTGCATATGTCCCACCCACACCATCACTCCCTCTGATAATGTCCTGCAGCCATGACGTAACCCAGGCTTCATCTGTGCCACAAACTGCTGACTGCAGCCACTCCTGGATCTCTTCTATTTTCATCTTCCCAACAAGGAACACGTACCAGGAGAGTTACGTGTAGCATCTTACAGTGGTGCCGAAGTGCAATTTAGAAGGCCATCAACTCTCCCCATCTATTTACAGCCCTGCTATTTTTCCAAACACCCCCCTTCCTTCCACTCAAATTTTTACCCCTATTAACTCGCAACTCACCTACCCAATTTTAACCCCGGTTATGCCCTACGTTGTTGAGTCATGGGTCACTGTGCCCATGGCTCCGCTGGGGCTATGTTTTTCCTTTAGCACAGCAAGCATCACCCAGCTGCACTATTAGCCACCTTGACAGCAGCGCTCTGTAGTAGCTTCTCCAACATTTTGTGAACACTCTCTAACATAAGGTGCAGTATTCTCACTAAGCCACTGGTGCAATGAATCATAATAGCGCAATATAAAGTCTATGGGTCCCTTCATTGCTGTTTAGGCACTCAACGGGAGTTGAGCGCTTATGAATAATCTTTTGAGCAATCGTTAATACTAGAATTATTGGTCTGCCCTGAGTGGTAATGCCATTAACGTACGGTACGTGATTTCTGAGGCGATGATTGCCTGAAACAGTTGCATGCCTGGCTAAGGAGCTCACTGCATATCTCGTCTCGGTCTGTAATAGATTCCATTACAGTGCAATGTACTGAAGCACTGATACTTCTCCCTGTGACTGCTTATACACCAAGGCTGGTATCTAGGACCTACTACAGCACTAAACCCAACACTGCTACGTCCGCAACGCTGCTGCCATCACAAAAGTATCTCCCCTTTTAATCCAGTCATGCAGGCCTGCCCTTAAATAGTGAACTTGCAATGGGGCTTTATCTTTTTCATTAATTAAATATGCAGGTCAAATTTTTACTAAAATAACTGAGCACAACTTTGTGCATGTCAAAGGGTATTCACAGGCTTTAATTATTTGATAATTAGCCTTTAGCTATTATTAGTACAATTAGTCTTTTATTATAGGTATCTAGACAGCCATCACTGGGAATGTTATTCCAATTTGCATGTTCTGCCGAAAGCATTTACTAATAGAATTTCTTGGTTGCCATTAAAAAAAATATTTAGACTTGAGAGTCCTCAGTGGTTGCCATTAATCACTCAATAAACCTGTCTTCTCTCACTGACCTATGTTAGTAACATAAGCACAATATAACTTTTAATTTATATATCACAACTGCGAAAATTATGTGAGCTTAAAATAGCACATGTGCATCACGTATAGGGGTGACGTGCATCATTGCCATTGACCTGGCAGATATATAATTGTTTATACTCCCGATTGATCAATAAGTATTAGAGCAAGACCTGCATGTCTGTAGTTGTCTTACTGTGTTATAGGAGTCAGGCAGTGTCATTAATGAACTTATCATGTCTTTTGGGTAAGGCACTCACCTTTCTTTATTTTATCAATCTCCAACACAAAAATACAGGAAATGAAAGAAAATATGTAAAAGTTTACTTTTCTACTAGATAGCACCATCTCAATGTACAGTTAGGTCCATAAATATTTGGACAGAGACAACATTTATCTAATTTTGGTTCTAGACATTACCACAATGAATTTGAAACAAAACAATTCAGATGCAGTTGAAGTTCAGACTTTCAGCTTTCATTTGAGGGTATCCACATTAAAATTGGATGAAGGGTTTAGGAGTTTCAGCTCCTTAACATGTGCCACCCTGTTTTTAAAGGGACCAAAAGTAATTGGACAGATTAAATAATTGTAAATAAAATGTTCATTTCTAGTACTTGGTTGAAAACCCTTTGTTAGCAATGACTGCCTGAAGTCTTGAACTCATGGATATCACCAGACACTGTGTTTCCTTCTTTTTGATGCTCTGCCAGGCCTTCACCGCGGTGGTTTTCAGTTGTTGTTTGTTTGTGGGCCTTTCTGTCTGAAGTTTAGTCTTTAACAAGTGAAATGCATGCTCAATTGGGTTGAGATCAGGTGACTGACTTGGCCATTCAAGAATATTCCACTTCTTTGCTTTAATAAACTCCTGGGTTGCTTTGGCTTTATGTTTTGGGTCATTGTCCATCTGTAGTATGAAACGACGACCAATCAGTTTGGCTGCATTTGGCTGGATCTGAGCACACAGTATGGCTCTGAATACCTCAGAATTCATTCGGCTGTTTCTGTCCTGTGTCACATCATCAATAAACACTAGTGACCCAGTGCCACTGGCAGCCATGCATGCCCAAGCCATCACACTGCTTCCGCCATGTTTTACAGATGATGTGGTATGCTTTGGATCATGAGCTGTACCACGCCTTCGCCATACTTTTCTCTTTCCATCATTCTGGTAGAGGTAGATCTTGGTTTCATCTGTCCAAAGAATGTTCTTCCAGAACTGTGCTGGCTTTTTTAGATGTTTTTTAGCAAAGTCCAGCCTAGCCTTTTTATTCTTGATTCTTATGAGTGGCTTGCACCGTGCAGTGAACCCTCTGTATTTAATTTCATGCAGTCTTCTCTTTATGGTAGATTTGGATATTGATACGCCTACCTCCTGGAGAGTGTTGTTCACTTGGTTGGCTGTTGTGAAGGGGTTTCTCTTCACCATGGTGAGTATTCTGCGATCATCCACCACTGTTGTCTTCCGTGGGCGCCCAGGTCTTTTTGCATTGATGAGTTCACCAGTGCTTTCTTTCTTTCTCAGAATGTACCAAACTGTAGATTTTGCCACTCCTAAAGTTGTAGCAATTTCTCGGATGGGTTTTTTCTGTTTTTTGCAGCTTAAGGATAGCTTGTTTCACCTGCATGGAGAGCTCCTTTGACCGCATGTTTCCTTCACAGCTAAACCTTCCAAATGCAAACACCACACCTCAAATCAACACCAGCCCTTTTATCTGCTTAATTGAGAATGATATAATGAAGGGATTGCCCACACCTGTCCATGAAATAGCCTTGGAGTCAATTGTCCAATTACTTTTGGTCCCTTTAAAAACAGGGTGGCACATGTTAAGGAGCTGAAACTCCTAAACCCTTCATCCAATTTTAATGTGGATACCCTCAAATGAAAGCTGAAAGTTTGAACTTCAACTGCATCTGATTTGTTTTGTTTCAAATTCATTGTGGTAATGTCTAGAACCAAAATTAGATAAATGTTGTCTCTGTCCAAATATTTAAGGACCTAACTGTATATACATCTTAGTATTTCCTAAAAAAAATCAGCAAGTGTGTAATTCTATAATTGATCCCTGTAATGGGAGTGTTTACAATGCTGTTTAAAAACGTGATTCAGTAGGTTGCAATATTTATAAGGAAACTACACATGTTCCTATATTCACTAAATGCTATTGTCAGAAAAAATATTTATATTTTTAATCTAAACACATTTATTAAACCTTATTTGAGATTAATATACTTAATCTACATTTCAGTAGGAGCTGTTCTGCTGTACCTGGCAGTGGCTGCTACAGATTAATAGAGCAGAGAATGTTGGTGAGCACTTAGCGCTGTTGGGAGGAGCTAGTGAGACTGGGCAATTGCCCAGAGTACAGTGGAAGAGAAGACAGCCGCGCTCTCACGATATCTTGAGCTGTTAAAATCAAGTGAAATGTTATTCGTGTAGCAGGCACAAACATCATGTCATAGAGCAAGGAGAAATATGCCACAGGGTAGACATTTCGAACATTCCCAAGTGCTTTCCATATAGTAGCTGGGACAAGAAATGGAGGTACACGTGGTGTGCGTAAAGGTATGCTGTACACCTTCATAACATACCCTTACTCACACTGCGTGTATCTCCTGCTTCTCATAGAAATTACAGCATTACCCCCTTCATTTGCATCAATTTTGTTCATATTGTTAGAGTGGTTACACCCAATATCCCTTTTTTCTTTTATTAAAAAATGCCTATGCAAGGTTAACCTATGCACAAAATCGTTGATGTCTAAAATAATCCAAAAATGTGTGCATGGGCCTTGGGACAAAAGGATAATTCCTTAAGTAACTGAATCTCACTTTCTGACATATTTAAATGTTAGCCCCTGTGATTGAATGGCAAGAGTTAGCAATATTTTGTCAACATTACAGTACCAAAGTGGTCAAACAACTAAGATTGAATATATAGTTGCTGTAAAAAGGTTTGCTACAGTTAAACTACAGTTGGAGCAAATTTATTCGCACGTCCCATTCTATTTGTCGGGTGAGGGAGTACGACCTCTTACCTCTTACGTTACTCTTCATTTGATTAGCCATCCCGGCACGATGGTACATGTGCATCACATTGCAACAATGACATCGCATCAGGTCTGCATCAAAAGAGCCGTGGATGTTTTCAGGTAAGAGGCGGTACTCACTCTCCAGTCCATCAGACACAGGCCATTGCCGTGGCCGATGGAATGGGATTTGAGATTTAATTTGCAACAACGCTAACGTTTACATTGTATCCTAACTCCCACTTTAAACCCCAAAATAACATTTGATTTCTTCCCATGCTGTATTTAAAGGGAATCTGTCCGCAGGTCTTTGTTAGGTAATCTGAATACAGCATGGGGTAGGGGCTGAAACATAAATTCAGGGATGTGTCACTTGTCAAAGTGAGTGCTGTTGTATACTAACTGTGAAGGATTTGACAAATAGATTAACATTGCTAGACTAGTTCAGTAACAACCCCTCCTGTGATAAACACCTCACTGTTTGTGGACTTTGTACACAGAGACTGGTGTGGGCAAGGTAGCTTTCTCAGCTCTGCTTCATTGTAAATCTAAGGCTATGTGCGCTTGTTGCGGATTTGATGCGTTCCGCAGTATTTTTTTCTGCGCGAAAATGCTCCAAAAAGCAATGGATTACTAATGCAAGGTTAATCAATGAGAAACCTGAAGTGTTGTGCACATGATCTGGAAATTTCCGTCCTTATTTGCAGCGTTATAGTTTCCGCAGCATGTCAATTCTTTTTGCGGATCTGCAGCGTTTTACACCGATTGACTTCCATTGAGTCAGTCAAATCTACAGCAAAAATGCAGGTGTTAAAAGGTTTGTGTATTTGCTGTGGATTTGCTGCCAAAAACGCTGCGGAATTGCCACCGTGAGAGTTCACCGGAGTACATCAGCTGATCAGCTCTGGTGCTGTCACTTACGGCACTGCTACATGAGAAAGTTCTCACATAGCGGTAGTGCCATAAGTGAGAGCACCGGAGCTGATGAACTCCAGTGAACTCTCACAGCAGCGCAGTGATACACTGCCGGAGCAATTACCTCCTGTCAGTGTATCGCCGGAGGCCAGGTAGAGCAGTCACATCTCTCCATGTGAACAAATAATGATCAAAAAGTACTCGCGCTATGAAACAGACACAAATCCAACAATACTGATCATAACACGTACCTGTATTTCTTCCAACCAATTCTTTACTGGTTACTGATTTTATATGTTCCCTCTTTAAATCCAGTTATCCACTTTTGCACCAATTTTTGGTCATCCTCTCGTCTGTCATCACACAAGAACTATCACCGCGTTATCATTACAACTTTGTCTATGCAAACTACTTGGAAGAAATACAGGTACGTGTTATGATCAGTATTGTTGGATTTGTGTCTGTTTCAAAGCACGAGTGCTTTTTGATCATTATTTGTTCACATTTCATTTTCTCCCTGTGGTAGGAGGTTTTTTGTACTTGCAGCTGATCCAGCACACAGATACCTGCGCCGCTACCTCTTCATCATATTTTATTTTACATCTCCCCATGTGACTGTTCTACACGTGAGATCGCCATGAGACACTCGGTATCAAATGGACTACGTCGGACAGAATAGTATTATGTTGGTTTATTATTTTTAATGGTTTTCAGGAGACGAGGGCATCGGGGATTAGGCGTTCTGTAAGTACGGTTAATATAGATTCAATAAAGAGTCTGTGTGATTATATTGAAATAAAGGACTTTATTCTGGCTGTATTTATTTACCATATAACTATAGGATTAGTAATGGATAGATATCTTATAGACACCTCTCCATTACTAACCTGTGGGCTTGACGTCGCCTGACAATACAAAGGTGGTATCAACCCCATTAATATGAACCCCACTTGCCACCACTACAGGGCAAGTGGGAAGAGCGAGGCTAAGTGCAGGGATTGGCGCATCTATAAGATGCGCCATTTTGGGGTGGCTGAGAGCTGATGTTTCAATATATATGGCCCATTCTCAGGCTATTAAGATTAGCCCGCAGCTGTCTGCCTAGCCTTTGCTGGCTCAATTTTATAGGGGGACACCATGTCAATTTTTTCTGGGGTTCCCCTGTAACCTAGCCAGTAAAGGCTAAGCAAACATCTGTGAGCTGATATTAATAGCCTGGGAACCTTTATGGCTATTGGCTCCTTCCCAGAAATATAACAACAGCCCTCAGCCATCAACATTCCCTCTCCAGATTATGAAAATTATGCGGGAGCCCACGCAATTTTTTAATTTTTTGAAAAATAAACAGTGTGAGACAGTGAGAGTATGTGTGTTGAATGGGGTGTACATTTCACCTAGATACTTTGCTGACTGGTATAAGGGAAATGTATGGCTTTGTAAACCTAGTGGTAGAGAAAGGTCACTACACCTTACATTCAGTACACACTTGCAGCTCAGGCCTGAAACCACTCAGCTGTTAATTAGGAGACCAGAAGTAGGTGTCAGCGAACACAGACAGAGAGCTCGCTTAGTCTGGACAAGGAGTCCAGGCACAAGAAGGAGTCTCCAGGAGTATGAGCTGTCTCAGTCTGGGTGCTCGATGTACCCCGGACACAGGAGTAGTCTCTGTGAGAATCCATTTGGATAGCTGCGGAATAGGTGGGGAGCTCTCTCAAGTCTGGACGTTGGATATGCCTTCAGACACAAGGAGGAGACTCTGTAAATGCTGAACATATGTGTTGTTTTGGCCCAGGCTGTTAGAGTCTGGTCCCAAGTAGATAGGGAAATCTATCTAAGTGTAGTAAGTGGCTGGACAAGCCCAGGGCTTATGTTTATGATTTGGTTTTGATTGTGTTCTGTTTGCTGTAGACTTTAATAAAACTGGTTGCGGCCAGTTTTTACCAGAACTGCTGTCTGTGAATGAACTGTTTCCGTGCCACTCCGTCTACCCGGACGGCGATCCCAGAGCTATATCCCCTGAAAAGCTTACAAATGGTGGAGAATGCGGGCAGCACAGTGGCGAGAGACAGCAATAAAGGTGAAGTCTGTTGAAGCAGCAGCAGAGAAAAAAAAAAGTGTGTCAGCAAAAACGTCTGATTGGAGCAGTCTTAAAGAGACAGTGGCCCTAATAGAGTTTGCAGAAAAAAAAAAAAAAAAGAGTGTCTGCACAGCACAGCTGAATTTTCTGTGGAAAAGACTGTGGAGTGTGTATGTCTTGAGTGAAGACTGCCGTTGTTGAGACAGAGAAGTCTGACAGCATGGATGACAGCATGGAGGCGCTGTTTGAACAAATGGCCCAAGTTAATGTGCAACATAAGACTGCCGTGGTTGAGACAGATAAGTCCGGCAGTATGGAGGAGCTCGTTGAGTACCTGGTCCAGGCCCAGCGCAGCATGCAGCAGAGCATGGAGCGGCAGCGCCTGCAGCACCAGCAGCGCATGCAGCAGGCCCAGCAGCAATTCCTGCAGCAGCAGCAGGAGAATAACCGGTTGTTTTTTGAGCAGGTTGCAGCACTACAAAAGACTTGCAGCGCATCGTCCCAAAGTAATGTTGCAAAGTCACCTGCATTGTCCGCTGTAAAGAAGGCGGTAAGACAGTCCCTGAAAAAGATGACACCTCGTGATGATGTGGAGGTATATCTCACTAGGTTTGAGGGACTGGCGGAGAAGGAGAATCTGCCCCTATCTGAATGGAGAACCCCAAAGGGCCTATGCTGACCTGAGCGAGCAGGACAGCCAAGACTATGCCAAGCTGAAAGCGGAGATTCTTACCCGGCTGGGTGTTACGGTGACAGCCCGTGCCAGGGGAGTTCATGACTGGAGATGCAGTTGGGAGTCTGCAGTCAGCAAACCTGATTATGGAGTTGAAAGGTGATAGTGGACCGCTACACCCAAGCACGTCCTCCTGAGGTACAGCCAGAGGTCGGACAAGGAGACCACCAGACCGCCAATCGTCTGGTCAGCCTGATGGAGAGGGCCTTCGCCACCAAGGACTGCCTCCGTGACCAGCCGTCTGAGAGGTCGTCACTTCGGAGTTCCTGGACGCCGAACTCTCCCGGTAAGAGCGTTCCAGCTGTTGGGGTCGTGTGGGTGGGAGAGTGTGATGGACAGTGTTGGAGATGTCGTGAAATTGCAGCCAACTGTCCAATAGAGGGGGAGCCTATGTGTTGTGATGTTGGCGGATCCCTCTCTCCCTGCGCAGAGCCTGTGTGTGTGTCCACCTCAGCCGAAGAGACTGGACCACAGGGGTCCCCGGTGGTTGTAAATGACTGCCCAGCACAGGCCCTCTTGGACTCAGAGAGTCCAGTGACTTCCGTATGGGACAGCCTGATTGATAGGGACTTTATCCCTGATAAACACCTGAGTGTGGTGTGCGTCCATGGAGACACCAAAGTCTACCCAGAGACTGTCGTGGACTTGATCCCCAAACGCGGGGAGGTTTCATGTGAAGTGGGGGTAGTGAAGAACCTGGTGCCCCTGTCATATTGGGTAATGACTTTCCCGGTCTAAGGATCTCTGGGGGAAAAATGTTTCTGATGGACAGTGTGATAAAGCTCCTATTGAGGGTGCGCAGTCCCGAGGGGCGGAACACAATGCTAGTGGGCCGTTAAACTTATGTGATAATGATGATGATGATGATGATAATGATAATGATGATGATGATCATGATAATGATGATGACCATGATAATGATGCTGATGCTGATAATGATAATGATGATGATCATGATAGTGATGATGATACTGATCATAATCATGATAATGATATTGATAATAATGATGACTGTGATAGTGATGAAATTCCTTTGCAGGTGATGTTGGGAGACGAGGATGGTGGTTCTCGGGAACCGAGTGTCCCTGACTTACCTGTGTCCTGTGACAATTTTGAGAGTGAGCAGTGGCGAGACCCCTCTCTTAAAACGGCCCAGGAAAATATAAATGTTCTAAATGAGGTTTCCCAAAGCCTGGCTCTGAGGAGAGGTTTCCTCATGTTGCCATAAACACTCACCTGTTGTATAGGGACACTGAAGTCCAGGGAGAGGTCGTGAGCCAGCTCCTAGTACCTGAGCTATATGGAAGTATAGTGCTGGGGTTGTCACATAGTCACATACTTGAGGGACCACCTGAGGGAAACCAGGGACCAGATGGTGAAGATAATGTTGTGGATGACATGTTAACTAAGGTTCCAGATCAAGATGTGAATGAGAATGAATTGTATAACCCTGACAGTGAGCAGGATGTGAATGAAAATGAAGTGTATAACCCTGAAAGTGAGCAGGATGTGAATGAGAATGAATTGTATAACCCTGACAGTGAGCAGGATGTGAATGAAAATGAAGTGTATAACCCTGAAGGTGAGCCAGATGTGGCTGAGAAGGGGGGGTCAGACAGGGATAGTGGTAGTGATGGTGAGTCATCTGATGACAATCAAGCAGCCAGTGCAGGTGAGGAAGGCATGGTAGCAGAGGAGGTTGAGAGTCCTGAGAGGAAGGCTGATGCTGACCTTGCAGTCGGACAGAAGATGGCATCTGAAGATGTTTTGCAGTTGGCCGGTTCCCTGGCGAAGACAAGGGTGAAGGGAGGAGAGCTGAGCTTTGAAGGCAGGACTCTGGGACTGGACACAGCCCAGGTGGATGCTGTTGGAGATGTGAAGTTGCCAAAGTATGGTGTGATTCTGTGTCGTGCCAAGGACTCTGAGGGAGATGCTGCAGAGGTGGAAAAAGCCATAGAGGTGGTGGTCACCAAGCCAGATGCCTCATCAGAAGCTGAGGTCTCAAGTGAAGCTGTGAGGAACAAGACTGAAGATATGGGGACTGACTCTGTCCGGGAGTCTGTTTCTGCCGAGGACAGCGGCGTGGACGGGTTGCGGTTCGGATCAGTAGCTGCAACTCGTGAGGCTCAGGCTGGAAGTTCGGCGCCCGGAGCCCCAGCGGTGTTCCCGAGTGACACCGGGGATCTGGATGGGTCACGGGATGAGATTTTGGGACGTTTGGCTGGCGTTGGTGAGCTCAGGCGCACTTTCATGGAGTCTACATCGGAGCCACGTCCCAACAAATGGGAAAAGCGATGTGTCACTCAGTTGCCGCTGCAGACACACGGGAGCTCAGATGGGATGCAGAACGTGGTGGAAGAGAAGAATCCGGCGGGTTCTGAGTATACAGATGCAGCTATCAAGGAGAACTTGAAAGCTGGAATAAATGGAGATATTGGAGACCATAATGATGTGACTGAAGAGGTAGAATGTAAGACTGACGGTAGGGCTTCTGAGCATGTTCTACCAGAAGAGCCTGAAGAAGGGGCCGAAGACATAAAGGACGTCCAACAGGTACCAGATGAATTGATTACTTCTCAGAAAAAACTCCAAACTGTGATGAAGGAGTGTGATGAAAGCCATGAGCATCTTCGTGAGAAAGTCAATGAAGTAAAAGGAAGAATACAGGGAATCTCTTCGTTGCAAGAGCAAATGCTGCTCAATAAGTCTAAGGCTCTATATAAGAATGCTGTTGTCACGGTAGAACATTACAATTCAGCTGGAGACTTAGCGGATGAATTATGTGTACTGCAAAAGAAAAACGATCTGCTCCTTCTACAGTCCCAATCATTTGAACAGAGTAGCTTAAAATGGTCAGAGACCATGGCAGAGGAGCTTAAGGTCTGTGAAATAGACTTTATGAGTCAACCGATATTCAAGAAAATAGATGTGCTAAAGAGGGTTCTAGGGGAACTAGAGAAAAGTAAAAAACCCCCTATACCTTCTGTGATAGTTGGTGACACATGGTCAGTGCACCAAGGACAGGAGGTACGTGAGTTTCTGAGGAAGAGTCAGCAGAAGTGTTCTGATGTGCCGGGTCGTACTTCTCTGGCCAGGCACTATATCGAAACTGAGCCCGGCCCTAAGGTCAAGATGAAACCGTGCAGGATATCCGAGGCCCGCAGAGAGCATAGGCCTGGGAGGGTACAGGGTAGTGCGGATGCTTCAGATGAAGAGAAAGCTGATGTTGGCTATGGCTCAGGTGAAGATACAGATGACAGTAGTGAAGATGAAGCTGATGAGGGCCCTGACTGGTCCAGAGTTCACTGTCTCTTTTGGATTGTTGACCAGCCCTCCGGTCTGGATGACCAGCCCTCCGGTCTGGAGAAGAGGGGGGGGATATGTGAGACAGTGAGAGTATGTGTGTTGAATGGGGTGTACATTTCACCTAGATACTTTGCTGACTGGTATAAGGGAAATGTATGGCTTTGTAAACCTAGTGGTAGAGAAAGGTCACTACACCTTACATTCAGTACACACTTGCAGCTCAGGCCTGAAACCACTCAGCTGTTAATTAGGAGACCAGAAGTAGGTGTCAGCGAACACAGACAGAGAGCTCGCTTAGTCTGGACAAGGAGTCCAGGCACAAGAAGGAGTCTCCAGGAGTATGAGCTGTCTCAGTCTGGGTGCTCGATGTACCCCGGACACAGGAGTAGTCTCTGTGAGAATCCATGCGGATAGCTGCTGAATAGGAGGGGAGCTCTCTCAAGTCTGGACGTTGGATATGCCTTCAGACACAAGGAGGAGACTCTGTGAAACTCCATGCTGGTAAATGCTGAACATATGTGTTGTTTTGGCCCAGGCTGTTAGAGTCTGGTCCCAGGTAGATAGGGAAATCTATCTAAGTGTAGTAAGTGGCTGGACAAGCCCAGGGCTTATGTTTATGATTTGGTTTTGATTGTGTTCTGTTTGCTGTAGACTTTAATAAAACTGGTTGCGGCCAGTTTTTACCAGAACTGCTGTCTGTGAATGAACTGTTTCCGTGCCACTCCGTCTACCCGGACGGCGATCCCAGAGCTATATCCCCTGAAAAGCTTACAATTGGTGGAGAATGCGGGCAGCACAGTGGCGAGAGACAGCAATAAAGGTGAAGTCTGTTGAAGCAGCAGCAGAGAAAAAAAAAAGTGTGTCAGCAAAAACGTCTGATTGGAGCAGTCTTAAAGAGACAGTGGCCCTAATAGAGTTTGCAGAAAAAAAAAAAAAAAAAGAGTGTCTGCACAGCAAAGCTGAATTTTCTGTGGAAAAGACTGTGGAGTGTGTATGTCTTGAGTGAAGACTGCCGTTGTTGAGACAGAGAAGTCTGACAGCATGGATGACAGCATGGAGGCGCTGTTTGAACAAATGGCCCAAGTTAATGTGCAACATAAGACAGCCGTGGTTGAGACAGATAAGTCCGGCAGTATGGAGGAGCTCGTTGAGTACCTGGTCCAGGCCCAGCGCAGCATGCAGCAGAGCATGGAGTGGCAGCGTCTGCAGCACCAGCAGCGCATGCAGCAGGCCCAGCAGCAATTCCTGCAGCAGCAGCAGGAGAATAACCGGTTGTTTTTTGAGCAGGTTGCAGCACTACAAAAGACTTGCAGCGCATCGTCCCAAAGTAATGTTGCAAAGTCACCTGCATTGTCCGCTGTAAAGAAGGCGGTAAGACGGTCCCTGAAAAAGATGACACCTCGTGATGATGTGGAGGTATATCTCACTAGGTTTGAGGGACTGGCGGAGAAGGAGAATCTGCCCCTATCTGAATGGAGAACCCCAAAGGGCCTATGCTGACCTGAGCGAGCAGGACAGCCAAGACTATGCCAAGCTGAAAGCGGAGATTCTTACCCGGCTGGGTGTTACGGTGACAGCCCGTGCCAGGGGAGTTCATGACTGGAGATGCAGTTGGGAGTCTGCAGTCAGCAAACCTGATTATGGAGTTGAAAAGGTGATAGTGGACCGCTACACCCAAGCACGTCCTCCTGAGGTACAGCCAGAGGTCAGACAAGGAGACCACCAGGACGCCAATCGTCTGGTCAGCCTGATGGAGAGGGCCTTCGCCACCAAGGACTGCCTCCGTGACCAGCCGTCTGAGAGGTCGTCACTTCGGAGTTCCTGGACGCCGAACTCTCCCGGTAAGAGCGTTCCAGCTGTTGGGGTCGTGTGGGTGGGAGAGTGTGATGGACAGTGTTGGAGATGTCGTGAAATTGCAGCCAACTGTCCAATAGAGGGGGAGCCTATGTGTTGTGATGTTGGCGGATCCCTCTCTCCCTGCGCAGAGCCTGTGTGTGTGTCCACCTCAGCCGAAGAGACTGGACCACAGGGGTCCCCGGTGGTTGTAAATGACTGCCCAGCACAGGCCCTCTTGGACTCAGAGAGTCCAGTGACTTCCGTATGGGACAGCCTGATTGATAGGGACTTTATCCCTGATAAACACCTGAGTGTGGTGTGCGTCCATGGAGACACCAAAGTCTACCCAGAGACTGTCGTGGACTTGATCCCCAAACGCGGGGAGGTTTCATGTGAAGTGGGGGTAGTGAAGAACCTGGTGCCCCCTGTCATATTGGGTAATGACTTTCCCCGGTCTAAGGATCTCTGGGGGAAAAATGTTTCTGATGGACAGTGTGATGAAGCTCCTATTGAGGGTGCGCAGTCCCGAGGGGCGGAACACAATGCTAGTGGGCCGTTAAACTTATGTGATAATGATGATGATGATGATGATAATGATAATGATGATGATGATCATGATAATGATGATGACCATAATAATGATGCTGATGCTGATAATGATAATGATGATGATCATGATAGTGATGATGATACTGATCATAATCATGATAATGATATTGATAAAAAATGATGACTGTGATAGTGATGAAATTCCTTTGCAGGTTGTTGGGAGCGAGGATGGTGGTTCTCGGGAAACCGAGTGTCCTGACTTACCTGTGTCCTGTGACAAATTTTTAGAGTGAGCGTGGCGAGACCCTCTCTTAAAACGGCCCAGGAAAATATAAATGTTCTAAATGAGGTTTCCCAGAGCCTGGCTTAGAGGAGGGTTTCCTCATGTTGCCAAAACACTCACCTGTTGTTAGGACACTGAAGTCAGGGAGAGGTCGGGAGCCGCTCCTAGTACCTGAGCTTATGGAAGTATAGTGTGGGGTTTTTCACATAGTCAAAACTTGAGGGACCACCTGAGGGAACCCGGGACCAGATGGTGAAGTTAATGTTGTGGATACATGTTAACTTAAAGGTTTCCCGATCAAGATGTGAATGAGAATGAATTGTATAACCTGACAGTGAGCAGGATGTGAATGAAAATGAAATGTAAAAACCCCGAAAAGTGAGCAGGATGTGAATGAGAATGAATTGTATAACCCTGACAGTGAGCAGGATGTGAATGAAAATGAAGTGTATAACCTGAAGGTGAGCCGATGGTGGCTGAGAAGGGGGGGTCAGACAGGGATAGTGGTAGTGATGGTGAGTCATCTGATGACAATCAAGCAGCCAGTGCAGGTGAGGAAGGCCATGGTAGCAGAGGAGGTTGAGAGTCCTGAGAGGAAGGCTGATGCTGACCTTGCAGTCGGACAGAAGATGGCATCTGAAGATGTTTTGCAGTTGGCGGTTCCCCGGGAAGACAAGGGGGAAGGAGGAGAGTGAGCTTGAAGCAGGACTCTGGGGGTGGACACGCCCAGGGGATGCTTTTTGGGGATGTGAATTGCCAAGG
>JARQOD010000001.1:841307215-841403508 GCA_033576555.1 Oophaga sylvatica
GTGCTAAAGACCGGATAGTCCCTCAAAAACCTCACCCCAAGTTGACACATGTGCCAGACAAAAAGGGTGGGGTTCCAAAAGGCCCAGAGCTCCCCCCAGATTTCGGCCATTGTCAACACACCAAGCCTGGCGGGAAATTTCGGGAAAAAAACCCACTCCCTCCTCTTGAGGTTCCCCGAGCTCCTGCGTGTGGGTTCGCCCCCCAGAAATTAATTTTTCAGGGGGGCCTTTGGTTTTGGCCAGGCTTGCTCATAGGGGTGCATCAAAAAATTTTACGGGTCCTGGGGGGAAACCCGTGCGGCCCCGCAGCGTGTTCTAGGAAGGGTGGAGGGGGCCCAATGGGGCAGACTTGTTCCCCGAAACCCCTTGGGGATTGGCAAAAACCCACAGGGCCCCTCGAAAACTTACCCGGCCCAAAAACATTGACCCAAGGGGGCAGTGAGGGAAGGTATCGCCCCGGCCGGGATGCCAGCTCGGTGGTCAGGGGGCCTTGCTACGACCGTTTAGTACCATTTAAAATTTTTCCCTCAACATGCTTTTGCAGAAGGGCGGTTTTTCCTCTGAAATAAAATGGCGGGCATTTTGTATTGGGGGATCCAATGAATTAATACGGAAACTTCGCTCCCCAGCGAATGACAGCATTTCAAGGGACGGGGATTTTGCAAGCCAGCTTTTGCCCCTGTCTTTGGATGGTTTGCCGAGTATGGCCGTCTTTATCCATGCCTGTGCAAACCGATGGCTTTTTTTGTGGCCTGGGAGTGTGAGGATGACAGGGAACTTGCAGCTGGGGGTGGAATAACATGGGTCTCTGGACAACAGTTCAAAGGTTCTTCCATGGCGATCCTGGAGGAAGCCGAACCAGCTGTGTGTGAGCTGGAGGAAGAGGCCCAACACGAGCTGAAGATTAGGTGCTGAGTGGGTTGGCCTACATCTCCAGTGTT
Organism: Oophaga sylvatica; assembly: GCA_033576555.1. Lineage (NCBI taxonomy): Eukaryota > Metazoa > Chordata > Amphibia > Anura > Dendrobatidae > Oophaga > Oophaga sylvatica. The sequence continues at coordinate 841,308,157 of JARQOD010000001.1, forward strand.
TTGTAACTCAGCTACGTGCTTTGTCCGTACATTTTCCACATATTTGTGTATTGAGGTTTGATATTTTTCCCTCTTTTATCTTTTTGATTAAACAGTTTTGCTTTTGACATAGCAAATATCATCTGCAAGTTGTCAAAAAAGGACCACGCAGTGCAAGTCCTGGGAGCCCCCCGGTTTGGCTGTTGGAAGAGAACTGCTACGAACGGTGCCAAACTGGAGGGAAACAGGCAACCGGTCTGCAGCCTACCTCTCCCTACTGTTTGGACCGTTGGGGCAATCTCTTCCTCGAGGCTGCTACCACCACCTTCCTGTTCCTCACGCCTGTTGGGTTTGGACCTCATCATCTCCACTACCCTCTTTTTTCCCAAAACCTGCTGCTGTTGGGTGTTGGCCAGCACCTTGCTCAACAGAAAATGGCACCTGAGTCCATCATCATCAGATGCGTTCTGCGGGGTGCTGACCATCGGCACTGGCTCACCCGCCTCTTCACATTCAGGAGACACAGTGTTGCGCATCCTGCATACTGCCTCTTTTTCACATTCCAGAATGCTGCTTGGCTGGGGGCCCCCTTTTTTTTTTAAGCCAACAGATTCTGAAACAGAAGCAGGATCAGCGGCTCCAGTTCAGAACTCTTGACTGCCTGGGCAATTTGGCAGGCGTGAAAAAGACAGATGGTTGTTCAACATGCTGTGGTCCTGAAGGAGGTGGGAAACAATTGAAGTCGATGCATTGGCTGCCATCAACCAAAAAAACGGCTTCAATTTGTTCTTCCCGCAGCAGGGGGTACGTGAGCTCCTACAAAAGTGCGCATAAGGAACGCTCACGGGGAAAATGGTGGATGCTGTGTCACTGGGTGCGGCCAGCAGCCCCAGAACCCCACTCCTCTCCCCCGCTGAAACTCCCCGGCCACGACCAGTGCCTTACTCCCTGCCTTCTTCATCTTGGTAGATTTAAAAGAAAGTCAGAAAAGTTATAAGGCCTAAGTGTGGTTTTTTCCTCAGAGACTGCATGAACCTGCAGACAATGTTCAGTAGCTGTGAAAGGCCCCTTTGTGTACTTCTATAGTGTTTTTCAACCAAAAAAAAAAGTATGTATACGGATGGAAGCGCGTAAACTAATAGATTAGATTTTTTTCAAATTAATGGAGCAGCACATTGAGAAAAATGTAAAGGATGAGGCAGTGACACCGCTCAGCAGACTACAACCCGCAGTAGTTGAAAAAACTAACTGGAGCGTGACTCACTCAAAAAATGAAAAACTCACAGATACAGTAACACTGAAACACAACGTTCAGTAGCTGTGAAAAGGCCCCTTTGTCTACTTCTTAAGTGTTTGCAACCATGTTTTTGTATACGGATGGAACGCGTCACACAAAAAGATTAGATTTTTTTCAAAATATAATGGAGAGCACCAATTAGAGAAAAATGTGAAGGATGAGGCGTGACACACGCTCAGCAGATACAACCAGCATAGTTTGAAGAACTAATGGAGCGTGATCTGCACTCAAAAAATGAAAAGCTCACAGACTACAGTGAACACTGAAACACAACTGTTCAGTAGCTGTGAAAGGCCCCTTTGTCTACTTCTATAGTGTTTGCAACCACTGTATTGTATACGGATGGAAGCGCGTCACACTAATAGATTAGATTTTTTTCAAATATAATGGAGCAGCACCAATTAGAGAAAAATGTGAAGGATGAGGCAGTGACACACGCTCAGCAGACTACAACCAGCAGTAGTTGAAGAACTAACTGGAGCGTGATCTGCACTCAAAAAATGAAAAGCTCACAGACTACAGTGAACACTGAAACACAACTGTTCAGTAGCTGTGAAAGGCCCCTTTGTCTACTTCTATAGTGTTTGCAACCACTGTATTGTATACGGATGGAAGCGCGTCACACTAATAGATTAGATTTTTTTTCAAATATAATGGAGCAGCACCAATTAGAGAAAAATGTGAAGGATGAGGCAGTGACACACGCTCAGCAGACTACAACCAGCAGTAGTTGAAGAACTAACTGGAGCGTGATCTGCACTCAAAAAATGAAAAGCTCACAGACTACAGTGAACACTGAAACACAACTGTTCAGTAGCTGTGAAAGGCCCCTTTGTCTACTTCTATAGTGTTTGCAACCACTGTATTGTATACGGATGGAAGCGCGTCACACTAATAGATTAGATTTTTTTCAAATATAATGGAGCAGCACCAATTAGAGAAAAATGTGAAGGATGAGGCAGTGACACACGCTCAGCAGACTACAACCAGCAGTAGTTGAAGAACTAACTGGAGCGTGATCTGCACTCAAAAAATGAAAAGCTCACAGACTACAGTGAACACTGAAACACAACTGTTCAGTAGCTGTGAAAGGCCCCTTTGTCTACTTCTATAGTGTTTGCAACCACTGTATTGTATACGGATGGAAGCGCGTCACACTAATAGATTAGATTTTTTTCAAATATAATGGAGCTGCACCAATTCCACAAAATCAAATAAAAAAAAGAGTCAGTGAGTGACACTTGCAGATGCCTACAAACAGCGGTGGATGCAGAGCAAACTGCAGCGTCACCTGCACTCTCACACACACCTTGCACAGAGCTGTTAAAACAACACTGGCAAAAGGAAGCTTTACACAGCGGTTGGTAAACTAGCCTGCCTAAAGCACAGTAGAGTACACAAAATCGCAATGTCTAACTGTCCCTCAGAGTCAGCACAGCAGCGTTCTGTCCCTAACTGAGTTCACAGCACAGTGACGCTAAAATGGAGGCGGCGCCTTTTATAGTGCATTCTGACATCATTTCAGCAGCCAATCACAGCCATGCCATTAGTTAAGATGACCGCAGCATTACAGGATGTGCCCACACTTCATAAGATTCCTCATTGGCTGACTAAAATCACATTGCCTCTCAAAGAATTATGGGAACTTCCGATTCCGGTATTCGATATATGAAAAATATCGGAACTAAGTATCGGAATTCCGATACAGCGAATATCGGCCGATACCCGATACTTGCGGTATCGGAATGCTCAACACTATCCAGGATCCATCTTCTCGCGACTGAGGAAGTCCGCCGTGGTATTCTGGACTCCTGGAATGTGATCGCAGAGATGGCTGGAACCTTGGTCTCGGCCCATAGCAGGATCCGAGACACCTCCATCATGAGGCTGGAGCTCCTTGTCCCGCCTTGGTGGTTGATATACGCAACGCCGTCGCGTTGTCTGTCTGCACTCGGACTGGTAGACCGCTTAAAGGGACCGTCCAGTGTTGTAGGCAAAGGAAAAATTGCCCTCAACTCCAGGATGTTGATTGGTAGAACAGACTCTTCCGATGACCATACTCACTGGATCCAAAGATCGTTCCAGACACCCCCCCCAGCCCGTCAGGCTGGCATCGGTGGTTATGACCGACCACCTCGGAGGGAGGAAAGATTTCCCCAGGAATAACGCTCCTGGACGTAACCACCATCCTAGGGATTCTCGCACCCTGTGAGAGATGATGACGCTGCAATTCAGAGAAGCTTGCGATCGATCCCAACGACTCAGAATGAGCCTTTGGAGGGCCCTGGAATGAAATTGGGCAAACGGAAGTGCCTCCATGGACGTCAAACCCAGAAGGCGCATACACTTCCGAAAGGACATTGCTGCCGTAGACCTCATAATCTGTACATGTCGAAAGAGACATGCCCGCTTGTCTGGAGGAAGGGACACCACCGTCCGTACAGTGTCGAAATGCATTCCCAAAAACAGGATTGACTTCCAGAGACGACTTCTCCCAATTGACCAGCCACCCGAAATCCTCCAGGAGCTGAAGGGATAGATTGCGAGCCGTCCCCGCCTCCTCCTTTGAGGACACCACAATCAGAAGGTCGTCCAGGTAGGGAAATCGTAACCCCCTGTCTTCGAAGAATTGCCATGAGGGGCGCTAGAATTTTTGTAAAAACTCTGGCGCCGAGGCCAAGCCGAATGGCAGAGCCACAAACTGGCAATGGTCCTGACCTATGGCAAAACGAAGGAAGCGCCGGTGAGCCCTTCCGACGGGAACATGCAAATAAACGTCGCGAATGTCGATTGACCAAAAAGACGTTCTGCGACAGGGCTGCCACAACGGAGCGAAGCGACTCCATGCGGAATTTTCGGGATGTAAACATGCCGATTCAATCTTTGAAATCCAAAATAGGGCGAAATTTGTCCTCCTTTTTGGGGACCACAAAGAGGTTGGAATAAGAATCCTCTTCCCCGGTCCTCTGCGGAACCGGTATCACCACACCCTTCTGCAGAAGGGAATCGACCTCTCGTAGTAGAGCCGCAAATAGCTCGGCTCTGACAGAATGCGAGATTGGCAAAACCTGTCCGGGGTCGAGAAAGAAACTCTATGAAGTAGCCTGCCAACACAACCTGTGTTACCCAGGCGTCCGACACACGGGAAACCCAAGTCGGTTTGAATTGGAGTAAACGACCCTCCACTCGAGAGCGCTCGAGTGAGACCCAGACGTCAGACCGCTTTAGCGGGTTTTTTGCCAGCTTCTGTCTTAATGGAAGTTCTGTTTCCAGGGTATGCGGAATTTCTGAGAAATTCCCCCTTTTTTTTTTTTTTTTTTTTAAAAAAAGAGAGGAACGACCCAAATCCCCAGAGGGTTGACCGGATCATCCCCTGGACCGAAAGGACCGCCGACAACTACCGGCACTAGTCCTGCCAGACGCAGAAGTCACAGCTCTGCGCTGCGGTAAAGCTGTTTCTTTTGCCTCAGAAATCAGCTCTGTGAGGTCAGATTCAAATAGCTGACCACTTTGTAAGCTAAAGATAGCAAACCCTGCTTGGAAACCGCGTTCCACTGTCTAAGCCACAGTGCTCTTCTGACTATGACTGCCGAGGATTGCGCCCTGGATAGCAGTGACGCAGAATCCTTCAACTTGAAAAGTCCATCTATCTCGATAGAGGGGATCCATCTTGTCACGCCGTCCGTAGACGGTCCAAACGGCTCAGGGAAACTTTACAAGTACACATAGATCCTTAATACTGAATCCATGACCCGCGGCCTCGCAGATGGATATTGTTGCCATCTCCATTTTTCTGTCCAGCAGGTCCTGCAGACTCGCCTTCCTTTACCAGGATAAAGGGACATTCACTTCAGGAGATCCAATTAACAATCAACTCCGTAGAAAACGGATACAGATTGTAAAGCCGTCGCGACCTATGCGACTCCTGAAACATCCGGGCCAACTTACCAGGACGCCTAGTTACCTCTCTCTGTTAACTGTAACGCCCTCATGGCTCCAATAGTACGGTCCATGAGAGAGGCAGAGTGTCCCTGCCGATCCTCCTTGTCCGAAACGGACATCTTCGCTACGCGAGAAGGAAGGCACCGATTTGTGTCGCTTCCTTGAGAGGATCTAGCTGACACTCCATAACCTAGAAGGTCAGACAGGCCATCATAGAAACTAGCGAGGGCCTCCATTTTGACACCACTGGAACCTCCGACCGCTGCGCATGACGCTGTCGGGGTCTGCGTGTCAGATAGTCCGCATCTGACATGTCCTTGCACAGTATATGGCAGGTTAAACCTGTCAGTAACTAGAACAGTGTGTTTCTTAAAGAAAAAACAATCGCTGAAGGGTTAAAGCTCTTAAAGAGAGAGCTACCCCAGCATTAATAGTTAACCGCCTAAGAAGGGGTTAAAGTAGCAGACTCACCACAACCTTGATAATGAAAAAGTTGTGCGAGCCCCAAGTGCCTCTTATAAGGCAGCAGCTGCAGGACAGCTTTTTATGCCACACTAACAGAAAAACGTTCCACAAGATCGCTAAAAATTGCGCTGTTTTGTATATCGCAATGACCGCCAAAGTTGTTAAGGAGATCGCTAACCGCTTATGCGATGTTAATGAGATCGCCCAGATTGGCAGCTACTAGCGACATTAAAAAATGATCACACAAACGATCGCATTAGTATGCGTCGTTATCAGGATCGTTAGTGGGAACGTATAGTGGCAGTATTAAAATCGCAGACTCCCCACAAACTCTTTATTATTATTGAAAAGAGTGTGCGAGTCCCTTATGCGATAACAGCCGCAGGACAGCGCAGTCTGTCACTCATTAGTGCCCCAGAAGGCGCCCGCGCTGTGGGGGTGAAGGGGTTAAGCTTCTGCCTGCGGGCTAGAAGCGACTCACCCAGCTGGCCACAGTGTAACATCTTGCCGGGAGGGGAGGAGGGAGAAGAGCCAGAAGAAGTTTTCAGCCTGCTTCTTTAATGACCGCCGCGCTGTGCCTCCGTGTGCTCCATGAGGGAAGCCGGAAATGGAGACAGCAGTAAAGCGCGCGCTCAGAGCGGAGCGAAAATTCAAATAAAAAGGCGCGCACTCCTCTCCTATGTCCTGCAGGCATCCACCTGCGGACAAAAAACACAGTCACCGACATGTAATGTACAGCGGCTGCCGCAGCAGTCGCTTAAACACTCACACACACATTAATAAAAATGTGAGGTAAAAATGTGAGGTACTCACCAGCCGAAGCGCCACAGGGACCCCCAGGGGTTTCTGGCGCTATGCCCATGCTTCCCCCCAGGGCGGGGACGCAGTGACCCCTGCAGCGCGGTTTGCGCCCCCGCCAGGGAAGCCATCCTCATCCCCCCGGGCCGGCAGGGTTCTGCAGGGACCACCATTAGGGTAATACAGATCGGCCAAGGGAGAGGTGGGAGTCCAGCAGCGCTGAGACTCCTGAGACCTCTAGACCACATTTGGTGATCCAAGTCTCTTGTCCGATAAAAATAATAAAAGCAGCGACTATCCAGCAGCGACTATCCTCTGAGACCTCAAATTGTAAACTGAAGAGCTGAGTAGGAGGAGCCCGAGCTGGAGGGGCCGGTCAACACTCTTTTTAATCTGAGGTGTCAATCCTATCTGGGCTCCGCCTACCCACTAGTAATGACTGTGGCTCTCTTCCTTCCATCTGCAGCTGAAATATACACAAAGATAAGAATAACGTTTTAGGAGTCCTTTTAGATTTCCAATGACCTGCAAGAACTTGACTGGAAAAATTGATGAGTTATAACTCAGGCGCTACCTTGGCAGAAAATTCTTTGGATCCCAGTGATTAAAAGTATTGTTCTTTTTTTAATCATAAATAATAAAACTATGAGTTTTTGTGCAGATTCTGCTCCTTTCTCAGGAACGCTGAAACTATTAATTACAATGGAAAGTAACAGCTCTTTCAAGTAACTCCGATCCAAGGGTATTTCATGCAAGGCAGCGTCTGAGGCATGAAGGAACATTTATTGATACGGTCATTTGTAGGGTTTCATTTTCTATTCCTGTCAAGCATAGGGAGACAGATTGTCTTTTGCTCGTCTGGCAGCCAATGCTTGCCGTGAGTTGTTGATGTCCATATCTGCGTTCAACAGTGCTGTGCCGATCATTTGCACGAGCTTCTGCTAGGTACCGGTCAGATCACGTATTGATGTTCTTTTTATTTTACATGGCACTGACATATTCTGGAGTACTGAAAAAAAATTGCATTAATCCTTGGCCTCTCATGAAACAAAGTGATATACCCTGACACCATTTAAGGCACCTTTGGACAAATTTACACTTCCTCACCATAGCCGATAAATAACCGACGATCATCTACATACAAGCCGATTGGGGGTCATTTCATATCCGGTTTACACAGGCTGACAAACATTCTGCGCATACAGAACAATCGTTACTATAACATTACTTGCCAATCGAAATGGGCTTTTAAAGTTATTTATTTTGTCCACTATACTGGGATTTGCCATAATCTGATTAGAAAAGGTCTACAAGCTATAATATCCAATGATTACTAGAATAAAGGGACCTCAGTGCTACTAAAGGACAGTGGATGCCACATTTGCACTGATGTGCAATATTACACCAAATGTCACGGGTTTACTGCGACAGAGGAGCCAGAAGACCGCAGTCTGATTTCTCCTACTCCTGCACTAATTTAAAGCACTTCACCTTCATATTAAAACAGTGTAAATTTCTTTAAGTAGTGCTGGGGTTAATCTGCTTAGTTGAGAGCTCCTGGAAGCTTACCTGCATTAAGGCTCTCAGCTGTTCACTGTTAGCCACTCCCATCTCGTATATATCTGGGCCCTGGCTAGCACTTTTGTCAGAGATGGCTTATGCTGCATGGCATTATTGGAGAAGACGTTTGGTGGATTTATCTGTAACTGTTCCTAGGTTTGGATTGGGTGATAATTTCCTTTCTTCCCCTACTTTGGTTTAACCCCATACTCCATTCCCGATGCATTCCTCTGTTGCATGTCTAAGTATATTTGTATGTTTGGTATTTTTCATTACCCGTTTGTATTACCTTGTTAGTCTGGTTGATGTATTATGGCACACTACTGCTCCCCTCTTCCCTGAGTGGGGGAAGGATAAAGACAGAGGGAGGATTCAGGGACTAAGGCAAGGAACGTGGCCCTGGCGTTTTCACCATCAGAAGTAATCCGGGAAACAGGTCAAGCTAGGGCTCCCCTAGCATTAGGGAGAGGGAAGGAGACCCTGGTCCCGGAACTCCCGACAACAGAGTCATGCCACCAATAAACAACTTATGCAATTTCCTTTATTATAGGAAGATATATAATCAGGTTAGAGTCACACGTCATAAGTGAAAAATGGTCCTTGTTTTTTTTCACTGTGCTGGATCCATTTTTGGTCCATGTGACCGTTCTTACAATCCTTGTTCCATTTTACACAGTAAACTACAGAAAGCTCACGGATGACATCCAAGTGGTGTTTTTTATTTCATGGGGACATTTAATTGCATTGGCATGACTGATCTGCACAGTGGACCAAAATAGGACTTGTCTGTTTCTTTTCTTTTGGCAGACAATTGTTTTTTTTTTAATAAGGACAAGTGAAAATGTATATTGAGTGTAAAGATAACAGATAGCACCTATACCAAAAAACCTGATGTGTGAATGAGCCCTTACAATGTTTCCCACCTCTTTTTGATGCTATAGAGATTCAGACTGTATTTAAAGCGTAAATTATGTATATGCTAAATATTTTTACAGGGCATTGGTACAATATTTAGAAATTAATGTAAAAACCCGTGATATACATTCAAACTTTCATTTGATAGTTACACTTGAGAAACAAAGGAACTGGAAACAAATATAACTGTAAAAAGGTTTATTTAATGACGATACACATAATAAGCCACTAGCAGCAAGTATATTAGTGCACGGCTTCTGAATGGAGTAGGAAAAAAAATTCTAAAATCAGTTTTAGGCATCTAGATTTAAAGCTAATGTATAGATTAAAAGCAATATATTCAACCCACAGTCATTTGAGTGTCTGCATCAAAAACGCTGCTTATTTTCTTTCCTCGAATGGAAAAAAAAAATAATATATATATGTATATCTCACTTTAGATATAAAAACCAGACAAATAATAAAAATCTGGACTGATAATTATTATACATGTTATAACTGCATAATTAGCATGTAAAAATGTGATTTTAAAAGGCAAAATCCACTTGAGTATACAAAAGTTAACTCTTCTGCTAAGAGGATCTTAGCAAGCAATTCCCTTAATAGGGTCATATAAAATATTAGGCAGTATTGCGATGTAAGAAATCCTATGGGTATCACAAATTGAAATTTTCTCCTGGTTGTAATAAACCTACAAAGCCGCAAAGGAAAAGCAAACTTATAAAATACGGCAAACTTGCATAATAATTACCGTACTGCTGAATCTCATCATCTACACTTGGGCTACCGGGAATCATCTGCCCTTATGTGTTGGCTGGAACCAATGGCTGATATTAGCAATTATTCCTGCAATGAAGGTGAAGTCGCAGTGACCATGCTCTCCCGGCTCGGATACGTATTTTTTGTTGTTGTTCACAATAAGAAGTCAATTATTTAAGAATCAGAATCACTGATTAAAGAAAAGTAGAGCGAATAATGTAAGAATCTTTTCAAAGTTTTTCACGCAAATTCTCTGCCGAAAAAACTTTCATGAATTAACCCCATTGGGATATGTTTCTCTCAAGGACAATACGTCGCAACATTGCATTTGTGATATAGGAACTTACACGCTACTTATCAAGTGCCAACAAAAACCAGGTTCCAGAAATATTTTAATATTTTCTACCAGAAATATTTATAATGATATTTTCAAGGCAGAGTAACAAGAGCAGTTTTTTCACTTCTGGAGGTAACATTTTACTCGATGGGTATTTTGATTTCAGTAACTGCAGTACCAGATACAGTTCAGTTACCAAAACTAAGTAGATACGTCCTTCAAATGATAAAGAAGTTCTATATTTGCACATTTGTACATGGCAATTTAGGCAATAGTCCAAGATTCTTCTAGGCTAGCCATGGGGCTCAGTCTCTAACCGTACCAAAGTTCTGTGAGGCTGCTCTCATTACAGGAGTTATGGCACAACTATCCTGAGCATAGGTGCTAGATGTTCATCAGTGGTGATCTAATGGATTACTAAAATCGGGGTCCTCAGGCACCCATTTTGGAGGAGTTTGAATGGAGCGGTGGTCATACATGTGCACTACTACTCAAATCAAAGTCTACTGCACAGAATAAAAGCAGAACGCTCGATTATTTCTGTCAATCCCATGGGCTTTGAATAGAGCGATGGAGAGTGCATACATGACCACTACTCCTGAGCAGGATCGGGCTCAGGATCAAACATTCTCTTATTCACTGGAGGTCCCAGTTATGGATCCCATAAATGTAATGGAGTTTTCGGGGAATACATCTATAACTCTTGGCTTTTGCTCGGTGAAGATAAAAGCGATCACCCGCCCCACGTCTTCACCTATGCTCCTATTTTGTTAACAGGATCCAGTGCCGACATTGTGATTATAGCAAATACGCCAATTACTGGCTAAGTAGTAATGACAATTTCGACAACCTCTGAGCCCAGTGATTAGCTGCAGTGGTCACGTCTGTTGCAGTTGTGAGGTCACCACTGCAGCCTGTCAACATAGACCAGATCAGAGGTGTTTTTCTTTATCCAGCTCAAGCCAGTAAGAATAAAAAACTTAATCCTGAAACACCCCTTTAACACGTGGATAAGTGATCAATATTTGATGTGGGGGGGACCCCACAACTGCACCTGTAAGAATCATAGTCAAAGTAAAAAATATGCCCATACCTTTGTAAATATGATAAAGTGGACGACATTATATGATTTTAAAAATTGATAAAAAAAGAAGTTTAGTTTTCAAACATTTAAAAGGATTTTTCACTATTGCACCATAATCAGAATTATTCAAATAAATTAAATGCCCAGATATCTATTACAATGCCCACTGGGACTACAGAAATCAGAGTAAGAACGTTATTATTAGAATTATGCTTTGCTTATATAGCGCTATCTTATTCCGCAGCGCTTTACATACATTATCAGCAGTTTTTCTCATGCGTGTTCTGTCCATTTTTCAAATAGACAGCACAGGCTTTAATATTACCAATTGTACATCCATTCTTTAATAGATCCCTGTGTCTGTTCCATTTAAACTCCATTCTATTCTCATCTGTTTCTGCAAATCATTATAGGACAGTTTGCCTTGTTTTTAAAGATGGAGAAAAAAAAAACGGAAGTAAAATTAATATCACAGGAGAAAACCGAAAACAAATCTGAAGTGTGGATGTGCCCTTAAAGTTTGGAGCTAGTTGAGAAATCTGCAGAAGGCTCCATTTTCTACAGATTTTTCTTCTCCTTTATGGGATGAAGTGTTTAAAACTCGAGACAGCTACACTGCAATATATAGTGTACAGTAATGTACCGCAGGCCGGCAGCAGAGAATCCATACCACAAATCTGCGGAAAATCCTGTCACCCTTAGAAAATTATTATTATGAGCTAGTGCCTACATTCACATATGGTAATAGTGATGTACAAAGACACAACATTACTGCACGAAAAAAAAATCCCATAGACGAGAATGGGAGTTATGGAAACAATGTAGCAGTTGTAGTGACTCCCTTTAACCTTACAGAAGAATACAGATTAATCTCTGCTGTCCCACTTGAGACAAATTGTGAGACCATATTATGCAGCTTGGTGATCACAGGCGCAGAATACAGACTACTGGAAATTCCTCTGGTATCTTACTGATCACATGTACAAAACCCAAAGGAGATATTCTCACCAGCTGATAATGCCATGGGCTATGAAATTACTATAAAGCCCGGGTCTCACATAGCGATACACCAGCGATCCCGACAACGATCAGGAGCGCTGGTGTGTCGCTATATGATCGCTGCCAAACAAGCAGCTCAGGCAGCGATCAGCACAGCGACACTGCGGGTAACATCGCTTAGTTACCCGCAGTGTACGTTGGATACCAGCGCCCTGATGCAGGGAGCTGGTAACCAAGGTACACATCGGGTTTCCAGATGCTGTGCGGTGGCTGGAAACCCGCTGTGTACCTTGGTTACCAGCTCCCTGCATCAGGGCGCTGGTATCCAAGGTACACAGCGGGTTTCCAGGCACAGCCCCGCGCCTGGAAACCCGCTGTGTACCTTGGTTACCAGCGGATCGCTGGTCTCCCGCCTGTCACACGCAGCGATGCATGCTGGCCAGCGGGAGACCAGCGATCAAAAAAATGTCCAGGACATTCAGCGACGATCAGCGATACCCAGCAGGGGGGCTGATCGTCGCTGAATGTCACACACAGCGATATCGCTGGGGACATCGCTGCTGCATCACAAAACTAGTGACTCAGCAGCGATCTCGCTAGCGAGATCGCTGTGTGAGACGGGGGCTTAAGGCAAAGCTTTCAACTAATCATACTGCAAGGTGCGATATATCCGTTTAATTCTGGATTACTTAGAGGTTGAATATAAGACCCCATAAGAACATAATCTGGTTAACACACGACTTGCTGCATGCAGTCTGAGCCTTGACCTGAATTGTTATAGGCATCGGCAGTTTTCCATCTGAAGCAAAGACATAAGGCTATACCGTAGCTTCATACTGTATGTACATTCGGATAGAAAGGGAAAGTGGGATTGCTTTCGGTTGCATGTGTTGTGAAGGATCGGTCCAAAGATCATATGCTTGTTTGACATCACTGCAATCCCTCTGGACCGAAAAGGAATGATGAAGTCAGAATTAGTAGATGAAGCGTCAATTCAGCTCATTACTCCTGTGTTAGAGAGAAGTGTCCCAGGAGACTTCCAGGTTAGACACCCTGCGGCCTCCAGGGTAGACACTCCGTGGTCTCGATGTCATGAATTCGTCTGGCTTCCAAGTCAAATAGCTCTCAATAGGATAAAGATAAGAAAGGGGAATATGTCAGCTCACCCATAGCGGAGTGTGGAGATCGGAAAATCTAACAGTGCCGTAGAGAGATCAAGCAATAGTCAAAAATGGTAAATCCAGCTTCAGAAATCCGATGTATATAAAAGTATAAAATATATTCGGTAAATGAAAAATAAGACGACAGCATGGTACTCACAGTCCCGGCTTGGGGAGATGATAGGCAGATGTATTGCAATCAACAATGATTAAAGAACTGAGCGTCTGCCTATCATTTCCCCAAGCAGGGGCTGTGACTACCAGGCTGTCGTCTTATTTTTCATTTACCTAATAAATTTGATGCTTAAATGTACATCAGATTTCTGAAGCTGGATTATCATTTTTGACTATTAATTAGCTCGTAATGGTCCAGAAGGACATGTTCTCCAGCACCAAAGGAAAGAAGTAAAAACTTGGCCATTAATCATATGGGATAAAAAAAATTGGGATAATGTCCAAATATTAAAACAGAAAATCCGTAATGCTTATGTGTTTTGGGTAGAAAAACTCTTAGTCCTAGCTGCTTTTAACTACCGTACCTTTCTTTGGTGTTGGAGAAAATCCCCCTTTGGACCATTGATCGTATGAATTAGTCCCTAAGAACCAAAATAACGATAAACCGTCCTTGATATCATAGGACACCATCAGCAACAACAGATGATCAGTTAGTGGACATGCCCATTTCTAATCTGAAATCTGAAGGATGCCAGGCCTTGCTTCCAGGTCACTACTGTAACAGATACCTTGATATAGTTCTTGCCATTATAAGGATATGGACATCTTCGGGGTTAAAAAGTGCACCTGAAGGCTTCCACATTATTTACTGCAATATCAACCAGAACAGTAATAAAGGTGCAATCGCATCCAATACATAGTCCGGGCTGTATGACTGCACATATGGACATGACCAGACGCACACTGTGTATGATATACCCTGGCACATGGGAATTAAAGCTTGACGAGTTACTACTACGGAATATATATAATGTGATAAATGGCGCATCTACTGAAGGACGTACAGGCAGTATATAGTATATACTCCTCTGCTAAGAAGCCCAGCCTTCCATCATCACCTTGACAGCTGAGCACATACAGGAAGAGACGGGGACGATACACTTCCAGATGTTTAACAATGTATTTAACAAATGTAACCTATCGATTGTACAAAAGATTGGATTTCTTGGTAGAAGAGAATTGTGCAGCGTTTTAGGTTTCCCTTAAACAATTGAGAACTACTGTTCCGAGTCGTTTGGTCTCAATTTCAGATCTATAAATCTCACAATTATATAAAAAGATGTCACGTCAGGTTGTTTTCAGAGAATTCTTGGTGGGAGACGCTGCTTGTACATTCCTGCAAGGGCTTTGGCCGCGCTGTAAATCATCTGCCTGCGCGACATGCCTGTGAATGCCACGTGCCAATCAGTCCTGCTGACGTGGGGTATACTTCTCTCCAGCACTTCGCCCACTGTCACCGACAGGCCAGACCACCGGAGGTTGTAGTCTTGTGGGGTGAGATTCTGGGCCTATATAGTGGGAGGAAGAAGAGTACAAAATGTTATACTATGGGACAGGAGGAGTGACAGACACTGGACAAGGCGGCAATCAGTAAGTATTTATATACTGTACATCCATAAAATACCACATGTATATTGACAAGGGACTAGGGAATAACAGAATTGCTGGAAGCGCTACTTCCAGTTTGTATTGTGAAATCTGGTGACCGAACTGCTTTAAAAGGGAATCTGTCACCAGGTTTTTGCTACGTAATGTAAAAGCAGCATAATGTAGGTGGAGAGCCCCCGATTACTGCGATGTGGCAGGTTGTTGCCTGCTGCAGTTCTGTTAAAAAAAAAAAAAATAGAAAAAAACACTGTTTTCTGTGCTGCAGATCTAGAAGTCTTCTGAATGCAATACAAAGGTGACATAGAATCCACATATATGACCCCACTTGCTACCACTACAGGGCAAGTGGGATAAGCCGGGCAAAGCGCCACAATTAGACCATCTGATAGATGCGCCTTTTCTGAGGTGGCTGCATGCTGCTATTTTTAGGCTGGATGGGGAGGGGAAGCAATATCCATGGCCCCTTACCTGCATGAGAAAACCAGCCCCCAGCTGTCTGCTTTCGCTTAGCTGGTTGCCAAAAATGGGCGGACCCCCATGCCGGTTTTTTTCCCATTACTTATTTAAATAATGGAAACATACGGCGTGGGGACTCCTCTATTCTTGATAATCAGCTTTGTAAAAACGGACAGCCTGTCACTTTTGTCTGGCTGCTTATGAAAAAATACAGGGGAACCCCACATCATTTTTATTTATAGCGCAGGCAGCGGCTGATGAATACTCCCATCAGCCGGTGCCTGCTCTCGCTGTTTACCGTTAAATACAATGCTCAACATTGTCCCCTTCTGGCGTTGATCGCAGCGCAAGCAGGGGACAGTGATGAGAGCTGTCTTCAGAACCCGGTAATTGCGCGAACAGTACCGCTGACTCCCAGGCGCTGGAACGTGTCACGCTGGTCATCCGTGTATCGTCAGTGTGCGGGACGTTTAGCGGCCCGTGTTGCTGTTAAAAAACGGACATGTCAGCGTTTTGCACTCAGACACAAGGTCCATGGAAACACACTGAAGTGCAAAGACCCATTCATTTGAATGGGTCTGTGTGTAAGTGTCTCCAGTAAATGTGAAAACTGTCACCACATGTACATGTACCAGGCACACTGACAACTGAAGGAGCCCTAATAGAAATAGATTTGCCTGTGTACCATCGGAGAAGCGCTGCGGCATTAAAGCTGGCCGGCCATATCTAGCCAAACACCATGCAAGGGGACTAGGAAACCATCTACTGCAGAGGTGACCAGATATCTAGACATCAAGTTGCAAACTATATAAAATTAAAAATCCCTCCGTTCTTGAGATTGGAGTAGATTTGTAATAAGAAATAGATTGCAAAAGTTGTTTGTTTTTACAGGCACTTTGCAATTTGAACCATTTCCAGATATAATACAACCCCTTTAACTGCCCAAAGAGGTGTCATCATACATCTGAGTAGCTCTAGAATAAACTGTGAGACAACTGGGAAAATAAAAGATCACTAGAACTTGAGTGTATGGGCTACCTGACAAACAATAAAACTCTTTGGGAGTTTTTATATAAAAACATTTTTCTTATGTTCAGATGTGACTGGAAAAAAAGAAAGAATGTTACATACCTGTTGTACAATATAAACCATCTTGGATTGACTTGAAATTATTTTTCAATAAAGATACCCCACTAAACAAAATTATTTTCAATCTGCTTATCAAAAAAGGGACTTTCCCTATTAGTCATCCTATTTTCTTAGCGATTTCGGAAGCTTGGATGAAATTATTCAGACTTAGAAGGCAAATTCCTAAATGAGAAATTATTAAAGGACTTCCTCTTTCTTTGGTTGAGGTTATTGCAGAGTTTAATCTAGATCCACTCTGGGCTAGTTGTGGTGTTACCAAAATTCAAAGACATTTACGATGGTAAATTTTTCTACCCATTTACACAAATCAAGGCCAAATTTGGGATTCCCTCTTCTGCCTTTTTACAATTTCTAATCTTGAAGAACCAAATAAGCTTTTTCTGCAGATAAAACCATATCTCTCTGAACCTTCTGTCCTTATGTTAAAAAATTTAGGTCATAATATTTTTTGGAGCATTCAATACCTTTATAAATGGTTTAACTTGGATCAAACCTTTTGTAAATCTCCTTACATGATTAAATGGGAAGAGGACCTCCACCTTTTAGTAGACATAGACGATTGGGAAAAGGTGATTACGTACTCTTCCACTATTTCAATGACTCTCCAAGAGTCGTTTTATAAACTATTATCACGATGGTACTATACTCCCTCAAGATTAGCCAAGATCAACTCAGACAACTCCCCAAATTGTTGGAGAGAATGTGGACAGATTGGTTCTTATTTCACATTTACTGGTCATGTCCAAAGATTAGACCATTATGGATAGAGGTTGAGTCCTTAGTTGGTCAAATTTTAAATATTAATGATTTTATTTTAACCCCTCAATTGGCCTTACTCTCTTTGGGCATTGATCAGTTCACTCCATCCGTAAGACAACTTATTCATCACTTTTTTTTAGTGACCAAAAATAATATTGCTCTTTTTTGGAAGTCCCCTAATATTCCCTCATTACAAGATTTAATTAATAAAACTTCTTTACATAAATCTTATGAAAATAAAATTGCTATTTCAAATAACTGCTTTAAAAAATTTGCTAGTAAATGGAACCGTTGGATAGAACTATTTCCATAAGGGCATTGGTTTGTATTTCTAGTTTATATTTGTACAGCAGAAAAGATGTGGATTCCAGCCCGCGCTGCCCAAATAATAGATTTCCAAGACGTAGTAGCGGTTAAGAAGTGGTTTAATCTACGCGTTTCAGGGTGAATACCACCCCTTCTTCAGGAAAATACCACATATAGCTTACCTAGGTAGAAGGGGTGGTATTCACCCTGAAACGCGTAGATTAAACCACTTCTTAACTGCTACTACGTCTTGGAAATCTATTATTTGGGCAGCGCGGACTGGAATCCACATCTGCAGTGCATTGTACTGTGGATCTGCGGCAGCCTCTCCTACATGTGTTTTAACCACCTATTGCCAGGTGAGCAGCTTCCTACTTAAAAAGTGCTAACTTACTATCGGATAAGACCCTATTGCGCTTTGTGTCTCCCTTGCTTTTTCTATTAGTTTATATTTGTGTAATATCTTTGGCTATGTTTTTGATCTGACAAATATCTATCTGTTCTATGTATTTTATTGATTGATTGTATGACAATGCACAATGCATTATTTCCCTTTCCCCCTTCCCTTTCCCGGTTATTATAAATTTTAATAACATTTATTGGAAAAACTTACCTGTTGTACATACTCTAAAGGTACAGGTGTGGCTTGTGTGAAGGCTTCTAAACGTATGCCATGGACCGGGTCATCGACAATTATACAGCCAATGTCGAACCATCTGAAACATGCATAACAGTATGATCTATGCGCATAGATTATTCATTTAATGCCTCTTACCCGTGCAATAGGATACCGACCTGCAGTATAATCTTATACGTGACAAACATGACACAAGACTACATGAATAACAGATTTAAATGGAGACACCAGCCGAAGGAGGTTATTCTGCCCATATATCCATTGCTTACTTGTCTGGCAGAAGCTCAGCAATGAAATTTTCCACTGACACAGCAGGCTGCTTCTCATGGATCACTCCACTCCGACGCAGGCTATCGATCCTTTCCTGTGCTCCCTGTAGGCAGGAGGTATTACATTTAAGGTGCTATAATGATACTTGAACCTATTAGCCATGTATTATTTTTTTATTAATAGATTATACAAGAGCTAATATTCGTCCCCTTCACCAAGCCCAGCAAGTAAGCAACCTTATAAGAGTTGTTACTAGGAGAAATTAAGGTCCTGAGCTGCTAGACAACGCATTTAGAGATGGTCCTTCTCTGTGGGGTATTACAGCTAGTACTTTTATAGTGTATCTAGTAGTGATGAGGGAACATGCTGGGATAAAGTGTTATCCGAGCATGCTCGGGTGCTAACAGAGTGTCTTCTGCGTGCTCGAAAAATATTCTCGTATCCCTGCAGCTGCATGTCTCGTGGCTGTGCAGGGATTGCCTAACAAACAGGTGATTCCTGCAAGTGTTGCGGCTGTTGAACAGCCACGAGACATGGCGCCGTGGGGACTTGAGCATATTTTTTGAGCACGCTGAAGACACTCGGTTAGCACACAAGCATGCCCGGAAAACACCTTATCCATGCACGTTCGCTTATCATAGTATCTACGCAACAATAACATAAATCACCTTTAGGCCCGCAGCATAACCAACAGGCTGTGGAGCAATGTTTGACTGTCCATCTTCTCCTGTAACAAGGGCCATGCCGAAAACTTCTTGGAAAGCGTCTCGCACAGCAGCAACCTTCACTTCCTTCTTTGATGTTACCACTAGGTCAAGTTCTCCTCCAGATCCTAAAACAATAAAAGACGTATGATCGATCATTTACACACTGCTATTCATTGATATTATTACTTTTTTTTCTCTAGTTTGAAATAATCTCGAATTTGTCACTTCCCCCTAATGCCACTCAGCCTCCACAGATGGAGACAAGCCTCTGATGATTAAGACCATACAAAGCCTGCAGCTAAAAAACAAAGTTTATGTGGAAATGTAAAAATGTAAAAATCAACATGTACATAATAATAGATTTGATATTTTATTACTTACGGATATATGGAGCCATGCCAGGATCCAGAGTAGTGATCACACTCTCCACTGAGTGTTTGGTTTTATCCAGCACAGATTTCACCACAGGATTCCCAGCAACTCCCTACATTAAATGGTAGAGTTTAATGGGGTTTTTTCCTACTATATAGAAAAGCAGTAAAACAAGAGTGTGAAAAAAAAAGAAAACCTCAGAAAATAATCTTTATGTTTTACAAGGAGTGAGAAAACACATTGAATGTATAGTTATATTGATATAGGCCAGATGCCGATAAGAACGGTTCTAATAGACCTCAAACATCTGTAGCCATAAAGGAAAGTGACTCATCCACTCATCCAGGTTTATTAAACATCAAAAGGAATCATTTATATAAATCTAAATGCTTGTTTTCTACAACTTCTAAAAAGTACCGATCACTAGTCTGTGACTGAACTTTCTATTTAAGAAAACAATGGGAAACTGCAGACTCCAGACTTCCTCTTGCAATGATTGACTGCCGTGAGAGGAAATCTGGAAGTGTCTGGAACGATGTAACTCAGCTCTGCTATATCGCTACACAGTAGCTGCAGAGATCAGCTAGGAGGGCGTGTTTTTTTCTCTCCCATCTATGACGCTGCCTATGACTGGTCAACATCAAGTAGGGGAAAAAGTACACGCCCCCAGAGAGAAATCTCTAGTATTCCCAAGAAATTATAACCTAAACTTTACTAGCTAACATCTCCACAATGGAGAGGATAAATTGAAAAAAAAAAAAAAATGGATTTTTCTCTGCAGCCCTTATTCCATGATGTGGCCGGTTTAACGTTTTCACCTTCATGACCAGATCAAATTTTACAATTATGACCACTGTCACTTTATGAGGTAATAACTCTGGAATGCGTCAACGAATCCCGGTGATTCTGAGAATGTTTTTTCATTAAATATTGTACTTCATGAGGTAAAAATGTTTTGATATGACTTCCATTTATTTCTGAAAAAAATCTGAAATTTGGTGGCAATTTTCAAACCCTTAAATCAGAGTTATGTCACACATGACATAAAATACCCAAAAGTGACACCATTCTAAAAGCTGCACCCCTCAAGATGCTCAAAACCACATTCATGAAGTTTATTAACCCTTCAGAGGCTTCACAGGAACTGAAGCAACGTGGAAGGAAAAAAATGAACATTTACTTTGTTTTTTTTTTTCACAAAATTTTTACTTTAGAGCCAATTTGTTTAATTTTCACAAGGGTAACAGGAGAAAAAGAGCCGCAACATTTGTTGTGCAATTTCTCCTGAGCACATCAATACCCCATTTGTTTGGGAAAACCACTGTTTGGGCGCTCGGCAGGGCTTGGAAGGGAAAGAGCGAAATTTGACTGTTTGAGAACAAAATTGGCTGGAATCAAGAGCGCACGCCTTGTCCCATTCGGAGAGCCCCTGGTGTTCCTAAACAGTGGAAACCTCTAAAAAGGGACCTTTATTTTGTAAAACTAGACCCCCCCCCCAAGGAATTTATGTAGGTGTGTGGTGAGCTGTGAGCACCTTGAACCCCTATATGCTTCACAGAAATTTATAACGCTGAGTCGTGAAAATAAAAAAAAACAACTTTTTTCCATAAAGTTTTCTTTTAGCCCTATTTTTTTTTAATTTTCACAAGGGTAACAGGAGAAAATGGATGCCAAAATTTGTTGTTCAATATCTCTTGAGTACGATGATATCCCAATTGGGAAAGCTACTGTTTGTGCACACGGCAGGGCTCAGAAAGAAGGCGTGACGTTTGGAACGCAGACTTTGATGGAATGGTCTGTAGGAGTCATGTCGCGTTTGGAGAGCCCCTGATGTGCCTAAACAGTGGAAACGCCCCAACCAGTGACCCTATATTAGAAATGATCCAGTGTTTTCCTGGTATATGAATTTTTTAATGTGATGGCATACTTGATTAGTGTAGAGTGCATCAGGTCGGCATACGAGTTGTACAAATCAGAAATAAATGTATTAGTCCATGGATGAGTGGTAGAGTCTGAAACAGTCTCATATACAGGTTTGTTGGGGCAGGTGTCACCCTAATATATGGTGTCCTTTCATATCCCCCCTTCTGTAAACACACTTTGAACCTTATTTGCAACCTTCCTTTCTTTCCACTTTGAGGGACTTCACGGAGAAATGTTGCCCTGGTACAACACTGGCGCCTTCAGTTCTGGAAGTACTTGGGCCCACTCCTTTCCGAATATCAACTGTTAGGGCCTTGATCACTACTTCCCGGAACTGAAGGTTCGACGTGCCGGTCTGGCCTGCACATTGTGATAGCACGTAAGCGTTGTGCATTGCCATCTGTATGATGTGCATGGCCAGCTTCTCGTACTACACCTTGGCTAAACTGATGGCACTGTATGGCTGGAGGACTTGATCAGAAAGATCAACTTCCCCCATGTTCTTGTTGTACCCCAGTACACAGTCTGGTTTAGAGACGTGTGTAGAGGTACCTCATACAGCAGCGGGGGTGCTGCTATTCCCATGTATGGTGGTCAAGAAAAGGACTTCCCTCTTGTCCTTCTACCTGACCACAAGCATGTTGTCGCTACATTGGTCTCTGCTCTCACCCTTTCTGAACAGCTGCTCAATTAGCATCCTAGAGAGGCCTCTATAAATTTTTGCGGACAGTACCGCAGGCTGCTATAGCTCATGCAGAGAGGGACTTGAAGAGTGGGTTGTTGGTTTAAAAGTTATCTACGCAGAAGTGACAACCTTGATCCAGTGGGTGGGTGCACTAAATCCCACACAATTTTCCCACTCACTCCCAGGACAGGGGGACATTCAGGAGGTTAAATCCCGGTGTCCTTCCCTTCATAAACCCTAAACCTGTGGGTGTACCCTGAGGTATTCATGTCCGTTGAGGAGGGTACACCTCAGCAAACTTGTTGCTGAAGTGGTCAGTGACCGGCTGAACATTGAAAAGTCGGTCAAGGTTGGGGGTCATCGTGCATTATTGTTGTAATGCAAAAATTTGTGGATGGCCTCAAAGCATGTCCGGACCAGCAAAGTGTTCTACAAAATATCAAGACTCCAATATTACCGCCGATTTTCTGGTTCTTCACTATCGCCAAGTGTAGAACAAGGCCCCAAAACATCATAATTTGTTTGGCGTCTACAGGGGTCCAGTTTGCAAATGATGAAGTGGGATTTTGGGATAAAAATTGCTGGGATTACAAATTTGAGTGCGACACCATGAGATTTATGTGGTGTCAAATTAGATTCCTGACAAATTAGATTCCTGAATTAGTGACTCATATTTTTTGGGAGGTGAGCTCCATACGGTGCAGTAACGGTGGGCGCTGGTTCATTTTCTGCCCTGGGGCATCCGCGTGGCACTTCAGTATCACTAGAGTAAGGCTATGTGCACACGTTGCGGAATTGCCGTGGAAATTTCCGCACCTCCCTGCCGCGGGAAATACGCATATTATAGGTATGCGTATTCCCGCTAAAAACTAGCGTTTTGCAAGCGTGATTAGCTTGCAGAATGCTAGCGTTTTCCAAGCGATCTGTAGCATCGCTTGGAAAACTGAGTGACAGGTTGGTCACACGAGTCACACATAGTGTTTGACAAGTGTGTCCAACTTTTTACTATTGATGCCGCCTATGCTGCATCAATAGTAAAAAGATGTAAGGTTAAAAATAATTCAAAAAATAATAAATCGTGATATTCTCACCTTCTGCCGGCCCCCCGCAGCCTTCCCACCTTTCAGCGACGCTCCCGGCCAATCCCGTTCCCAGGGATGCATTGCGACAATGATCCCAGATGAAGTAGCATCACGCGAGACCGCTACGTCATCTGGGGTGATTCTCGCAATGCATTACTGGGAACGGGATTGGCCGGGAGCGTCGCTGAGAGGCAGGAAAGCAGCAGGGGCCGCTGGAAGGTGAGAATATCTCTATTTTTTATTTTAATTATTATTTTAACATGGATATGGTACACAGGGCCTGGAGGAGAGTCTCCTCTCCTCCACACCCTGGGTACCATCCGCACTGGAACCTCTTACTTTGCGCATGGTGGGCACAGCCACATGCGGAAAGTAAGCGGTTCAATGCATTCCTATGGCGGCGGAATCGCCGAGATTCCGCAAAAAGAATGAGCATGCTGCGGATTGTTCCGCGATGCGATTCCGCCGCGGAAAAACACGCAGCATGTGCACAGCATTGCGGAATCCGATAGGATATAATGAGTTGTGTAAGCGTTTTTGCCGCGTTTTCGCGTCGTTTCCGCCGCGGAAAAACGCTAAGAATCCGCAACGTGTGCACAGACCTTAGGAGGAAGGTGGGATCCTCTCCCTCAGTATAAGTGTTCGTTTGGGACGAGCAGGAACACATTTTTTTTACGTATGCAGTGTTTGTGTGTGCACCAAATTTTATTCAGGTGTGTGTATGAGTTCTTGGTGTGAACTTTTTTTTTTATTTAGAAAACAAAAGAATATAGAAAGAAAAATATAAAAATTTGGTGAAATAAACAAACTTACTAAAATGGACGTCAGTTAAAAAAAATTACTGAGTGCTCTCAACTGACACTAAACCTGACTAAGTTCAGTAAAAAAATATTGTAGTATTCGATGACTACAGTATATTTTACTGTGCCTAATCTAAATGTTTTTTTATTAATTTTTTAACACAAAAGCAAAAAAAAAAAGCAACAACTGGAGGCCGATCGCTGATGTGCATCAATGATCAGCACTCAAGAGCTGTAAGATGCACGCACGGATGTGATTCTTTTTTTCCCACACCGACATTAACCCTGACTTAACTCAGTTAAAAATAATCTAGTCCAATCAACTAATATAAATTTTTTTATTCAATTCTTTTTACACAAAAAGCAAAAAAAAACACACACAACAACAGGAGGCGGATGTGCATTAGTGATCAGCGCTTGACAGTTGTAGGATTCACATACGGATGTGATGCAAAAAGGGGATATGAAAAAAAAAAGACAGAAAAGATAAATTGCTGCCAAAAGCGAGCACGGGTGCTAATCAGTTATTTGCGTCACTAATAAAAGCTTGGATGCAAGACACACGAAAAGGAAAAAAAACTGCCAAAAATGGAGCAATCAAGCAATTCATTTCCTGAAACACTGAAAATGATGTGATTGTTCAGAATTGAACAGACAATCACAGCGATCGTAGTTGCAGGGAGGAGGGGGCATCAATTCCACCCCGCCAGGGAGGATGACTCCATGTGCCCTGAAGTGAGAAACAGTAGGCACCTTCATGTGATCACCGTGCGCTTAGTGGGCACATGAATGACATGACGTATACTGTATATACTGCATTGGTCGTAAAGTTTTTCCTGACCAGGACCATGACGGGAAGGAGTTAACATGCTAAAACTGGTGAAAGGTCCAAGTAAAATGAATCATGTTTTTCAAAACTACTTGTCCCGCAAACAAGCAAGCCCTCATGCATATGTCAGCAGAAAAATAGAAAAGTATGGCTGTTTGAGAAATGTGAGAGAAAAAGTGAAAACGCAAAAAAGAAAATTGTATTTCGCAGCAATTTGTTTTAGAAAGAAAGCAAAACGCTGCACTCTGCGGGGTCCATTGGAGAGTCTCTGCCGTTGCTCCTGATGTCTGGCATTAGTTGCAGCACTGAAGCCACATCAACATCAGTGAGCTCAATGACTCGGAACTGGGAGCTCCGTTCACACGGGAATGCTCCGATCGGAGCCCCTGAGCTCACGGGTTAGCTGTCGTGCTGTCAGGATGACATCAGTGCTGCAGTCAATGCCACATACCAGGAGCAACAGCAGAGACTCGTCAGACTATTTGAATGTGAACAACCCCTTTAAGAGGTTAAGGAACACAAGATGGGAGAAGTTTAAATTAAAAAAAAATATTGGAATTGCCAAGTAAAGATCTGAACTACTAAAGTAGTAGGTTATGCTACCTGTCTTGCAAAGTAAATGACATACAAAAAAATTAATGAGGTTACCAAAAACAGTCTTTCAGTCTTTTTTTCATGAAAATAGCAGTTAGATTTAAAAAAAAGAAAAAAGAAAAGCTTGAACGTCATTCAATACATTATATTTTGTCATTAAAAAATACAGCTGATACCACTGATAACAAAGCCCTCACATGGATAGGTCATTTAAAAAAAAAAGTTATGGCTTCTGGAAAGCTGCAAAAAAAAAAAAAAAAAACGGAAGCAAAAAGGTCTAGAGGTTGCAGAAGGAGGGTATTAGGCTGTGGCATCTCACCTTAATGAAGCCCCAGATTCCTCCAGCAGGTGGGTCATTGTGGGCAGCAAACACCCTGGGGTCCTCCGGCTCCTCCGGGAATGTAATGGAAGAGCCCGATACACCGGGGGCGACAGGAGCAAGCTGGGGAGCGGCATTTGGTTAAAACTAGAAAAAGGAACCAAAACACCAGTAAGTTTTGGCTCTTTTATCTGATGTCTTATAAGAATGTGCTTATTACACTACAGAAAACTGAATTAAGGTGTTGTATAACCTTAGCAGGAAAAAGGAGATTTTTGTGTACTCACCGTAAAATCCTTTTCTCCGAGACGCTCATTGGGGGACACACAGACCGTGGGTGTTATGCTGCTGCCACTAGGACACTAAGCAATACATAAGCACAAAAGATTAACTCCTCCTCCTGCAGTATACACCCTCTGTTGGCTCAATCCTGAACCAGTTCGGTGCCAAAGCAGTAGGAGCTCATAACAGAGTGCAATATGTCAATAATTCAAAGAAACAACGAGGCTACAGGCTAAACAAGGGTGGAAGCTGTGTCCCCCAATGAGCGTCTCGGAGAAAAGGATTTTACGGTGAGTACACAAAAATCTCCTTTTCTCCTTCGCCTCATTGGGGGACACACAGAGCGTGGGACGTCCCAAAGCAGTCCCTGGGTGGGAAGCCATCAACAGATGAAGCCTCGTGAACCTCATGCATAAAACGCATAAAACGTCAACAGACAACTTACAGATGCGCAACAGCTGATTGCAGAATCTGTCTGCCAAGTGCCGCATCTGAAGAAACCTGAGCATGAATTTGGTAATGCTTGACGAAAGTATGAAGACTGGACCAAGTCGCAGCCTTGCACACTTGCTGTGCCGAAGCCTGGTGCCGAATGGCCCAGGAGGCCCCCACAGATCGAGTGGAGTGTGCCTTAATCCCAGCCGGGATAGGCTGACCTTTAACATGATACGCCTCTTGGATCGCCGAGCGAATCCATCTGGCTAACGTGGCCTTGGAAGCAGGAAGACCCTGTCTGCGTCCTTCCGGAAGCACAAACAGAGCGTCCGATTTTCGGGAAGATGCAGTTCTCGAAAAGTACCTTCGGGGAGTCCTCACCAAATCCAAGGTGTGAAGGGCTTTTTCAGTACGGTGAATCGGCGCCGGACAGAACGAGGGTAAGACTATCTCCTCATTGATATGAAAACCCGAAACGACTTTTGGTATGAAAGAAGAAGAAGAAGTCCTAAGGACTACCTTGTCCTGGTGAAAACTGAGAAAAGGAGATTTACAAGATAAAGCTGCCAACTCCGATACCCGCCTGATAGAGGTAATCGCCACTAGGAAGACAACCTTCCAGGAAAGAAGCGATAAGAACACTTCCGGCAAAGGTTCGAAGGAGGATTCCTATAAGGTACTGAGGACCAGATTAAGATCCCAAGGATCCAAAGGCCTCTTGTAGGGTGGAGCAAGATGTGACACTCCCTGGATAAAAAGTCCTGACCTGAGACTTAGATGCGATCCGCCGTTGGAAAAAAGGACGGACAAAGCAGAAATCTGCCCCTTGAGGGAGGAGAGAGCTAACCCCGAGTCCATTCCTGCTTGGAGAAATTCTAGAATGGAAGGGATAGAAAAAAACCAAAGGAGAACGACCTTTGTCCTTACACCAGGAAAGGAATGTCTTCCAGACACGATGATAAATGCGGGCGGAAGCCGGCTTCCTGGCATTGACCGTTGTGGAGACAACTTTGTGAGAAAAAAAACAGCCTGACCTAAGATCCAGGCTTCAATGGCCATACAGTCAAATTCATCACTTTCGAATTGTGATGGTAAATTGGACCCTGTGAAAGAAGGTCTGGACGGTCTGGTAATTTCCAAGGGACGTCTGCGACCGATGCACTGGTTCCGCATACCACGGACGGCAAGGCCAGTTCGGAGGGACCAGAATGAGAGGAACACCTTCCGCCTTGATCTTCCGAATCACCCTGGGGATTGACGGAAGAGGTGGAAAGATGTAAGGAAGGCGAAATTGACTCCAAGGGAGGACTAGAGCATCCGAGCCGATGGCTAGTGGATCGCGAGATCGATTTATGAAAGTCTGAACTTTGGCATTCAGTCTGGATGCCATGAAATCTACATCCGGCATGCCCCAATGCTGGCAAATGAGTTGAAACAATTCCGGGTGCAGGGACCATTCCCCTGAGTCTAAGCCTTGGCGACTGAGGAAGTCGGCCTCCCAATTGTCCGCTCCTGGGATGTGAACCGCGGAGAAGGGCGAGCGGTTTGTCTCGGCCCAGCGCAGGATGTGTGATACCTCGAACATCACCGTTCTGCTCTGAGTGCCTCCCTGACGGTTGATGTACGCCACGGCCGTGGCGTTGTCTGACTGGATCCGGATGGGACGACTGGCCAGAAGATGATGGAACTGGAAGAGAGCTAGTTTGACAGCTCTGATCTCCAGGATGTTGATCGGGAGACGGGTCTTTGGGAAAGACCAGCGCCTTGAGCCGTGTGGTGAAGGAACACCGCTTCCCATCCGAGGAGACTGGCATTGGTGGTCACCACCAGCCACTGGACAGGCAGAAAAGATTTTTCTTTGATTCAGCGATGAAGCATTTGTCCACCATTTCAGGGAGCTTCTGACTGTGGGAGAAAGACAAAAGCGGCGACTTAGAGAAGCAGGGTTCCTATCCCAGAGTGAGATTAGAAGAGGGCGAAGATGGAACTGGGTGAACGGTACTGCCTCGATGGAGGCTACCATTTTCCCGAGAATCTGCATGGCGCCCCGCCGAGAGTGGGAGCGGCCTGGAGACAACAGGAGCACTCCCCGCCTCAGAGAAGCAATCTTCTCTGGAGGGAGAGATACCAACCCTTGGGAGGTGTCCAGAATCATTCCCAGAAAAAGAATCTTCTGAGAGGGAATGGGAAAAGACTTGTCTAAATTGACTAGCCAACCAGGCGAGAGAGGGTGTCGGTAGTGATCTCGACACTCTCTGCTCAGGCCCGAAAAGTCGGTCCTTTGATGAGTAGGTCGTCCAGGTACGGGAGGACCACCACACCCCGAGAGAGTAAAATTGACATGGCGGCCGCCATGACTTTTGTGAACACTCTGGGGGCGGTTGCGAGACCGAAGGCAGAGCGGCATCTGAAAACCAGTAGATTTCAGACCATGGTCGAGAATACCCTCCAGCCGGACTTGATAAAGCAGGAGTAACTGGATGCCTACCCTGTCCAAGTCTTTCAGATACTGCCATACTGAGAAACTTGTGGGAAGGGGTACCCTCGAGTTTGGACCGTGAGGGTCTGCGTTCCCAGGAATGGGAGGGTTTAAAGAAGTTAGAGACTTCTACGAGGGGAAGCTGCTCGCCACCCTCGGAGCCAAAGGGGCTCTGCTGATGATAATGGCATTGGAGCCATAAGAACGTCGTTGCCCACTGTATCTAGGGATGCATGTACACATAATCCCTGGACCAGACTATTTGGTAATCCAGACCAATCACCCATTGAGGCTTGCTATTGTCTTGATTGATCTTGGCTGGGGCCCTAGACCGAATATCATGCTGTGGTCACCCAGGTGACATTGATAAAAAAAAGGGAAAAGAATTGTCCCGAAAGCTTCAAAAGACTGAGCGCAGCCAACTGGACGGTCAGTGGAATTTTAATAAACAAGCCGTCAGTCAAAGACAGTAGAGGTTAATAAGCAAGCTGTAATATAGGATCCATTATTGGAGACTCCGTCCACTCTGTTTTTAGAATGTGGATAAAAGGACACCGTGATTAAAC
The DNA here is from genome assembly GCA_033576555.1 of Oophaga sylvatica. Lineage (NCBI taxonomy): Eukaryota > Metazoa > Chordata > Amphibia > Anura > Dendrobatidae > Oophaga > Oophaga sylvatica. The sequence goes on from JARQOD010000001.1 coordinate 841,337,725, forward strand.
GGTTTTAGCTTCCGAGAATAAATTGCTCGGCAGCAACTATATCTTTGACCAATGCCAGCAACCCAGGGGGGTTGGTAAAGAAAAAACACTGTGAGGACGTTTGATCCCTTTGAAGGTCTCAGCAAGGCAAGGACTATTTTTATATTGTACAGCTCGCAGAGCTCTGTTAACCGGTTCGATGAGGAGCTCTAAGGATTCCTGATAGTCTGGCGAATCCGGATAATCTCACATGAGACTCATATTTTGAGTCATGTGTGTTGCAATCCCCAGGAACGGGGGATCTGGAAACTGAACATTCGTACCCCAAGAGAAAACAACAGCAGACTGCATGCCATGACATTCCTTGCTGCTGTCAGTCCCTGTCTGAAGACTTCGAAGGACAGCGAGGGGTCTTCGTAGGTAAAATTGAAGCCAGAGACATTGCCCATTCGGTGGATTCCTGTGAGAAAAAGCAAACTGCACAGAATGAATGTAGAGTCGCCGCAATAAAGGGATATTACACGTAGCACACTAAGCGTTCTATCAGTCAGTGCCCCCAGGTCCTATGTTCGGCACGGTCAGAGACGGCAGACTGTCTAGCGGCGACAGACAAACAACGTAGGTCACAGGAAATTGCATACCATTCACCATCCGCTCCGATTGAGCTCCTCAATCCACCATACCCTTGAAAATGGGGGGTGGAGAGGTTTTGTTAGCCTCCGGTCACCATCCGTACTGATTGTCTGCTCAATCCACCAACCCTTTGGTAGGGAGGTGGAGAGGTCTGGTTAGCCTCCAGTCAGCATTCGCTTTTGGACAGTGGTGACATAGTGAGGGCGCACAGGCGTCGCATGGAAACTGGATTGTGACATTATTCAAATAAGCGAGCCTGTAGACTGCTGCAGGGAAGGGGTTAAGCTATTTATAAGCTTACCCCGTGTTCATGAGTTCGTGCCCAACAGGAAAAAATTAACTGTCTCGGGGCCTAGGAGACTGGACAATGCCGCCGCAGCGCTGTAGCGGACGGCCGCAGTAGCGGCGATGGAGCAGGGGAGGCCGCAGAAATGTTGCAGATGACGGTCGCAGCGGCGCTGCAGGCGACAACTGCAGTAGCGGTGATAGAACAGCCGCGATGGTGACAGCGGTGGCGCTGCAGGTGCGGTGGTGCTGAAGGGGACGGCCGCAGTAGCGGCGGAGCAGCAGGTAGCAGTAGCGCTGCAGATGACGACCGCATCGGCTTTGTTGACAGGGGGCAGAGAGGGCCAACGGCGGCTCTGGAAGGGACGGCGACGCTGCAGGCACAGCCGCTGAATGGCGGTTACCTGCATTAACAGCGGTTATCAGGAGGGGCCGCGGCGATGCAGCGGTGGGAGAGACGGCCACGGCAGTTGTCAGAAGGTGCCCGCAGCGGCACGGTCGGTTACAGCTGCCAGTCCCATATGAAGGTCGCAGCCGGCGGCTGGGCGGAGCCAAGGGTAGGAAGCTAGCGCGCTTCTCGCACAGAGCGAGAAGCGCCAAAAATGGGGGCGGAGCTGCTGAAAAGGGAGAAGCTAGGCCTACCCCAGCCAGAAGCCGGGGACTAAATTTATGGCTGCGGCCTATCCCGGGCCGAAGCCGGGGACTAAATTTGAGGCTGTGGCCGTGGCGCGATCAGAAGCGCCAGCGGCGCGATGCTGAGCTGCGGCGGCGCGATGCAGGTGCGGGCGCAGTGCGTAGAAGCGGTCGCGGTGACCTGTTCACAGAGCCCCCAGATGGCTGTACTCACTGCGGGGAGAGCCCGGAGATGGAGAAGAGGGGGACTCCTCAGTACTACAGCAGCTCTGGCCGTACTACCTCAATCCACCAACCCCTTTCAATAGGGGGGTGGAGAGGGATCTTTCATGCCTCCAGACCGTCACCGCTTTCAGGAGAGGTGGTGGGGGTATCCATCCATGGTGCCACGCGAATCACATCATCCTCATCGAGGGGTATCTCATGGGGAGAGCGGCCCATTCAAGGGATCTGTCGCCCCATGGTAGCGTGGCAGGAGGGGTACGTGGAGGTGACACTCCACGATGCCGCCTGTTGTTGGTTTTTGGGAGATCGTGACTTTTCGTACAAGTCCCGTCGCCCATCCGTGCGTGAAGAAAGCAAAATAATAAAAAGGTAAAAAATGAGAAAAAAAGTGGGGTCTGAGAGCAGACCCTAGTGCCTCCTACAGACACTAAGCAAGAACTGGTTCAGGATTGAGCCAACAGAGGGTGTATACTGCAGGAGGAGGAGTTAATCTTTTGTGCTTATGTATTGCTTAGTGTCCTCCTAGTGGCAGCAGCATAACACCCACGATCTGTGTATCCCCCAATGAGGCGAAGGAGAAATTAAGAATATTTGAACATTATCAGGTCAATAATAAAGTTATCTCGAGGAGAGACATGGAGTAACCGAAAACTCCTCTATGCATCTCTGTACCCAGCTCCAAGTCACTTAGTCAATTCAATGGTCCCTGTGACTCTGTCCAGAAGATATAGACACTAGTGGTGAGCGAATGTGTTATCTGAGCATGCTCAGGTGCTGAGTGTCTGCCGCGTGTTCGAATACTATGTTCGAGTCCTTGCAGCTGAATGTCTCGCAGCTGTTTAATGGATCCAGGGACTACCTGTTTGTTAAGGGAGCCCTGATGGGTTGTGGCTGTCAAACAGCCGCGAGCCCTGTGAGCGGGGATTCTAACATAGTATTTGAGTGCGCCGAAGACACTCGGTTAGCACCCAAGTATGCGCGAATAACACCTTCTTCGATCACATTCATTCATCACTAGTAGACATCTAATGTGGCTAGTATATAAAGTGTGATGTATATAAGCTTAAGAAAAGATAAGGTTGGGTGTGACAAGTCTCTACGTGACCCACATGAAGGGACTGCTGTGCGCCACGTCTGCCCTAATGCTGCCGATATCTGACTGCACCTGATCCTCCTACATCAGGGAATACACTTATTATCTCATGTTAGTGGAAAACAACACAGCTCTGTTATGTCATGGAAAGAAAATAAAGTATTTCTAGTATTCTAGTAAAGTAATCCAGAGTAACAAAACATCTGGAAATGTGGTTAATCAGTAAGGTGTAAAACTTATTAATGGGATTTTCTGGTCTCGGAATAAGTCATATAGAGAATGATTGCAGATTGCCGAATCGTGACAGTGTGTGATGTGCACATTGTCACAATTCTTCTATATGCCCTGCAGAGATAGGCAATCACGTGCAGACAAGTCTCTCCGGCTTCTCTCAATAAAAGAAGAGCAGGAGTCTAGTCACTACGTGGTCATAAATGTGTAAATCGTATTCATCTGGTGACGTAACCACCCGGGAGATACTGTGGAATCGCATAATACACTGTCACAATTAAACATTGTGCAGCTGCAAAAAATCACTGCAGACTGTTCTTAGATTGGAAAACCCTTTTAAAATACTTTAAGAATATCAACTCTTTGGTCACCAGGCTCTTGATTCCATTTTGGACCCAACACAGTACAGCACTTCCTGTGTAGGCTCACCATTAATGCTGCTTGTGACGGGGCTGGCCGATTGCTCATCACATGAGCCCGCCATCATAACTGATGCACCAACAGAGGAGCCTGGCTTAGCTACTGAGACGAGACAGCCAGCCTCCCTCACACAGGAATGATAGTGTGCCAACACAGGAAGCACTGTGCTAAGCCCTAACCGGAGAAGGAGCTACCGAGACGAGACAGCCAGCCTCCCTCACACAGGAATGATGGTGTGCCGACACAGGAAGCACTGTGCTAAGCCCTAAACGGAGAAGGAGCTGAGACGAGACAGCCAGCCTCCCTCACACAGGAATGATGGTGTGCCGACACAGGAAGTACTGTGCTAAGCCCTAAACGGAGAAGGAGCTACTGAGACGAGACAGCCAGCCTCCCTCACACAGGAATGATCGTGTGCCGACACAGGAAGCACTGTGCTAAGCCCTAAACGGAGAAGGAGCTACTGAGACGAGACAGCCAGCCTCCCTCACACAGGAATGATAGTGTGCCGACACAGGAAGCACTGTGCTAAGCCCTAACCGGAGAAGGAGCTGAGACGAGACAGCCAGCCTCCCTCACACAGGAATGATAGTGTGCCGACACAGGAAGCACTGTGCTAAGCCCTAACCGGAGAAGGAGCTACTGAAACAAGACAGCCAGCCTCCCTCACAGGAATGATGGTGTGCTGCCACAGGAAGCACTCTGCTAAGCCCTAACCGGAGTAGGAGCTACTGAGACGAGACAGCCAGCCTCCCTCACACAGGAATGATCGTGTGCCGACACAGGAAGCACTGTGCTAAGCCCTAACCGGAGAAGGAGCTACTGAGACGAGACAGTCAGCCTCCCTCACACAGGAATGATGGTGTGCCAACACAGGAAGCACTGTGCTAAGCCCTAACCGGAGAAGGAGCTACTGAGACGAGACAGCAGCCTCCCTCACACAGGAATGATGGTGTGCTGCCACAGGAAGCACTCTGCTAAGCCCTAACCGGAGTAGGAGCTACTGAGACGAGACAGCCAGCCTCCCTCACACAGGAATGATGGTGTGCCGACAGAGGAAGCACTGTGCTAAGCCCTAACCGGAGAAGGAGCTACCGAGACGAGACAGCCAGCCTCCCTCACACAGGAATGATGGTGTGCCGACACAGGAAGCACTGTGCTAAGCCCTAACGGAGAAGGAGCTGAGACGAGACAGCCAGCCTCCCTCACACAGGAATGATGGTGTGCCGACACAGGAAGCACTGTGCTAAGCCCTAACCGAGAGAAGGAGCTACGAGACGAGACAGCCAGCCTCCCTCACACAGGAATGATCGTGTGCCGACACAGGAAGCACTGTGCTAAGCCCTAAACGGAGAAGGAGTTACTGAGACGAGACAGCCAGCCTCCCTCACACAGGAATGATAGTGTGCCGACACAGGAAGCACTGTGCTAAGCCCTAACCGGAGAAGGAGCTGAGACGAGACAGCAAGCCTCCCTCACACAGGAATGATGGTGTGCTGCCACAGGAAGCACTCTGCTAAGCCCTAACCGGAGTAGGAGCTACTGAGACGAGACAGCCAGCCTCCCTCACACAGGAATGATGGTGTGCCGACAGAGGAAGCACTGTGCTAAGCCCTAACCGGAGAAGGAGGTACCGAGACGAGACAGCCAGCCTCCCTCACACAGGAATGATAGTGTGCCGACACAGGAAGCACTGTGCTAAGCCCTAAACGGAGAAGGAGCTACTGAGACGAGACAGCCAGCCTCCCTCACACAGGAATGATGGTGTGCTGACACAGGAAGCACTGTGCTAAGCCCTAAACGGAGAAGGAGCTACTGAGATGAGACAGCCAGCCTCCCTCACACAGGAATGATGGTGTGCCGACACAGGAAGCACTGTGCTAAGCCCTAACCGGAGAAGGAGCTACCGAGACGAGACAGCCAGCTCCCTCACACAGGAATGATGGTGTGCCGACACAGGAAGCACTGTGCTAAGCCCTAAATGGAGAAGGAGCTACTGAGACGAGACAGACAGCCTCCCCACACAGGAATGATAGTGTGCCGACACAGGAAGCACTGTGCTAAGCCCTAACCGGAGAAGGAGCTACTGAGACGAGACAGCCAGCCTCCCTCACACAGGAATGGTGGTGTGCTGACACAGGAAGCACTGTGCTAAGCCCTAACCGGAGAAGGAGCTACTGAGATGAGACAGCCAGCCTCCCTCACACAGGAATGGTGGTGTGCTGACACAGGAAGCACTGTGCTAAGCCCTAACCGGAGAAGGAGCTACTGAGATGAGACAGCCAGCCTCCCTCACACAGGAATGGTGGTGTGCTGACACAGGAAGCACTGTGCTAAGCCCTAACCGGAGAAGGAGCTACCGAGACGAGACAGCCAGCCTCCCTCACACAGGAATGATGGTGTGCCGACACAGGAAGCACTGTGCTAAGCCCTAACCGGAGAAGGAGCTACTGAGATGAGACAGCCAGCCTCCCTCACACAGGAATGGTGGTGTGCTGACACAGGAAGCACTGTGCTAAGCCCTAACCGGAGAAGGAGCTACCGAGACGAGACAGCCAGCCTCCCTCACACAGGAATGATGGTGTGCTGCCACAGGAAGCACTGTGCCAAGCACTAACCGGAGAAGGAGCTGCCGAGAACCAGAGACGCAGCTTCAAGATGAGATATGAACATATAGTAACAAGCTGTATAACTTACTAGTTTCAGCACAATTTTTGCACTGTACAACCCACTCCAGCTTTCGGATTACTCTTATGCTGTGTTCACACATGCCATTTTTTGGTTACAGAACATAAGCTGTATTTCACAGTACCAGAAAAAGCTCATGCACATGCTTGTTTTTTTTATTATGACTGAATTGGAAAACTGATGCGTTTTTGAGATCTGTAGCATGCCAATTCTTTCAGCGTTTTTGCACCCAGAAAAAGCAATGAGAATATGAAAAAATGCTGCAAAAAACACAACTGCATTTTTTAAGCATTTCTGGTGAATAGAATTAACTTTATTAAGCCAAGCCTACCTGGCTTTGCTACAATACATACAGGTGCCAAGCACAAATGTAATCAGCACCCAGAAAACTATGCTGAAAAAAAAGAGGGGTTTTGAAGGCAGTGTTTCTATCTGCCAAGAGGGCAGGTTTTGGCTTCAGAAAAAATGCTGCATGTGAACATAGTCTATGTGCACATGTTTCTGTTTGCTGCAGAAAACTAGAGTGTTAGCAGGAAAAACGCTGCATAAAATATGCATTTTTTTGTGCTTGTTTTTACACTTATATAAGTGGGTGACAAACACTGCAAAAACGCTGAAAGAATTGACATGCTACAGATATGAAAAAGTGCTAGGAAGGTCTAGATCTGCTGGGAAAAAAAAGCAGCATGGGTGGAAAAATACGCTGCAAAAACACCCATGTGAACAAGCCCTTAAGGCATGTGACAGTTAACTTCAAGACATTAACAGACACTGCTCACTCTTGAAGTTCAGATGGACACTTGTGACCCTCTTTTCTGAGTGATCAAACATGGCTACATTTCTTTTTTTTTTTAAAGTTGTGATATTAATTCACAGAATTCTCCATTATACTCCATAAACAACTGCAAAGAAGAGCTTTAAAGACATTAGGAGACATTTCCTGCAGACATTTTGTAATGACACAGCAATGGAAGACAGAATACAAATATTAGAGACCCAACCTGTGACCGGGGGTGCAGAGTATGAAGGCATCAACGGTGTCTGCGGTGCTCGCCCAGCGTGACCCTTGGTAATATCATAGGTGGAAGTCATAGAAAATCCTGTGACTGGAGGACCCATAGGTGGTCCCGATAAGACTGGTGCAGGAGCAGAGCCGAGTGGAGGAGGAGGAAAAGATGCAGGCGAAGAGAAAGATGGCATCGGACTGCTGAAACCCACAGGTGCAGACGTGTGAAGAGGCGGCAGCAGCCCCCCGGAGGCCAGAGGCGGGGGTGTAAACGGCAGAGGAGCTGAGGTTCTCATGGGAGGAACGATGGAAGGGGGAAGAGGGGTAGAAAAGCTAGGGGGTGAAAAAGACTGAGCAGATGGGATCATCGGAGCAGCCAGTGGACTCGATAAAACTGTAAAGTGAAGACAAAGTACAGGTCAGAGCTTTATACAGCCAAGGTGGTTTCACCATAATGCAGGACACGAAAAGCAAAGACAGATGTGCATTTATCACAATCACAAGCAATTATTTATCTACTTACGTAAAGGGAATCTGTCATTCCCAAAATGTATTTTAAATGGGCTATACAGTATAGGACGTAGCCCCTATAACAGCCATGCTAACACTACACCTGTTACAGTACATGAGAAGATAACTATTATTTCATATGCAAACGTTGATGCACCCTTGGTGTGGCCAAGAGTTGGGTGCACCAGTACGCCTCCTCATTTGCTTCCCAGAGTGGGCACTATATGGATGCTGCCGGTGTGTGAGGGTACGCTGAGGCCGGGTGCGTTCTTCTCAGTGTCTTTCTTCTGATGTCGCTCGATGCTCTGCAGAGTGTATTAGTGTAGTGAGTGGCATCCTTAGAGGTAACAGTGCAGGAGCTACACAGTCTACAGCAGATCCCGTGTTATCACCTCTTGTATTATGTATATGTACCGTTAGCGCTCCTGGTCTTCGTCATCAGGGTAAGGAAGACTACGACCAAACGCAACCCTGGATGGTGGGCGAGTGGGTCTATTTGTGTCCCCAAGCAGTGTTTTTCCTTAACATTGCTGACATAATACACATGTGCAGGCATTAGGCAAATCTGTGGAGCACGCTCTGGCTTTAATGTTGCGCCTATGTAGTTTGTGTGGTATGCAGGGCTGTGGAGTCGGAGTCAGAGTCGTGGAGTCGAAGCCCATTTTGGTGGAGTAGGAGTCGGTGTCATGGAAATTGAGAAGTCGGAGGTTTGGCTTACCGGCTCCACAGCCCTGGTGGCATGCCAACTTATTCACTTTGTTATGGAGCATGGTGCACTTTTCATGGGTAGGCTTTCACGAACTTCTGAAGTACTGGATTGTGCACTTGGTTTTGTCACATTATGAAACCATCAGTTTTCTGGACATCACTGAATATTATTATGCATTGTAGGGGGATCACTCTCTCTGGTAGACATTAGGCAGCGTTTGCACAGGCAATGCAGTTTTGGTCCAAATACGTGCAGTTTGCTTTCCACAGGTCGCACAGGACCAAAACAATATCATAAATATTAGTCCCTGCTCAGCAGGTTCCCGGGGTCAGGGATGCTATGGTCAAGTGTCTGGTGGTCAGTGTCATAGATTAATGTCTGAGGGAGACAGAACCGCTAAAGGGCCAGTTCTGGAGCAGGTTCCCGGGGTCAGTGAAGCTACGGTCAAGTGTCTGGTGGTCACAGTGTCATAGATTAATGTCTGGCGGAGATAGGACCGCTAAAGGGCCAGTTCTGGAGCAGGTTCCCGGGGTCAGGGACGCTTCTTTTATCGGTATGGTCCTCACTGCACTATTAAAAAAGACCAGAAACTGATCCCTCACAGGTCTTGTTCTGCCACTTACTGGCTCCCCGCTGGTCTATACCTCCACGTCTCGTTCTTGACATATAGGAAATGGCCAGAAATGTTGTAAAGCCATTCATTGGCTGAGGATGGAGACAGATGCAGCCACTGATTGACAGGACAGGCAGTTCTGGAGATTTTTGGTATGTCAAGGACAGGACCTGTGACAACAAGATAAATGCCAAATCCAGGCCTTAGGAGAAAGAGAGTGGGGTGTAGTAAGGATGAGTAGCACTTCTTCTATTATTTCTTACTTGTCTGAGGCCTGAAACCAATCATTGTTATTGCTGGAACACTCTTAAGAAAGCACAGTAGCACCGTAAGGTCCAAAACTGAATCCAGAGACCTAGATGACAGAGCATATATGCCGTGATGTCCACACAACTGATGGCTTTAGGACAAATCCGTACGACTTCCAGACATAGCATTCTCCCAATCAGATCACATTTCAGCAAACATATATGCATTAGTTATAAACTATGTCTAACAGACAGTGTCAAGTCACAGGGACACACAGACTCTACCTGGAGGAGCCGGGGTGGTAATGGCTGTAGCAGCTGCATGTGATGTCCCCGCGGTGCTGGGCGGAGGAGTGCTCGGAGGGGTGGTCTCTATGCCGCTCTCTTCCATCATTTTCTGAGATGGGCTCTGTAAGTAAAGTCCGATCAGCACAAATACATTGTCACTTACATAGACAGCTCGTCTCTTGCCACTCACTGACCTTCTGTAGATGTTTGAGGCACGTAAAAGGTTTGTTTTATGGATCAGAGACGGCTTTGAAAGACCTGAGGCTCATGTGAATGTTATAACGGCAGCGATGGCTGGTAATATGCACATTCCTGATACATCACAATATGGGGGAGATTTACTAGACCCGATGAAATAGAAATCGGACCCAAATAATGTCATAAAACTGCCGTACAACGCATGGAAGATCTCCACTTTAGCTAATGTCTAAAAAGGGATGATGGCTCAGTGGATTCAGAAAATCAGATTTTTGACTGGCCTGCGCACAATTTTCTTTTCTCAGGCTTAGGAACAGAAAAAAAATTGTCCAGCTTACAGGCGAATGTACCAAAGTCAGCGCACGGCATACACCGCTGGGGGAGCTTTGGCACATCTGACTGCAAGGTATACATTTCTGCTATGAGAATTATAGCCAAGACTAGTAAGGCCACGTTCACACTATCAGTATTGGGTCAGTATTTTACATCAGTATCTATAAGCCAAAACCAGGAGTGGGACAATCAGAGGAAAAGTATAATAGAAACTCGTCACCACTTCTGTATTTATCACCCACTCCTGGTTTTGGCTTATAGATACTGATGTAAAATACTGACCCAATACTGATAGTGTGAACGTGGCCTAAATCTTCTCCTATGTGTCTGTTATTTTGCACAATTAGCCTGGCTTCACATTCACAGTCAACATCCGTGTAGCACCAGATTTTACAGATACATTTCCATTATTAACCCATTAATGTGATCTTGTACATTTTTAGTGTAGATGAATGAAAGTAAATCACACGGATGTAAAATATGGACAAATGGAAGACAATAAGGATGGACAGTGTCAGTTGTCTGGATTACACTCGTACGATCTGTCGTGTGGTTGCCTGACATCAGCCTAAAGGTACTGTCACACTAAGCGAGATCGCTAACGAGATCGCTTTAGTGTCAGCGATTTTATGACGCAGCAGCGATCTCGTTAGCGACGCAGCTGTGTGTGACATGTAGCGGCGATGCGGCTGGTTGTTCATGAACGTTCTAAGCTATTTTTTGGTCGTTGGTGTACCGCTGGTGAGCCAGAATCGCTGAGTGTGACACCCTTTATGAACGACTTTACCAGCGTCGCAGGTGGGACTAGGTTTTCCCAACGACCGCAGAGGTCGTTATACAGATCGCTGATCTCTGATGAGATCTTTGTGTTTGGAAGCTAACTAGTGACCACATAGCGATCGCACCAACGATCTCGCCAGGTCGTGTCGGTGTCGTGATCGCTAGTGCGATCGCTAAGTGTGACAGTGCCTTAAGGCTAGGGTCACACAACCGGATGATCTCCCGATTATTGGGCACAGTGTGACCGGAGTGCCATCAGTGTCGGCACAGTGTGATCAGAGCCTGATCGGTGGCGGCACAGTGTGATCAGAGCCTGATCGGTGGCGGCACAGTGTGATCAGAGCCTGATCGGTGGCGGCACAGTGTGATCAGAGGCTGATCGGTGGCGGCACAGTGTGATCAGAGGTTGATCGGTGGCGGCACAGTGTGATCAGAGGCTGATCGGTGGCGGCACAGTGTGATCAGAGGCTGATCGGTGGGGCACAGTGGATCGCATCTGCGGACTGAATCTCGGTGGCGGCACAGTGTGATCAGAGGCTGATCGGTGGCGGCCACAGTGTGTCAGAGGCTGATCGGTGGCGGCACAGTGTGATCAGAGGCTGATCGGTGGCGGCACAGTGTGATCAGAGGCTGATCGGTGGCGGCACAGTGTGATCAGAGGCTGATCGGTGGCGGCACAGTGTGATCAGAGGCTGATCGGTGGCGGCACAGTGTGATCAGAGGCTGATCGGTGGCGGCACAGTGTGATCAGAGGCTGATCGGTGGCGGCACAGTGTGATCAGAGGCTGATCGGTGGCGGCACAGTGTGATCAGAGGCTGATCGGTGGCGGCACAGTGTGATCAGAGGCTGATCGGTGGCGGCACAGTGTGATCAGAGGCTGATCGGTGGCGGCACAGTGTGATCAGAGGCTGATCGGTGGCGGCACAGTGTGATCAGAGGCTGATCGGTGGCGGCACAGTGTGATCAGAGGCTGATCGGTGGCGGCACAGTGTGATCAGAGGCTGATCGGTGGCGGCACAGTGTGATCAGAGGCTGATCGGTGGCGGCACAGTGTGATCAGAGGCTGATCGGTGGCGGCACAGTGTGATCAGAGGCTGATCGGTGGCGGCACAGTGTGATCAGAGGCTGATCGGTGGCGGCACAGTGTGATCAGAGCCTGATCGGTGGCGGCACAGTGTGATCAGAGCCTGATCGGTGGCGGCACAGTGTGATCAGAGCCTGATCGGTGGCGGCACAGTGTGATCAGAGCCTGATCGGTGGCGGCACAGTGTGATCAGAGCCTGATCGGTGGCGGCACAGTGTGATCAGAGCCTGATCGGTGGCGGCACAGTGTGATCAGAGCCTGATCGGTGGCGGCACAGTGTGATCAGAGCCTGATCGGTGGCGGCACAGTGTGATCAGAGCCTGATCGGTGGCGGCACAGTGTGATCAGAGCCTGATCGGTGGCGGCACAGTGTGATCAGAGCCTGATCGGTGGCGGCACAGTGTGATCAGAGCCTGATCGGTGGCGGCACAGTGTGATCAGAGCCTGATCGGTGGCGGCACAGTGTGATCAGAGTCTGATCGGTGGCGGCACAGTGTGATCAGAGTCTGATCGGTGACGGCACAGTGTGATCAGAGTCTGATCGGTGGCGGCACAGTGTGATCAGAGCTGATCGGTGGCGGCACAGTGTGATCAGAGCCTGATCGGTGGCGGCACAGTGTGATCAGAGCCTGATCGGTGGCGGCACAGTGTGATCAGAGCCTGATCGGTGGCGGCACAGTGTGATCAGAGTCTGATCGGTGGCGGCACAGTGTGATCAGAGTCTGATCGGTGACGGCACAGTGTGATCAGAGTCTGATCGGTGGCGGCACAGTGTGATCAGAGTCTGATCGGTGGCGGCACAGTGTGATCAGAGGCTGATTAGTGGCGGCACAGTGTGATCTGATTCTCTCAGATGAGCAGAAGATGGAGAAAACAACATTGTCCTTCCTGACAGTCTGCGAATATCAGTCCGCACTCTGATGTCATCCAAGTGCAGTCTGATGTTTTCCACGCACTCACTGACTTGCATGGTCGAGTGTGAACCGATAATCAAATTAACTCGGGCATCCTGCAATCGTTTCCCCAGACCGGTTCTGGCCGAGGAATAAAATCAGACATGTTTATGTCCCCTTAGAATAACATTGGTCCGAGTGCGATCCGTTGGTCCACGCGCCATGGTCCGTACTTGGTCTATGAATGTAGCGGTGTGAAGACGGCCCTGGTAGCTTTACATTAGAGATCGCGGCGCTCCCCTGACCCCCGTTATTATGGCACACACATGGGGGAGGGTCCGCAGCGCACTTCACAGGTGGAAAATTTGCTGCGTATTATAGAGCCAGCAGTGTGGATCAAAATGTAGACAATCCGGTGACACGGCGTAAACTGTGGCCCAGATCTGGGCGAGCTCTGCTGGGGATTGTATCTGCAGATAGTAGATGACTGACGGTGTATCCGCCACCCAAGCCATCAGCTGGTGTGAATGGTGGCGCTGCAATGGGAGCGACTTCATGCAAATCAGCCAGCGAACCATTGTCTCCAGTGGATGAAAGTGGTCCACACCACTGGCGCGTTCCTGTCATGTGACCCTTTTCTATGCCTCTGATTTGCTGACATCAGAAGTGCTGACATACAGAGTACAGGGCTCTCCCCACACATTAGGGAAGCAGGGGGCTGTTATGTCTTCATGCTGGTTCCTGCCTCCTCCCTACAGCTGACTGGCTCCAGCTACAAGCCCCAGACCCCAGTAATAAGCCACACGGCCCCTCACATCACACTGCGTGACTACATTTCCCAGCATTCCCCGCGCTGCCACGTTCTGCGTCCTCCCCGCTGAGTGCCCTCTGTGCAGCAGTGATGAGGCGGCGGCGGCTCCGGAATGTGTGGCTGCAGGGACATTCCTGCCTCCGGTCACGTCACCCGGGACTCTCCTCACCTGCCCCGGCCGCTCCGCGTATCACCGCCCGGGTCCGTAGCGCTGGATCACGGGGTACAGTCAGCAGCCGGTCACCGCTCACCCAGGGCCGGCATGTAATATGTCCGCCGCTGTGCTGCTGCTGACGGTAGCGCTGCCACGTAACCCGGACTAGGCGGGGAGAGCGCGGCTCCAAGACCGGGGGCGTGTCTGCTGCGTGGGAGCCGGGAGTGTGCGCTCAGTGGCGCGGCAGGTCCTGGTGCTGCCGGAGGGGCCCGGACACTGCTGCTGCGGCCATACATCCGTGCAGTATGTGACCCAGCGGGTGCGTCAGTGGCTGAGTTCACACTTGTGCTGATTTATGGGGTCCGTTATAATGCGCTTTATAAAAAAATAAGGAGCTGAATGTAGAATTATTAATTTCAAAAAAGATAACAGACCCCATAATAGTTACTGGGACCCCTGCTTCAGTTTACCGTATATAACAACAGACCGGTGATCTAGCCAGTAGATAGAAAACTAGACTTGAGAGTCCTCAGTGGTTGATACCTTTTAATGGCTAACTGAAAAGATGGTAACAAATTGCAAGCTTTCGAGACTACTCAGGTCTCTTCATCAGGCTGAACTAATACAAAATCTGAAGAATCACATCTTTATACACAGCACAGAAACAATGCAATAGGTAAGACAAGTGACGTGAAGCAGAACTGTCATTATGGGAGATAGAGATGAACATAAATATTGGAACAGTTCATAGATAAGGAGAGAAGGTTTTATTGTCCTCTGATTGGGGTCTGGTATTGTGTTGTTTTGCCCCCAGAAAGTCAGAAGAGCAAATTCCTTAATTGATGTAAAAAGACATAAATCCATGCGACACATTCATTCCTGCACTGAGTGGTGTGTGTCAAAGGTTGTCATGAGTTTATATTCCCAGACCTCTCTCTCTGAGACTAAGGCTAAGTGCACACGATCAGGAATAATTGCGTTTTTTTCGCGGTTTTTCCGCGGTAAAAACGCGATAAAAACGCAAGCATTAAGCATCCTATACATGTTAATTGATTCCGCATGTTTTGGCCACATGTTGCGTTTTTTTTCCGCGAAAAAAACGCTTCGCGGAAAAAATAGCAACATGTTCATTAATTTAGCGTAACCGCGGTGATTCCGCCGCCATAGGAATGCATTGAACCGCTTACTTTCCGTATGTGGCTATGCCCACCATGCGCAATGTAAGCGGTTCATGTGCGATGGTACCCAGGGTCTGGAGGAGAGGAGACTCTCCTCCAGGCCCTGGGTACCATATCCCTGGTAAAACAATAATTAAAATAAAAAATAATGATATTCTCACCTTCCGGCGGCCCCCGCAGCCTTCCCGCCTTCAGCGACGCTCCCGGCAACTTCCGGTCCCAAGAGTCCTTTGCGAGAATCACCCAGATGGCATAGCGGTCTCGCGAGATGCTACGTCATCGGTGTGATTTGTCGCAAAGCACTCCTGGGACCGGAGTTGCCGGGAGCGTCGCTGAAGGCGGGAAGGCTGCGGGGGACGCCGGAAGGTGAGAATATCATTATTTATTATTTTTTTTATTATTTTTACATTAGATCTTTTTACTATTGATGCGGCACAGGCGGCATCAATAGTAAAAAGTTGGTCACACGTGTCAAACACTATGTTTGACTCGTGTGACCAACCTGTCAATCAGTTTTCCAAGCGATGCTACAGATCGCTAGGAAAACGCTAGCATTCTGCAAGCTAATTACGCTTGCAAAACGCTATTATTCTGGCGGGAATCAGCATACAAAAAACGTGCGTATTTCCTGCTGGAGAAGTGCGGGATTGCCGCGGAAATTTCCGCGGCAATTCCGCAACGTGTGAACTTAGCCTTAAAGTTAGCTTTTAATACAAGTAATTTCATGTCTATCATGCTATGATGGGGATACAAAAGTGTTTGGCCACAGGTAGATCCAGTCTTTTTTCTGGTTGGTCAACCTGTCCATTTATAATGACCACGGACAAGATAAAGATCCCCAACTCACGTCAGAACTATAAGATCCCAGGTACTTTCAGCTGCATCACATCTAATGTGGTGTACCTAATTATATGTACTAAATGTCCAACTGGGGGTCTGTATGTGGGTGAGACCGAGCAAAAACTGAGAACAAGAATGAATTCACGCAATAAGAGAAAAAAGAAAATTTCACATTTTCAAATTTTAACTTTTAAGCTCTTAAATCAGAGAGATGTGTCACGCAAATAAGTTAAATAAATAACATTTGCCACATGTCTACTTTACATCAGCACAATTTTTTGAACATAATTTTTTTTGTTATAAAGTTAAAAGGGTTACAATTTGACCCACATTTTCTAATTTTTATAACAAAATTTACAAAACCATTTTTTTTTAGGGACCACATCATATTTGAAGTGACTTTGAGGGGTCTATAAGACAGAAAATACCCAAAAATGACACCATTCTTGAAACTGCATCCCTCAAGGTACTCAAAACCACATTGAAGAAGTTCATTAACTATTCAGGTGCTTCACAGGAACTGAAGCAATGTGGAAGGAAAAAATGAACTTTTTTTCACTAAAACTTACTTTAGACTCCATTCTTTTTATTTTCACAAGGGAAACAGGAGAAAATAGACCCCCCACATTTGTTGTGCAAGCTCTGAGCATGTTGATCCCAATATGTGGGGGGCAAACTACTGTTTGGGGGCACCATTTAACTTTTTGAATGCAAAATTTTCTGGACTCATTAGTGGACGCCATGTCGCGTTTGGAGATCCCCTGATGTGCCTAAACAGTGGAAACCCCCACAAGTGACCCTATTTTGCAAACTAGACCCCTCAAGAAACTCTAGATGTGTGATGAGAACCTTGAACCTAGGTGCTTCAAAGAGGTTTATAACGCTGAGACATGAAAATAAAAAATAACATTTTTCCCACAAAAATGTTTTTTCGCCCCAAAGTAGGAAAACTACTGTTTGGGTGCACCGCAGGGCTTGGAAGGGAAAGAGGGCCATATTAGAGTTCAGATTTTGCTGGATTGGTTTGAGGGTGCCATGTCACATTGACGGAGACCCTGCGGTGCCAGAACAGCAGAACCCCTCATAAGTGACACAATTTTACAAACTACACCTCTCAATGAATTCATCTAGGGATGCAGTGATCATATTGACACCACAGATGTGTCACAGAATTTTATACCATTGGGCAATGAAGAAAAAATAATTCAATTTTTACCACCAAAATTTTGTTTTAGCCCCAGATTTTACATTTTTACAATGGGAAATGGGTAAAAATGGCACCAAAATGTGTCTCACAATTTCTTCTGAACATATAAATACCCCATATCCAAGGCACATCCCATGACCTGTTCCAGTCACCTAATGATCTCGGCCAATCATAGGCCTTAGGCTGCTTTCACACATCAGTTTTTTGATGTCAGGCGCGATCCGGCGTGTTTTTAAAAAAACGGATCCGGTACCGGATGAATTTTTTTGGCATTGACTTTCATTAGCGCCGGATCGCGCCTGATGTCATTGCGTTGCATCCGTTTTTGGCCGGATCCGGCGGAAATGTACATTCCGGCGGCCGGACCAAACGGTCACTGCAAGGTTTTTTTTCTTTTCCGGACCCGCCTGATAGTGCCTGAATCGGTGCATCAGGGGCCGGAAATAATACAAGTCTATGGAACCGGATCAGTCTTTTGTGAAATCCGTCAAAAGACTGATCCAGATTCTGGAAATCAGGGACTACTACTACAACTACTACTAGGACTACTACTACTACTACATTTTCCACTGTCTCCGGACATGCAAACCTGCATTTTCCGGGTTCAAAAGTTCAGGTCGGATCCAGCAAAAAACCTGATCCGTTGCATCAGTTTTTTCATTTCAGCGCCGGATCCGTCCTATCAGGTATTTGACGGATTATGCCTGACACAAAAAACCTGATGTGTGAAAGAGGCCTTAAGGTACTGCCACACTAAACAATCCCGCTAGCGATCTCGTTAGCGTTGCATACTAATGAGATCGCTAGCGGATCGTTTCTATATCGCTAATGCGGCCACATTTAGCGATATAGTTAACGACGCTATCGCCGTTAGCGATCTTCTTAACGACTTTAGCGGTACAAAAGTACCGCTAAATCGCTAAGAAAAGGTGCCACACAGCGATAAGATACTACCCAGCGGAGCGCCAGCGATGAAATAGGGTCCGGAGCGATTCAGCGACGAGCGAGATCACAGCAGGAAGCTCGTCGCTGGAAGCTGCCGCACTGAACATATCGCTAACGGGATCGCTAAATAGTGACGTTTTTAGCGATCTCGTTAGCGATATTGTTAGGTGGCATACCTTTAGTGGTCTGTTATCAGTTCCTATCCGGTAAAGATGTAGTGACTGCCCTAGTCATTTAGAAGATTTTCTTAGTTGTACAACTTACTAAATAACATACAATATCTGCTGGATAAGGAGATAACTCTGATGCCAACCTTTTAACTCCTTATATGCTGTGGTTCATAGTGAGCAGATAATCAAATGTTTAGGCAAAGTGGTGGGGCTAAGTTTGCTCTATCTTGTCCATCACATTTCCTACATATAGATGGCCATTATGTAGTCACATTTCAGCATTTGCATAATGGCTGCACTACTTTCATATTTCATGTCTTGCAAAGATAGCCAGTTACAAAGGAAAAGTTATGGGTACGCTGCAGGAGGCAGCCACATAGTTAAGACTGCGCTCTCTGATCTGATCCACTGTCTGAAAGGATATATACAGAGTTGACTACTATAACAGAGCAGGAAGCCTTTGACTTCCTGCTCCACTATACATTTCTAGGCTGCAGACCACTTCAGGCCTAGGATGCTCCTAGAACTCGACGGCGGCTGGCATCATACAGTAATGTCATTGCATCTGTCTTCACTGTGCTATTGATAAATGATTTTAGAAATCCAGACTCATGTGCTGCAATGTAGATGACAAGGAGAGTTCAAATCTCAATTCAACCAATTAGGACAAACTGTGAAGGTACAGACTTGTTCTTAATGCCCAATATATATGAATTACACGAGGCGATAGATGACAGCCGGGTGTATGCAGTAGCCATTTAGAGGTACATTTTGTTATTGAAATAAATTAAAATATAGTAGCACTAGAGTAAACACTGAAGTGCTGCAGAAATAAGACAAAGACCACTACTTTGCCAAAAAATAAATTACTGGAAAGAATAGTATATTAGTGCGCACAATAACCTCGCTATTTCACACTTTTTGTATAAGAAAATATTTAATGCTTAAAACACACTATGGTAATGAACAAATGCTATTATGGCATAGTAGCCAATAATATAAAATAGCAACTAGCACAAAATAAGCTATAGACCTAAAAGAGGGGGGAAGGATAAAGTGGCTGGAGTGCAATAGAGTGACTAGATGTGTCATGCAGATAAAAAGTCATGCTGATGAAATAAATAAATACATAATCCTCCAAACCCACGGTAGTAGATAAAATCAGATGGTATGTAGGTAGGCAATATAAAAAAAATGTATAAGAGTTGGTAAGACTTAATGCACCCAAAAAATGTGTGCTGTTTTATATAGAGTATAAACACAATTGTCCAATTTGCATATAACGTCCTTATGGTTCCAATGGCACTGATTTGCGCAGTCAGATAAAGAATTCAATAACAAAAAATAAGGAAGAGCACAGCGGGGCTGCCTCGGCCGGTGGCAGAAGTCCCTAACAATGTGCAGAGCCCGTTAGTACCTGTAATTCCACAGGAGATGTTTCCAAATAGAGTGCGCTGATTAAATGAGATGCCGCTTGATTTCCTTTAAAACAATGTACTTTCTGTCCTTAGCTTAGCATTCTGGTGGCTGCGATTAGCAAATCTGTGATTCCAGGTAATGGTAGAAGAAACAGGACCTGCCGCGACGTCAGGAGTCTCCGAGGATACTGACTTGCTGGTCGGCAGGAATTCAAGACGCCTGCAGTCTGCAACAGCATGTTTTCCAACGTGGTGGAAGGAGCAGGACCTGGCGTGATGTCATGAAGCACGTGACCTCACGTGGTCAGGGAGCATTCAGTTAGCTACAGATGGCAGAAGGGACCAAAGTTACAACGCGATTCGGAAAGGATTCGCTTTCCTTCTTCAGGGATAGGTCCCTTCTGCCTATGGGATCCTTTTAAATGGGCGTTACAGGTCAACTGCCATCAGTAGAATACGAACAGCTCCAGTTCACTGTTTAACCCCTTGGGGATAAGGGTGTCTAATACAAAAATCCATTTTGTCTCAATTCTTGACATAAGGGCTATGTAATTGCCTTTTCTCCAAGGTGGAGGTACCAATAGAAATCCAGTGACTTCCATACAATTTACATTGCCATTGTGACACTCAATAAAATGTTTGAACAGTGGGTGACTCATAAATTTATTGGTGATATTTCTAATGTGTTCACTAATTCTCACTTTAAGTGGCCGTTTAGTAAGGCCTTAATACAGTTTTTCACATGGACACTTTATGATGTAGATAACTCCCTCAGAGGAGCATGTGATAAAGTCTTTAATCATATATGTTTGACCCCCATTAGTAATGGAGCGTTTTTTACTAGTATCTGTATGTGAACACATATTACATTTTCGGCATGGAAAAAACATTAACGGCTTTTTTCCATGCCGAAAATGTAATGAGAATTAATGAACACATTAGAACTGGAGCTGTTCAGATTAAGGTCAGGAATTTAACTAGACCACTCCAAAGCCTTAATGTTGCTTTTCTTAAGCCATTCAGAGGTGGACTTGCTGGTTGGTTTTGGATAATTGTCCTGCTGCATAACCCAAGTGCACTTCAGCTTGAGGTCACAAACAGATGGTGTAACATCCCTGCCGGCATCACTGCATGCCTTCCCATCTCCCATCTTACTCACCACTCTGGGTCATGCTGTGAGTTCCGTTCTCTGCTGCTGGCTCCTTGCTATGAACCTCATGTCCTTGCTTTCTGCATGCTTCCTGGCTGTATGCTTAGGGCGGTGGCCCCGGCACTTCCTGAGTCTTATTGAGACTGTGTGCACACTCCTAATATGTCCCCAGTCTATTGCTAAGAGGTATTGGGTACTTAAGTCATCTCCACCCACAGAGAGATACCTGAGCAAAAAACTGTCAGTCTGTACCTTGCTGCTGAGTTGCCAGGTCCTGTCCTGTTTTCTGCCTCTGGGGGCTGCATACCCAGACCTGTTTCTATGCTCGTTGTGTCTTGTGTTCTGCCTCCCTGAGGGCTGCATACTCAGGCCTGAACCCTGGTGTCTTGAGCTTGTTCCCGTGTCCGTCCTTGTCTGTACCTAGTCCGTTCCTTGTACCTGTTTGTATCCTTGCCTGTTTCCTTCCCTACTCAACTGTGTGTAGCCTTGTATCTACTTCTGCTCTGCTCCTTGCTCCTCACCCTGCGGCTCTGCTCTTTGCTGCGCACCCCGCGACTCTGCTCAGCTATTTGCTCTGCACCCTACGGCTCTGCTCTTTGCTCTGCACCCTGCGGCTCTGCTTTTTGCTCAGCATCCTATGGCTCTCCTCTGCTCTTTGCTCTGCACCCTGCAGCACCGCTCTGCTCTTTGACCGCACCCTATGGCTCTGCTCTGCTCTTTTAGCACCTTGCGGTCCTGCTCCATTCCCGTTCTTCACCTTGCGGTTCTGCTCCGCTCCCATTCCGCACCTTGCGGTTCTGCTTGGCTCCCGTCCCACATTCTGCAGGTCGTTGTCCTTCTAGTCTAAACTGGTTCCTAACAGTTCCTGTCCTTTCAGTCTGAACTGATTCCTAACATTCCCTGTCCCTCCAGTTTGAACTGGTTCCTAACAGTTTCTGTCCCTCCAGTCTGAACTGGTTCCTACCTGTTCTGTTATACTACTCGTACCTGTCTGTGATCCTGACCTACCCGTTACGTTTCCTGTCCCTCCAGTCTGAACTGGTTCCTACCTGTCTCTTATCCTACTCGTGCCCGCCTGCCTGCCAGAGTGCCAGCCGTGCCCATCTGCCTGCCAGAGTGCCAGCCATGCCCGTCTGCCTGCCAGAGTGCCTGAGTGCCAGCCGTGCCTGCCAGAGTACCAGTGGTGCCCATCTGTACTTTCCTGCACCTGTCATTGTTCTGTTCCCAGTGGGATCAGCTGCTACAGCCAGACACCGCCCTGGAGTGGTACCTGACAGCTACCTGCCACACAAGTCTAACCTCACCATCAGAGGCTCTAGTGAACACCAAGGTAGCTGCTTAGTCACGCCCCTCCAGGGTAGTCTGGTTTGCGGCACAGTGGGGCCATAATCCTCGCTCGTGCCAGCCAGTCAGGGAGCAAGCGTTACAGATGGCCAGACATTCTCCTTCAGGATTTTAGGTAGATAACAGAATTCATAGTTCCATTTACCACAGCAAGTCTTCCAGGTCCTGAAGGACCAAAACAGCCCCAGACCATCACACTACCACCACCATATTTTACTGTTGGAATGATGTTCCTTTTATGAAATGCTGTGTTCCTTCTACGCCAGATGCAATTGGGACATACACCTTGCAAAAAGTTCAACTTTTGTCTCGTCAGTCCACAGAGTATTCTGCCAAAAATCTCGGGGATCATCAAGATGTTTTCAGGCAAAACAGATGAGGTTTTACGTTCTTATTCCTCAGCAGTGGTTTTTGTCTTGGAACTCTGCCATGCAGGCCATTTTTCCCCAGTCTCTTTCATATGGGGGATCATGAACATTGACCTAACCTGAGGAAAATGAGACCTGTAGTTCTCTGGATGTTGTTGTAGGTTCTTTTGTGACCTTTTGGAAGAGTCGTCGCTGTGCTTTTGGGGTAATTTTGGTCGGCTAGCCATTTCTGGAAAGGTTCACCACTGTTCCATGTTTTTGCCATTTGTGGATAATGGCTCTCACTGTGGTTCGCTGGAGTCCCAAATGTTGTGAATTCTCTGGATTCTGAGTTGGGGCTCCCTCTGGTGGCTGTTAATATTAATGAAGCTGTCTTGACTGACAGAGATTTTCAGCTGCGGACGATTGGCAATCTGGGAGTCATGATTGAGGAGATTTAAGGGAGTAACTTTCCCATGATCCTCGCCGGTGATTAGTTCTCTCTCACTGGTCCAGTTTGGAAGTCAGCTTGCTGCGGTCTCCTGCAAACTTTCAGATAAGCTATTTCTTGCTTTTTTCTGTGGTTTTGTTTTCTTTTGTTTTTTGGCCTTCTGAGTGAAGTCAGCCGTCCCCCTGCTGGGGCCTGCGCTGGTCTCTGTTTCTCAGTTATCGGTTCATTTGTTCAATCCCTGTTATTTCAGTGGCTGCTGCGTAGCTGCCTGTTCACACCAGAGTTCTGATATAGCGGGGAGAGATCGTGTGGTCTTAGTATTTTTTGGAATCAGAAGTGTTGGAATTTTTTCTAGTGTTTTGCTGGATTGCAGAAAGTATTCTTTTCTGTCCTGTCCTATCTACACAGTTTTGGGCCCCAGCGTTTGCTTACTCTATTTTCTGCCTGTGTTTGTATTTCATCTTGTCTCACCGCCAATATATGTGTGGGGGCTACCTATTCCTTTGGGGCGCTACTCGGGGCAGTTAGCTTTCCCCTTTCTATCTTTAGGCTTAGCTAACTCTCCGGCTGT
This sequence comes from Oophaga sylvatica, assembly GCA_033576555.1. Classification (NCBI taxonomy): domain Eukaryota; kingdom Metazoa; phylum Chordata; class Amphibia; order Anura; family Dendrobatidae; genus Oophaga; species Oophaga sylvatica. Next base: position 841,361,161 of record JARQOD010000001.1, read on the forward strand.
GTCGAGGCGTCTAGGTCATTGTAGGTACGTCCCACAGCTGCTTCTAGTTGTGTGGTTAGTTTAGGGGTCTGCAATCCATTAGTTACCAACCACTCTGGGTGACTGGCTGCCTTGGCTACTTTTGTTACAGTCCTCCTCGGCTACCATATCATAACACCAAAGCTTTACAAATGGTTTTATAACCTTTTCCAGACTGATAGATCTCAATTACTTTTTCTCATTTGTTCCAGAATTTCTTTTGGATTGCGGCATGATTTCTAGCTTTTGAGGATCTTTTGGTCTATTTCACTGTCAGGCAGGTGCTATTTAAGTGATTTCTTGATTGAGAACAGGTATGGCAGTAATCAGGCCTGGGTGTGTGTAAGGGAATTTGAGCTCTGCTTCCCAAAGATGTCATAAACCACAGTGAATTTATGTTTCAAGGTGGTGGGGAGGGGCAATCACTTTTTCACCACAGGTCCCTGTAGGTTTGGATTTCTTTTTCCCTTAGTAATAAAGAACTCCATTTAAAAACTGTATTTTGTGTTTGCTTGTGTTATCTTTGCCTAATATTTAAATTTGTTTGGTGATCTGAAACATTTAAGTGTGACAAACATGCAAAAGAATTGGAAATCACACTTACAAGGTCTGCAGAGCGCCTGTGCTGAACTGGTATCTACCACTATATGTGACTTCATGGCAGTAATATTAGTCATTGTATAGTGGCTTTTACTCAGTAACACTGCATACGCCACTGGGAATAGTCCTGATAATTATATCCCTTCACATCCAGAACACCAGCAAGACATTTATGTTCAAGTAAATAACAATGACTAACATTTTCTATTGAACCTACTAATTACTGATTTTCCCCTGTGGTTCAGAGCAATTTAGTTACCCAGTTGCTACAGTTGAAGAAAGACAGAAGCGCTGACATGTTGCTAAAGGTGTCATCAGGTCAGGACATATTGATGACCTATACCATCTTGATTGAGAGATATTCTGCAGATCTTGACAGCAATCACTATACATTGAATGTAACTATGCAGTACACCTCCCTTCCATGTGCTTATACCTGGCCAAAGACTGTACTCTGTGATCAATATACTCTGATCGGACAACCCCTTTAAGTTTATGCTGAGGATGCACTATAGTGCATACACTTGTCAGTTACAATCATGGCCTTCATAGCAAAGTCCCTATAAAAATGACAACAACCATGTCCTCATATCACTGCCAGTCACATATAGGCTAAAGCACGACTTACCAAGTTTACCAGAGAGGTAGAAAGCAATTTTTTAGGCTTTTCCCCGCTGTAGTAATGAGTATCAGTACTGTGCAAAGGTTTTATGTGATGTGAAAAAATATGTTGCAAAGCATGAATACATTGAAAAATAGAAAATGTTAATAGTTTATGTTTATTGAACAAAATTTTATTTAACACAATATTGACAAAACGCAAGGTGAATTTATTCTCATTTGCACGTGGAAACTCGAGAAGCAATGGAATTAAACTGAAAGGGAGAAGATATAGATTAGATATTAGAAGAAAACTTTTTGACTGTGAGTGTGATCAAGATTTAGAGGCAGTTTTTGAAGGAACTTGGCAGGTAGGTTGTTCCAAACATTTTGAAAACTAACCATAGATCTTCTCTGGATGTAGTTTTGTGCAAATCCTTCCGTCTCTTCATGCAATCCCAGACAGAGTTAAAGATGTTGAGATCAGGGGACTATATCAACGCTCCTTGCTCTTTAAGCTGAAGAAAGTTGCTGTATGTTTGGTGTCTTCCAGCTGGTTGATAAATTTGGAGACATTCTAATAACTCCCTGACAGTAATGTATAATGGATGAGTATCTGCCTGTATTTTTCTGCACGTTTACGTAGGCCATGCAGGTTGCTCACAGTAGCACGAGCAACATGTGACCTGAAAAACAGTGCCTGGGACACTTTTACTTTCCCTTTTACTCTCCCTCATGAAGACCTATTCATGGCGTTGCCTATGTTGTCTATAGACCAGTCTACGTAGGCATTGTCAAACTAGAGTATGTGCACACAGCGTTTTAAAGAGTTTTTGGAGCAGAGACTGAGAGGAAACTCTCCAAATCCTCACAAACTTAAAACTCTTTCAAACTTAGACTTATGTTCAGTATCTGCAACAAAAACTCAGCAAAAAGTCTGAAAGCTTTTATGCCAGTGATACGTCGTACAAAACTTTGAAAGTAGCAGCAAAATGTTGGTGTAATGCAAGGCTGCACTAAAATTTTGCTTCTTATGTCTTTCTCATGCTATTTTCTCCCCACAGTAGGGAGGACAGGGGCACTGTAACTCCTGCTCATCAAATTCTTGTCTGCCATGGGGTAAGATTTGTGGCGAGGTGCACATGGAGGGAATCATCACTTAGCAGACAATGGTCCTGATTCATGCGCCTTTTAATGAATCTCTAGTGTCTTAACAGTGGCTGTCTTCAGGAATCAGGGCCTCGGTATTTACTTACCCTATGGCTACATGCACGGTCATGAGAGTAGCCAGGGCCCTGGGCAATTTAGAGGGTGTGCCCCTTTTCCACACCTGATGTATCATGGGACATATTACATGGTTTCCTTGAGAGATAATGTGCTTGGCCACATGATTAACACACAGGTTTTAAGACATAGCACGCCTCGCAGTTTTTTCCCTTAGGCCGGGATCACACATGCGTCGAAAACGTACGATGCTCGCATGTGAAATCCCAGCTCTGTCGCCGGCACTCGGGAGTGGAGTGCGCGGCTGCATTTATTTATATTCAGCCGCTCGCTCCTCTCCCGAGTGCCGGCGCTAGAGCTGGGATTTCACATGCGAGCGTCGGACGTTTTCGTCGCATGTGTGATCCCGGCCTTACAGTTGTACTCAAAAGTTTACATACTCTGGCAAAATTTTTGCTTTTTTGGCCTTTTTTCAGAGAGTATGAATGATAACACCCAAACTTTTTCTCCACTAACGGTTAATGGTTGGGTGAAGCCATTTATTGTCAAACTACTGTGTTTTCTTTTAAATCATAATGACAACCCAAAACATCCACATGACCCTGATAAATAGTTTACACGCCCCATTTCTTAATACCGTGTATTGCCCCCTCTAGCATTAATGACAGCTTGAAGTCTTTTTGCGGTAGTTGTGAATGAGGTTCTTTATTTTCTCAAATGGAAAGTTGCCCACTTTTCTTGGCAAAAAGCCTCCAGTTCCTGTAAATTCCTGGGCTGTCTAGCATGAACTGCATGCTTGAGATCTCCCCAGAGTGGCTCAATGATATTGAGGTCAGGAGACTGAGATGGCCACTCCAGAACCTTCACTTTGTTCTGCTGTAGCCAATGACAGGTCGACTTGGCCTTGTTTTTTGGATCGTTGTCATGTTGGATCGTCCAAGTATGTCACATGCGCAGATTCCGGGCTAATGATTGCAAATTTGCCTCCAGTATTTGCTGATGACTTGCTGCATTCATCTTTCCTTCAAGTTTCCTGTGCCTTTGTAGCTCACACATCCCCAAAATATCACTGATCTACCTCCGTGCTTTGCAGTCCGAATGGTGTTCCTTTCATCATAGGCCTTGTTGACCTTTCTCCAAATGTAACGTTTATGGTTGTGGCCAAAAAAGTTCAATTAAGGTCTCATCACTCCAAATTTCCTTGTTCCAGAAGTTTTGAGGCTTGTCTCTGTGCTGTTCTTCGCAGTGTAGGCGAGATACTTTGTGGCATTTGCTCAGTAATGGCTTTCTTCTGGCGACTCGACCATGCAGCCGATTTTTCTTCAAGTGCCTCCTTATTGTGCATCTTGAAACAGCCACACCGCTAGTTTTCAGGGAGTCCAGTATTTCAGCTGATGTTATTTGTGGATTTTTCTTTGCATCCCAAACAATTTTCCTGGCAGTTGTGGATGACCGTGGTTTTTACTGAGCCCCTGATTTTCCATTTGTTAATCACAGTTTGAATGCTGCTGACTTGCATTATCAATTCCTACCTTCGATATCTTTTTGTATCCCTTTCCTGTTTTATACAGTTTAAATACATTTTCCCATAGATCCGTTGAAAATTCTTTTGCTTTCCCCATGACTCACTATACAGAAATGTCAGTGGCTGGATGAAATATGCAAACAAACAGGTCACAGGTGAGGATGTTACCTTTAGTAGCCATTCAAACCTATTTGTGTCAACTTCTGTGCATGTTATCAGGCCAAAATCACCAGGGTATGTAAACTTTTGATCAGGGTTATTTGGATGTTTTTGGTTGTCATTTTGATTTAAAAAGAGAAAACACAGTAGTTTGACAATAAATGACTTCACCCAACCACTAACCATGAGTGGAGAAAAAGCTTTTGTGTTATGTAAACTTTTGTACGTACAGTATTATGCATAACATAGCATTATGCATTATAGAGGATAGTATGTAATAAGAAATGGCGCTATATATAACAAGAGGACACTATATAATATGGGATGGAGCTATACATAGCAAATGGGAATACTATGCAATAAGGGACAGTGCTATCAGGGCCGGTTTTAGACAAATTGTGGTCTTAGGCAAAATTCAAAGTGGGGCCCCAGTTTCTGAAATATTGCACTAACAACAGTATTACAGTCAATTCAGTGCATTGAAGTGAGTTTTGAGTTAGTAGCAACATCTTTAAGCGCTAAGAAGCCATTCACATAACAAAGACAATAGTTCTGTCCAAGGAGGGGACCATGAATACCAGGATAGGGATGATGGGGCCACACATACCAGGATAGGGATGAAGGGGCCATGCGCACCAGAATGGGGATGAGGGGGGCATGCGTACCAGGATGGGGATGAGGGGGCCATGCATATCAGGATGGGGATGAGATTGCCATGCAAACCAGGATGGGGATGAGGGGGCCATGCGTACAAGGATGGGGATGAGGGGGCCATGCATACCAGGATAGGGATGATGGGGCCATGCGCACCAGGATGGGGATGAGGGGCCATGCATACCAGGATGGGGATGAGGGGGCCATGCATATCATGATGGGGATGACAGGGCCATGCAAACCAGGATGGGGATGAGGGGGCCATGCGTACCAGGATGGGGATGAGGGGGCCATGCATATCAGGATGGGGATGAGAGAGCAATGCATACCAGGATGGGGATGAGGGGGCCATGCATATCAGGATGGGGATGAGAGGGCCATGCAAACCAGGATGGGGATGAGGGCCATGCGTACCAGGATGTGGATAAGGGGGCCATGCATATCAGGATGGGGATGAGAGGGCAATGCGTACCAGGATAAGGATGAGGATGCCATGCATACCAGTTTAGGGATGAGGATGCTATGCATACCAGGATGGGATTAAAGGGGCCATACATACCAGGATGGGGATGAGGATGCCATGCATACCAGTATAGGGATGAGGATGCTATGCATGTCAGGATGGAGATGAAGAGGCAATGCATACCAGTACAGGGATGAGGGGGCCATGCATTCCACGATAGGGATGAGGAGGCCATGCATACCAGTGTAGCGATGAGGATGCCATGCATACCAGGATGGGGATGAGGAGGCCATGCGTATCAGGATGTGGATGAGGGGGCCATGCTTACCAGGATGGGGATGAGGGGGTCATGCGTACCAGGATGGGGATGAGGGGGCCATGTATACCAAGATGGGTATGATGGGGCCATTCATGCCACAATAGGGATGAAGAGTCCTTGCATACCAGTATAGAGATGAGGATGCCATGCATACCAGGATGAGGATGATGGGGTCATGCAAACCAGGATGGGGATGAGGAGGCCATGCATACCAGGATGTGGATAAGGAGGCCATGCATACCAGTATAGGGATGAGATAGTCATGCATACCAGGATGGAGATGAGGCAATGCATAACAGTATAGGGATGAGGGGGTCATGCAAACCATGATAGGGATGAGGAGGCCATGCATATTAGTATGGGAATGAGGGGTCATACAAACCAGGATGGCGATGAAGGGGGCATGTGTACCAGGATGGGGATGAGAGGGGCATGTGTACCAGGATGGGGATGAGGGAGCCATGCATATTAGGATAGGGATGAGAGGACTATGTGTACCAGGGTAGGGAAGAGGGGACCATGTATACCTGGATGAGGGACCATGCATACCAGGATGGGGATGAGGGGACCATGCATACCAGGATAGGAATGGGCACCATGCATGTTACATTTAGTAGACATTCAAACCTATTTGGGTCAACTTCTGTGCATGTTATCAGGCCAAAATCACCAGAGTATGTAAACTTTTTATCAGGGTCATTGGGATGTTTTGAGTTGTCATTATGATTTGAAAAGAAAAACACAGTAGTTTGACAATAAATGGCTTCACCCAACCACTAACCATGAGTGGAGAAAAAGTTTTGGTGTTATCATTCATATTCTCTGAAAAAAGGCCAAGAAAGCAAAAATTCTGCTGGGGTATGTAAACTATTGAGCACAACTGTATGTACAGCACTATGCATAATATAGCATTAAGCATAATAGAGGATACTATGTAATAAGAAACGGCGTTATATATAACAAAAGGACACTATATATACAGTACAGACCAAAAGTTTGGACACACCTTCTCATTTAAAGATTTTTCTGTATTTTCATGACTATGAAAATTGTAAAACATACAAAAAAAGGCTGCACTCTATCATACTAAAGCATAACAATATGGAATACATGAAATTTTGAATAGCAATACGGCTTTGGAGTATAATAAAAAATATTATTTGGCCAAATGTTATACTAAGCGTCTCAAATTTTTCCTTATACTCCAAAGCCGTATTGCTATTCAAAATTTCATGTATTCCATATTGTTATGCTTTAGTATGATAGAGTGCAGCCTTTTTTTGTATGTTGTACATGGGGGTAGCTCCCCTTGGTTTGCACCTAATTCCACATTAGTCTGGATGTGCAAGTCAGGTTTTTTTGTCTATGAAAATTGTAAATTCACACCGAAGGCATCAAAACTATGAATTAACACATGTGTTATTATATACTTAACAAAAAAGTGTGTAACAACTGAAATGATGTCTTATATTCTAGGTTCTTCAAAGTAGCCACCTTTTGCTTTGATGACTGCTTTGCACACTCTTGGCATTCTCTTGACGAGCTTCAGGAGGTAGTCACCGGAAATGGTCTTCCAACAATCTTGAAGGAGTTCCCATAGTCATGAAAATACAGAAAAATCTTTAAATGAGAAGGTGTGTCCAAACTTTTGGTCTGTACTGTACACATGGTCAAAATTGTTGGTACCCCTCGTTTAATGACAGAAAAAAACCACAATGGTCACAGAAATAACTTGAATGTGACAAAAGTAATAATAAATTAAAAATCTATGAAAGTGAACAAATGAAAGTCAGACATTGTTTTTCAACCATGTTTCCGCAAAATTTTTATAAAAATAAACTCATGAAATATACCTGGACAGAAATGATGGTACCCCTGAAAATAATGTGACAAAAGGGACATGTTAAATCAAGGTGTGTCCACTAATTAGCATCACATGTGTCTACAATCTTGGAATCAGTGAGTGGGCCTGTATAGAGGGCTACAGATACTCGCTGTGCTGTTTGGTGACATGGTGTGTATCACACTCAATATGGACCAGAGGAAGCGAAGGAAAGAATTGTCTCAGATTAGAAAGAAAATTATAGACAAACATGTTAAACGTAAACGTTTTAAGACCATCACCAAGCAGCTTGATGTTCCTGTGACTACAGTGGCACATATTATTCAGAAATTTACGATTCATGAGACTGTAGCCAACCTCCCTGGACATGGCCGTTGGAGGAAAATTGATGACAAATCAAAGAGACGGATAATACGAATGGTAAAAGAGCACAGAAAAACTTCTAAACAGATTAAAGTTGAAATTCAAGCTCAAGAAACAGTGTCATCCGTCATTGTATGAGCCAAAGTGGACTTCCTGGGAGACGACCAAGGAGGACACCAATGCTGAAAAAAAATCATAAAAAACCAGACTGGAATTTGCCAAGCTACATGTTGAAAAGCCACAAAGCTTCTCGGAGAATATCCTATGGACAGATGAGACAAAAATGGAACTTTTTGGCATGGCACATCAGCTCTATGTTCACAGACGGAAAAATTAAGCACATCAAGAAAAGAACACTGTCCCTACTGTCAAACATCGAGGAGGCTCTGTTATGTTCTGTTGCTGCTTTGCTGTATCTTGCACAGGGATTCAAGGGATTCTAGAGAGAAATGTGCTGCCCAGTGTCAGAAAGCTTGGTCTCAGTCGCAGGTCATGGGTCCATTCACATAACAAAGACAACAATTCTATCCAAGGAGGGGATCATGCATACCAGGATAGGGATGATGGGGCCATGCATACCAAAACAGGGATGATGGGGCCATGCATACCAGGATAGGGATGAGGGAGCCATGCGTACCAGGATGGGGATGAGGGGGCCATGCGTAACAGGACGGGGATGAGGAAGCCATGCAAACTAGGATGGGGATGATGGGGCTATGCATAGCCCGATAGGGATGAGGAGGCCATGCATACCAGTATAAGGATGAGGGGGACATGCATTCCACGATAGGGATGAGGAGGCCATACATACCAGTATAGGGATGAGGATGCCATGCATACCAGGATGGGGATGATGAGGCCATGCATACCAGTATACGGATGAGGATGCCATGCATACCAGGATGGGGATGAGGGGGCCATGCATACCAGGATGGGGATGAGGAGGCTATGCATATCAGTATGGAGATGAGGAGGCATGCATACCAGTATAGGGATGACAGGGCCAAGCATTTCATGATAGGGATGAGGAGGCCATGCATATCATTATAGAGATGACGATGCCATGCATACAAGTATGGGGATGAGGGGGCCATGCATACCAGGATGGGGATGAGGGGGCCATGCATATCCAGAATAGCGATGAGGGGGCCATGCGTACCAGGATGGAGATGAGGGAGCCATGCATACCACGATAGGGATAAGGAGGCCATGCATACCAGTATAGGGATGAGGATGCCATGCATACCAGGATGGAAATGAGGAGGCTATGCATATCAGCATGGGGATGAGGAGGCCATGCATACCAGTATAGGGATGAGGTGCCATGCATTCCATGATAGGGATGAGTAGGCCATGCATACCAGTATAGGTATGAGGATGCCATGCATATCAGGATGGGGATGAGTGGGCCATGTATACTAGGATAGGGATGAGGGGTCAATGCATACCAGGATAGGGATGAGGGAACCATGCATACCAGGGTAGGGATAATGGTGCCATGCATATCAGGATGGGGATGAGGGGCCATGCATACCAGGATGGGGATGAGGGTACCATGCATACCAGGATGACAATGGGCGCCATGCATAGCAGGATAGGGATGGGCATGGGCGCCATGCATACAGGGGTGGGGATGGGCGTCATGCATATCAGGATAGGGGTGAGGGGGCCATGCTTACTGGGATAGGGATGAGGGGGCCATGTATACTTAGATTGGGGACATTAGTACAGAATTGACCACACTTTTGTTTCCCTTTTTTTCTATTTTCCTCCTCTAAAACCTAGAGACTTAACTACAATATGAGGACCTGAATATGGGGACATGGCTACAATATGGAGACATAACTACAATTTGATGCACATTTGTTATCACTACATCCATTACGACCTAAACTCTAAAGAAATAGAAAAAACAGTTGCAACATGTTCAAAAGGTGTGCAGAAAAAAAAATGGTATCACTAAAATGTCACTTTGTCCTTCAAAGAATGTGGCCCATATACACAGCCGAGTTTGAGACCCCTGGTCTAATAGGAGGTCAGCCAAGCACTGTGCTCAGCAATCTCTGGTGCTCCCATTAAGAATGAATGGACTGGTGGTGCACATTATCGATCTCTGCTCCATTCAGCTGGGGCTCTGAAGAACCCTGATTCTTGGGGTTGGTGGGGGCCACGGCAGTTGGACCACGGAGATCTGAAAATTATCCTGTGGATAAGTGATATTTTCTAATCTTGAGAAGTCCCCTTGAACAGTGTTGTCTGGGCTAAATATAATATTACATGGCGGCTTGGATTCACTAGAAATAATTAAATGATTGATACCTGCTGTCACTCATCAGGATCCTGCTCTGGCCGCTTTGTGGTGTGCGCTAGTGCCAGGAATGATGATGTCACTGTGATCTCTGACCACAGGACCCATGTGTTCTGTAATAAGCTGCAGCAGACAGGTGACTTGAGCAGAGTGACATCAGAAACACATACGATGATAGACAGTACAAGTCACCTGACTGATGCAACTTATGGGCTCACATTAGCATATAACATGGCCGAGTGCTATGCAATGTTTTGTTGAATAGCACTCAACCTAAAGTTATACTGTGGGGCAGCTCAGACCCAAAAAGCTGCTCGGAGAATATCCTATGGACAGATGAGACAAAAATGGAACTTTTTGGCATGGCACATCAGCTCTATGATCACAGACGGAAAAATTAAGCACATCAAGAAAAGAACACTGTCCCTACTGTCAAACATCGAGGAGGCTCTGTTATGTTCTGGTGCTGCTTGCTGTATCTTGCACAGGGATTCAAGGGATTCTAGAGAGAAATGTGCTGCCCAGTGTCAGAAAGCTTGGTCTCAGTCGCAGGTCATGGGTCCATTCACATAACAAAGACAACAATTCTATCCAAGGAGGGGATCATGCATACCAGGATAGGGATGATGGGCCAGCAACCAAACAGGATAATGGGGCCATGCATACCAGGATAGGGATGAGGGAGCCATGCGTACCAGGATGGGGATGAGAGGGCCATGCGTACCAGGATGGGGATGAGGAAGCCATGCAAACCAGGATGGGGATGATGGGGCTATGCATAGCCCGATAGGGATGAGGAGGCCATGCATACCAGTATAGGGATGAGGATGCCATGCATACCAGGATGGGGATGAGAGGGCCATCCATACCAGGATGGGGATGAGGAGGCTATGCATATCAGGATGGAGATGAGGAGGCATGCATACCAGTATAGGGATGACAGGGCCAAGCATTTCACGATAGGGATGAGGAGGCCATGCATATCATTATAGAGATGATGATGCCATGCATACAAGGATGGGGATGAGGGGTCCATGCATACCAGGATGGGGATGAGGGGGCCATGCGTACCAGAATAGCGATGAGGGGGCCATGCGTACCAGGATGGAGATGAGGAAGCCATGCATACCACGATAGGGATAAGGAGGCCATGCATACCAGTATAGGGATGAGGATGCCATGCATACCAGGATGGAGATGAGGAGGCTATGCATATCAGGATGGGGATGAGGAGGCCATGCATACCAGTATAGGGATGAGGTGCCATGCATTCCATGATAGGGATGAGTAGGCCATGCATACCAGTATAGGTATGAGGATGCCATGCATATCAAGATGGGGATAAGGGTGCCATGCATACTAGGATGGGGATGAGGGGGGCATGCATATCAGGATGGGGATGAGCGGGCCATGTATACTAGGATAGGGATGAGGAGTCAATTCATACCAGGATAGGGATGAGGGAACCATGCATACCAGGATAGGGATAATGGTGCCATGCATATCAGGATGGGGATGAGGGGGGCCATGCATACTAAGATAGTGATGAGGGGGCTATGCGTACCAGGGTAGGGAAGAGGGGACCATGTATACCAGGATGAGGATGAGGGGCCATGCATACCAGGATGGGGATGAGGGTACCATGCATACCAGGATGACAATGGGCGCCATTGCACAGTCACCTGACTGATGCAACTTATGGGCTCACATTAGCATATAACATGGCCGAGTGCTATGCAATGTTTTGTTGGATAGCACTCGACCTAAAGTTATACTGTGGGGCAGCTCAGACCCCAAAAGCTGCAAAACACGCTTTAGAAAAAAAAATCTTTGAAAAGTGTTTAAAACTGCTTCAAAAAGTGAATAACTTCCAAAAACTCCCGAAATAAGAAGCGTTTCTTGAGGCAGTTTCTGCTTGAAATCATACATTGCTTTTGACCACCTCACAAAACTGTGCGCACATGGTCTAATCTTTTACCGCTAAAAAAATGACACTTTTTAATTTACAGTTCTGTCCATTGGTAAAGATTCTGATTCTCTGAAAATGATTTGATGTAATACCATAATAGCACTGCACATAAATACCGAAGCCATTAATATCAACATAAATACATACCAATGTTGCTGTTTATAAAGCCCCAATATCACTTTTCACTAACATATAAATGTGTCGAGGCTTCAGAAATCAATTAGCAAAAATTTTCACCACTTTAGTACTTGGGAATCATGGCTGGTCTGACATGGCTTTGTTTTGAGACAGTGACATATTAATTAAAATGTGACTTAGTTATATGGACTGCTATTAATAAATCCTTCCCTACTGTCTTTTTACCAAAAAAATTTAAATATTCAAAATATAATGATTGTGTCATATGTAAAACTGCAGCACAAAAATGGCAACTCTTGAATGGAAAAAAATTAAGATCCATTTTCATAACGTACGTTTGGTCACAGCCACGTTCAGTGGTTATCAATGTGCGCTGGCTATGCAGTTTTACTAAGTGACCAGCAGGTGGTGCTTGTTGCATGCTTTGAAGGTAACAAAAATGCTTACTTTGTATTATGTGCCTGACATGGTTTGATCTGTCCCTGAGTATTAGGACTGGAATCAGTGCTGTAAATTCATTAAAGTCAAATGAATATCGACTGAAGTTAATGAATCTGTTCTCCAGTCCATTGTTGCATTCTCACTCTATATTCCTGAGATGAGTCTCACATAGCTGTGTCAGTCGCAGAGTTTACAGTTCAGTGCATGTGACTTGGTTTCTCCATGTAGTGAAGAAATCAGGAAAGGCTGAAGATTTTCAGCAACTGACAAATTTTGAGCAATGCTCCAACTTTTGAATTACCAATATATGGTATTTTTTGTACTTTTCACCTGGAAATCCTCTCTAAGAAGTCAACCATAGACTAAAGTGGCTACAAAGGTGCACATTTTCGTTAAAGAAGCCCTGTCGCCAGGTCAAGAGTTACTAGTTTTTGCTATTATATTATTCCAGCTGCTACAAAGTATTTTGTTTTCTTTTATTCTTTTTTTGTTTTTAAATCTGCGGTACGTTTCCAGAGATATGTAGGTTTTTTATCTAGTGCTAATTTTTCCAAAGAAACGGTGCTTACGGGTAATAATGCAGGACCCCTTAAAGACTTCCCTCCCAATTTGAGCAGCACCCAAAGTAAAAAGGCTCATATCCATGGAATTGTATGTCAAATTAGAAATAAAATACAGATTACACAGAGGAGCAGCAGAATAAAATTAAAAAAAATCACTACTTCTGACTTGGGTTCATTGTCACCTAAAGCCACCATTTTTCATTCCATTTTTCCAGTAACTCTCTCCAGACTCAATCTCATTTTCCACAAATTATCAGTTTTCCAAAGAAGTTTGAAGGGACTTTGGCAGAATTCTTATGTACGTTGTAAACCCCAAATGATCACTCATTTTGCTCCATGAATGATTTTAGCAAGAAGTGCACACGCGCTTGGCCTGAATCTTCTTTTTCTAGGATTCAAATCCTTTGCGCCAACATGTTACTGCATGACGTGACCTTTTGGCAGAACATTTTTTACTTTAGATGGATATATAGTTTTTATTATCGTATTTTCGACATTCTATATGTTGCTGAACAAATGTCTAGCCAGACACCAAACATTTGCTAGCAGGCATCTATCAACAGATGTAGGATGAAGAATGGAGATGAAAAGCTGGAAATTTGCTCTCATGTTACAGCCTTGTCATAACGCTAATATATGGTATACATTTACATGGAAAAGGTTAGTACACCTAATAAGGCTTCATAAAATAATGCATTGTTCATAGAATAACTGGAAAACTAGATCAGAAAAGATCTGTATAGTTTTATCATTCCTAGAACATTTGGTAAAAGTCAGATTGCACACATCACAGTGATTGTGTGCTGTGATTCTTCAGGCATCGGTTTCCCAGTATTTTCTGTTACAGTGTGATTTCTACATTGTTGATGTAGCTATAGTGATAGTGTTAAAGTTTGGCCACCCCTAGTCAAAATTACTGTTATTGTGAGCAGTTAAGCAAGTCGAAGATGAAATGATCTCTAAAAGGCATAAAGTTAAACCCTTCACCCCTCAAGCACCTTCATGACCAGGCCAAATTTTACAATTCTGACCAATGTCACTTTAAGCACTAAGCGGCAATAACTCTGGAACACTTCAACGGATCCCACAGATTCTGAGATTGTTTTTTCGTGACATACTGTAGTTTATGATAGTGGTAACATTTCTTCCTTATGACTTGCGTTTATTTATAAAAAAAAAAACGGAAATTTCACAAACATTTTTCAATTTTAATTTTTTTTTATTTTTATGCCCTTTAATCAGAGAGTTATGTCACACAGAATAGTTCAGAACATTTCCCATGTGTCTACTTTACATCAGCACAATTTTTGAAACATAATTTTTTTTCTTAGGAACTGATGAGTTAAAAGTTGTCCAGCAATTTCTCATTTTTTAACAAAATTTACCAAACCATTTTTTTAGGGACCGCATTACATTTGAAGTGATTTTGAGGGCTCTATATGATAATATATGATAATAAACCACATTCAAGAAGTTTATTAACCCTTCAGGTACTTAAGGGTATGTGCACACGATGTGGATTTGCCTGTGGAATTTTCTGCGCAGATTCTTCCTCTCTTGGCAGAAAATGCAGTTAAAAATCTGCGCTGATTTGATGCATTTTTGATGCGGATTTTCATGCGGATTTCTATGCATTTTTGTAAGCTAAATAAAGATATATATTTAATAAAAAAAAGAATTGTGATGTAATTTTCTTGTCCAACCTCTTCTTTTACATACTCCATTCATTGAAGAATAATGTTTACACACAAAGATAGATAGATAGATAGATAGATAGATTAGATATATCTATAGATAGATAGAAGGATAGATATATCTACCTATAGATATATCTATCTATCTATAGATAAAAAATAGAGAAACAACAGCACAGGAAAAAGTAGGGTGCAAAGCCTCACAGGTACATACCAGTCATTGTAAATAGAAAAATCAAAAAGATAGAGGCAGCACACCATATGGAATTAGAAAAAAGTGCTTTTTAATAGCCCATGTGGCGACGTCAATAAGACACCTCTCCATTGCTAATCCTATAGTTGTTAAGGGGTTAAATAAAGACACAGCCAGAATAAAGTATTTTAATGAAATAAAACAACACATTTTCCCATCTTTATTGTACTCATAATTTCTGTGACGCCCTCGATCACCTGCAAAAAAATAAAATAATAAACAAGCACAAATACTCCCTGTTCCGATGTAATAATTTAATAATGAGTGTCCCACAATGATCACCCCTATAGAGCTATCACATCAGGAGATGAGACCGCTCTACAGGCCTCTCACCATGCACTGACAGGAGGTAATGGCTCCTGCAGTGCATCACTGAAGAGGTCACCAGAGTTCATGCTCTCACTTTACGGCATCGATGCGTGAGAAACATGACAGCATGAACTCAGGTGACCTCTCTTCCGGCGGCAGAGGGATACACCGTAGAGGATTACCTCCGGTCAGTGCATGCCGGAGTGCCTTGTAGAACAGTGACATCTCCCAATGTCACTGTTCTACACGGGAGATCGTCGTGGGACCTCATTATTAAATGGACTACGGCGGAAAAGTAAGTATAGGTTTGGTTTATTATTTATTTTGGTTACAGGAGAACGAGGGTGTCGGGGACTAGGTGATTGGTGAGTATGTACTATATGTTGTATGTACTGTATGTGTATATATATGCACTGTATGTTGTATGGTTTTTTTTTTACTATTGAACACATGCATCGTCTGATGGGACTACTGCCCCATCATTAGCTAATGCTGCCACTGTTATATGTGACATCATTCATAGCCGGATGGGAGCAGTAGTCCAATCACACAATGCCTGGCCACACAGACCCACACACACCAGCACACACACACAGAGACACACAGACACCCGCACACAGACACACACACATACACGCAGACCCCCGCAGACAGACACACACATAATCTCCACCGACACACATAATCTCCGCCCACACACTCTTCCTCCCTATCTGCAGCGTTTCTTGCACACAACTCTGCAGCAAAACCGCAAATCTTTTTACACCTGCGGATTTGCTGCAGAAATGACTGACTCATGAAAGTCAATGGGTGCAGAAACGCTGCAGATCCGCAAAAAGAATTGACATGCTGCAGAAAATCAAATGCTGCGAATCCGCACTTATTTTTCTGCAGCATGTGCACAATTGTTAATTTCCTATTGACTAACATTGGCTGTGCACTACACTGCGAATTTGATGCAATTCTGTGTGTCCAAAAATGCTGCGGATCCGCATCAAAATCCGCAACGTGTGCACATAGTCTTACAGTAATTTTTAGAATGTGGAAGGAAAAAATTAACATTTAACTTTATTTCAAGAAAAATTTTACTTTATACCCAAATGTTTTTATTTTCTCAAGGGTAACAGGAGAAATTGTACAATATAACTTGTTGGGCAATTTCTCCTAAGTACGCTGATACCACAAATGTGGGTGAAAACTACTTTTGGGTGCATGGCAGGGATCAGAAGGGAAGGAGCTCCATTTGACTTTTTGAATGCGACATTTGCTGGAATAATTAGTGGATGCCGTGTCACATTTGGAGAGTCCCTGATGTGCCTAAACAGTGAAAACTCCCCACAAGTGACACCATTTTGGAAACTAATGGTTTGGAAACCATTTTGGAACTTATCTAGATGTCTTGTGAGTACTATGAACCTCCAAGTGCTTCAGAGAAGTTTATAACGTTGAGCCGTGAAAACAAAAAAATCTAATTTTTCCAACAAAAATGTTTTTTAGCCCCCAGTTTTGCATTTTTAATAAAGGTATCAGGAGCAATTGCACCATACAATTTGTTCTGCAATTTCTCCTGAGTATGCCGATACCCAATATGTGGAGAAAAACTAATGTTTGGGCGCACAGCAGGGCTTGGAAGGGAAGCAGTGCCATTTGACTTTTTGAAAGCAAAATTTGCTGGAATAATTAGCGACTGTTAGAACTCTCCTGTTAGGTTTTTTCTATCTCGCTGGTCACATGACCTTTTTTGCCTATTTAATCCTGCTCCGCCCTTCTGGCTTTGCTGGACTTCAATGTACAGTCATGGACAAAAGTTTTGAGAATGACACAAATATTAATTTTTACAAAGTCTACTGCTTCACTTTTTCTAATGGCAATTTGCATATATTCCAGAATGTTATAAAGAGTGATCAGCTTAACAGCAATTACTTGCAAAGTCAATATTTGGCTAGAAAATGAACTTTATCCCCCATAACACATTTCAACATCATTGCAGCTCTGCTTTAAAAGGACCAGCTAACCTCTTTTCAGTGATTGCTCCATTAACACAGGTGTGGGTGTTGATGAGGACATGGCTGGAGATCAATCTGTCATGATTAAGTAAGAATGACACCACTGGACACTTTAAAAGGAGGCTGGTGCTTGGCATCATTGTTTCTCTTCTGTTAACCATGGTTATCTCTAAAGAAACACTTGCAGTCATCATTGCAATGCACAAACATGGCCTAACAGGGAAGAGTATCGCAGCTAGAAAGATTGCACCTCAGTCAACAATCTATCGCATCATCAAGAACTTCAAGGAGAGAGATTCCATTGTTGCCAAAAAGGCTCCAGGGCGCCCAAGAAAGACCAGCAAGCGCCAGGACCGTCTCTTAAAAGTGTTTCAGCTGCGGGATCGGGCTACCAGCAGTGCAGAGCTTGCTCAGGAATGGCAGCAGGCAGGTGTGAGTGCATCTGCACGCACTGTGAGGCGGAGACTCTTGGAGCAAGGCCTGGTCTCAAGGAGGGCAGCAAAGAAGCCACTTTTCTCCAGAAAAAACATCATGGACAGACTGATATTCTGCAAAAGGTACAGGCAGTGGACTGCTGAGGACTGGGGTAAAGTTATTTTCTCTGATGAATCCCCTTTTCGATTGTTTGGGACATCAGGAAAACACCTCATTCGGAGAAGACAAGGTGAGCGCTACCACCAGTCTTGTCTCATGCCAACTGTTAAGCATCCTGAAACCATTCATGTGTGGGATTGCCTCTCAGCCAAGGGAATCGGCTCTCTCACAGTCTTGCCTAAAAACACAGCCATGAATAAAGAATGGTACCAGAATGTCCTCCAAGAGCAACTTCTCCCAACCCTCCAAGAGCAGTTTGGCGATCAACAATGCCTTTTCCAGCATGATGGAGCACCTTGCCATAAAGCAAAGGTGATAACTAAATGGCTCAGGGAACAAAACATAGAGATTTTGGGTCCATGGCCTGGAAACTCCCAGATCTTAATCCCATTGAGAACTTGTGGTCAATCATCAAGAGACGGGTGGACAAACAAAAACCTAAAAATTCTGACAAAAAGAAAGCATTGATTGTGCAAGAATGGACTGCTATCAGTCAGGATTTGGTCCAGAAGTTGATTGAGAGCATTCCAGGGAGAATTGCAGAGGTCCTGAAGAAGAAGGGTCAACACTGCAAATATTGACTTGCTGCATTAACTCATTCTAACTGTCAATATAAGCTTTTGTTAATCATATATTTGCAATTATATTTCTATCTGTGATAAAAACATCTGTCAAGCACACATAAAAACCAGAGGGCAGCAGATCATGTGAAAATATAATATTTGTGTCATTCTCAAAACTTTTGGCCATGACTGTAATTTCTACTCTTAAGCTAGCCAGGTGCTTTGTTACCTTACTCAGTCAGTTTTGCTTGGTCTTCGGACCTCTATGTTCTATGTTGTTTTTTTGTCTTTTACTGCTACAACTTCTGTTAGGACCAGTCCCTAGTTCTTGTAGGGATCCCTTCCTCGCATCTATAGGTCTTCGTACAGACTAGCTGATGACTTTAGCAGGTCTGATCGCAGGATCAGGTTCCCCGTTACATCGTAGGGATCTAGCTTAGTTCTATCGTAGGGACAGATCTCCCTTCTTTCCTTAGTGCTTGTAGCAGAACATAACAATAAGTCCAGCCCAAAAATATCTCTAAGGAAAGATTTCCAGTTTCCACCATGGTGTCGGTTCAGGACTTGGCTCAACGCCTGCAGGGACTCTCTCTGGAGGTGTCCGAGCTCCAGCAACAAGTGAGTAGCTGTTCTGGAGCACATTTCGTGGAGCCAAAGGTACGTTTGCCTGATTTATTTTTTGGTGAACAACAAGATTTTTTTTCTTTTAAAAATGCTTGCTTGTTGTATTTTCGTTTGAGACCCAGATCCTCTGGTGATGAATCACAGCGCATAGGGTTCGTAATGTCACTTTTGCGCAAAGAACCTCAGGAGTGGGCCTTTTCTCTACAACCTAGTGATCCATGCTTTAGATTAGTGAATAGTTTTTTTTCTGCTTTGGGGTTATTGTATGATGATCCTGATCGTGTCTCATCAGCTGAGACAGAATTGAGACGTTTGAGGCAGGGATCAGGTAATGTGGAAAAATATTGTACTCACTTCCGTCTGTGGTCTACTCAGGTGGGGTGGAATGATTCAGCTTTGAAAAGTTTGTTTCTTGCAGGGCTAGGTGAAAGAGTTAAAGATTTGCTGATTGCTTATCCCACACCTGGTAACTTGCAGGAGGCTATGCAATTAGCTATACGGGTGGATAGGAGACTGCGTGCAAGGGTTAATGAGAGTAAATCCTCTGCCATGTCAGCTCCAAGTCTTGAGAGGGTCTGTACTGACATTGGAGAGCCGATGGAGATTGGAGCGATGGCACCTCACTCTCAGGAAAAAGACCGCAGGTTTTCTGAAGGTTTGTGCTTTTATTGCGGCAAATCTGACCATTTCATTAAGAACTGTGTGCTTCGTATGAACAAAGAAAAAAAAAAAAGTCAGTTCCGCCCGTATAGCCTGTTTAAACACTAAGGGCGTCTTTCTTTCTGCCACTACTGCTGCTCAGGAAGAACTAATGGAATTTCGGGTATTTGTCGATTGTGGTTCTACTCTGAATGTGATTGATGGGGGATTCTTGGAAAAACTTAAATTAAAACCCAAACTTTTGTCACCCCCTATTGCCGTAATTTCTGTTGATGGCTCTCCCTTGAAGAATGTTACTCACAAGGTCTGTGAATTTCCCCTCACTATTAATGGTGTTCACCAAGAGAATTTGGATTTGGTAGTATTGAATAATTTGCCTTCTCCGGTGGTTTTGATGTTACCCTGGTTAAAATTGCACAATCCTGTACTGGATTGGTCTACCAATGAAATTAAGTCCTGGAGCCCTAAGTGTTATGACAAGTGTTGTAACGGGCGTATTGCTGCTGTGGATAAAGGGGAATTACCTGTACCTATTCAGGATTTTTGGAAAGTTTTTTCTGAGAAGGAATCGCAGATTTTGCCTCCCATAGAGACTATGATTGTACTATTGAATTTGTCCCTGGAGCGACTCTTCCTAAAAGTCGTTTATTTAATCTTACTATTCCTGAGAGAAAGGCTTTGGAGGAATACATACAGACAAGCTTGGCCGCTGGTCACATTAGGCCTTCCAAGTCTCCTGTGGCTGTTGGATTTTTTTTTGTTAAAAAAAAGGACGGCGGTTTACGTCCTTGTCTGGACTTTCGTGAGATTAATAAAATTACTGTACGCAATCCTTACCCACTGCCATTGATTCCTGATTTGTTTAACCAGTTAGTGGGGGCCAAGTGGTTCTCTAAAATTGATCTTCGGGGGGCATACAATTTGTTGCGCATGAAGGAGGGTGACGAATGGAAGACTGCTTTTAACACTCCTGTGGGTCATTTTGAGAATCTGGTTATGCCTTTTGGTCTTACCAATGCTCCTGCATTTTTTCAGAATCTTATTAATGACATCCTTAGACCTTTGATCGGCAAAAATGTGGTTGTGTATTTGGATGACATTTTGATTTATTCGCCGGATCTGGAGTCTCATTGGCGGAGCGTACGTGAGGTATTACAGTTATTAATTGACAATTCGCTTTTTGCTAAGCTAGAGAAATGTGAGTTCGCTGTACAGAGAATTAGTTTTTTGGGCTACATTATCTCCAGCGAAGGTTTTGAGATGGACCCGGTGAAAGTTCAAGCTGTGTTTGAAATCGATACAGAGGTTTTTGGGTTTCGCCAATTATTATAGAAAATTCATTAAAAATGTTTCTATTATTGTCAAACCACTGACCGATCTCACCAGGAAAGGTGCTAATGCGGTTCAGTGGACTACTGAGGCCATTGAAGCTTTTGTGTTTCTAAAGGAGAGGTTCAGCTCTGCTCCCATCCTTATGCAGCCTGATGTGACTAAACCGTTTTTGGTTGAGGTTGATGCTTCTTCTGTGGGGGTCGGCGCGGTGTTGTCTCAGGAAAACAGGGATGGAGTACATCCCTGTGCCTTTTTTTCAAAAAATTTTCTGAGACTGAACTGAATTACGATATTGGTAATAGGGAATTGTTGGCTATTAAACTCGCATTTGAACACTGGCGTCATCTCTTGGAAGGTGCTGAATTTCCCGTTCAGGTTTTCACTGATCATAAAAATCTGATCTATCTTGATGCTGCCAAACGCTTGAATGCCCATCAGGCTAGGTGGGCACTGTTTTTCTCGCGGTTTAATTTTTCTGTTACTTACATCCCAGGTACTAAGAATGTTAAAGCTGATGCTTTGTCTCGCAGCTTTTCTCCCATGGTCGGTGCTGATGAGAAGGAGAACATTTTACAAGAAGGGATTGTGATTGCTGCTTTGGACTCTGTGTTGGAAGATGATATTCTTAAAGCACAGGAGAATGCCCCATCTAACATTCCCCATGGGAGGTTGTTTGTGCCTGGGACCTTTAGGAGAGATTTGTTTGTTGAGTGTCATGAGTCTCGGTTGGCAGGTCATCCTGGAATCTCTGAGACCAAGAGACTTGTGGGTCGCAGTTTTTGGTGGCCTGGATGGCAGAAGGAAGTCATTAAGTGGGTGCGTCAATGCACTGTGTGTGCTAGATCTAAGTCTTCACATACTCCTGCTGCGGGGTTGCTTTGCCCTCTGGAGGTTCCTAGTGCACCTTGGACACATTTGGCTATGGACTTTATTACTGACCTTCCCCCCTCTGAGGGTTTCACTGTCATCTGGGTGGTCGTGGACCGTTTTAGCAAGATGTGTCACTTGGTTCCTTTCATCAAACTGCCCTGCGCTAAGACTCTCGCTAAGGCCTTTGTCAAGGAAATTGTCAGACTACATGGCGTTCCTACTGACATTGTTTCTGATAGGGGACCTCAGTTCGTGGATCGTTTTTGGCGCGCCTTTTGTGACAGGTTGGGAGTTCATTTGTCGTTTTCATCCGGATATCATCCTGAGTCTAATAGCCAGACAGAAAGGAAAAACCAGGATGTTGAGCAGTTCTTGCTTGTTTTGTGGCAGACAATCAAGAGGGGTATGTAAGATAAACTCTGCACTCAACTTTGAATGATAACGGTGTAATTTTATTATAGTTCAGTGATGTCAAACGTTTCGGTCAGCAGACCTTCTTCAGTAACTATACAAAATAATAAATGGTTCGACAGATTTCATGGAAAATATATGCCAAAATAATCTTATTTACAAAAAAATAAAGTATATACATGGTATCAAGACTTGTTCCGAAGTAAATATAGGAAGAGGCAAGGTTGGTTCAGTCATAAATCTTATTCAGAGAGAGAGGAGCATAAACATACATACTGTATATCACAGAACAATGCTGTCAATGTGAATAAATCAGACTTATATCCTATAGTGACCAGAAGAAAGGGTGATATTGTTCACCTAGACATGAATTCCCATAGAGCACAATAATGTGAGGCTGACTGGCTGCTTACCCTGAGGGGTTAATGCGGTTCCTGCCGCAGGTAAGTAAAGACTGTGAGATAACATGTGAGAATTATAACAGTGAGTGCTCACAGTGGTTGGTTAAGAGCTGCTGAGTAATAGTACATACCGTGAATCTCAGTGTCAAAAGGGAGATCCGTTTCAGGAGTGAAATGAGGATAATAGGAAAGACCTATAATTACTAAAGCACACATAAAAGTGTGAGTAGCAGAGTCTGGGCTGTGAGACGCGTGCATTAGATATATGCAGAGTGAACCTTACTATGAGGATGATAAGGTCTTAACAGAGCCTGTGTTGTGGCCTGTAAGGAAACATAGCACATAAACACTCAGAGTGGTGAACGCTGATAGAGGGTGCTTATGGAGCGGTTCAGTTACCTTGCCCAGGGATGGCAGTTGTCGCGGTGTCCACCGCTGGAGTAGTGCAGTGATAGCTACCTGGGGTGAGTTTATATGGACGCCAGTGCCATGTGTTCAAATGTGAGACTTCCTGGTTCCGGCTAGACCGGAAGTGACGTGCCCGGAAGTGCAGAATGCGGTCCATGTGCGTTCCATGGATTCTGAGGTATGGGAGTGTGCTTAAGGCAGCGCATGCTCAGTGGTGGTTTGGAGGTTGAAACGCAGCTCAGTCTCAGAAGTGCAGTAAAGGGATGGGAAAAAGGCTGGTGAGGGTTTTCTAAGTGCCCATAGTTTCTGGCAGTCAATATAGGCGACTCTAGAGAAAGGGAGAAGATGTAATTAGAAAAAATCACAAAATTGACAATTCAAATAAATGACAATAAATCATAGTCCCTATTGAGACCCTTAGGGGTGAGTGTTTCCAGTGTGTGGATCCAATACGATTCCCGTTTTTTCAATAGTGCGATCCGATCGCCACCCCGTCTTAATGGAGGTATATGGTCAATAACCTGAAACTGTAGTTGCGAAATGTTATGACCCTTTGAGTGAAAGTGGTATGGTACTGGAAGTAATAAATTGGCACAACGTATGGTGGACTTGTGTTTAGAAATTCTGTCTTTCACTGGAAGGGTGGTTTCCCCGACATAAAGCAAACCACATGGGCACTTGATAAGGTAGATTACAAATGACGTGTCGCATGTGTAAAAATCTTTAATGTGGAATGTTTTTCCTGTATGGGGATGATGAAAACGGTCACCTTTGAGGACATTGCTACATTGAGCACAGTGTAGACACGGATATGTCCCAGTCTTAGGACGAGCAAGAAACCTCTGTCTAATGGGTGTTAAAGGGCCTATATCGGCCCTAATCAGACTGTCTTTGATGTTGGGTGGTCTTTTAAAACAGGGTAAGAATGGTACCTGAAATTCGGGAATGTTCGGATGGGCTGTGGATAAGAGGTGCCAATGACGTTTGATTGTTTTGTGTAGTAAGAATGCAAAGGGATGGTAGGAGTGGATGAAGGGGATTCGTTTAGTATCCCTATTGTGACGTGTCTGTGGTACGTGGTTCTTAGATTCTTCCAAAAGGGTCAGCGGGTATCCTCTTTTGGAGAATTTCAAAGACATGTCTTGAAGGCGAGCTGTGCGGAGAGAGTCATTGGTGACTATCCGTTTGACGCGTTGAAATTGCGAGATGGGGATCGATTTCTTGACAGACGGGGGATGGAAACTGGAATAATGTAAAATACTGTTTTTGTCCGTTGGTTTGACAAATAAATCTGTTGTAATAAAGCCATCATTATCTTTCATCACCATGGTATCTAGAAAATTGATTTTCTGTGAGTCATGAGATATGGTGAAGGTGATGCCTGGCCATGCAGAATTGAGAAAGGACAGGAATTGTTGCAAGGATTCTACCGTGCCACTCCATAGACAAAACACGTCATCGATATACCGTTTCCACAGTAAAACGTACTGTGAAAACAAGGGGTGTTTATAGATGTGGGTGGTTTCAAAGTCCGCCATGTAAGTGTTGGCATAAGGGGGTGCCACGTTAGATCCCATGGCGGTGCCACGAATCTGTAAATAGAATGAATCCTGAAAGAGGAAGAAGTTGTTGAACAAAATAACTGAAAGTAACTCAATGACCAGATTAATCTGGTCTTCTGCCCAACCTTCTGTGGTTAGGAGATGGTGTACTGAATTGATGCCATTGACATGAGGTATCGAGGTATATAAATCCTTGACATCCATGGTTACTAGGATGGTGTTGGGTGGTACCCTCTGTAATCTCATGAATGGTCTGGAGGAAATCTCCAGTGTCAAGCAGGAAAGAGGAGGCTGTATGGGTGATGGGTGTGAGAATTTTCTCTAAAAATTTGGCAATGGGTGACAAGATTGAATTGGTGGAGGCCACAATGGGCCTACCTGGTGGGTTCTGCAAATTTTTATGGATCTTTGGTATAGTGTAGAATACTGGAGTGATTGGATTCTTGTTGCGTAAGAACTCGCTTGTTTTGGAGTCAAGAATCCCCAAGCTGGAATATTTTGTAATAATTGTCTCAATTTTGGATCGAATCTCACTGGTTGGGTCTCTAGGTAGAATGTGATAAATCGAAGTGTCTGATAATTGTCGTTTAATTTCTGCTATATACAGTGTCCTGTCCATGACCACAAGGGCTCCACCTTTGTCAGCAGGCTTAAAGATAAGGGATTGATCGTCCTGGAGAGATTTTAATGCTTGTTTTTCAACCTGGGACATATTAGGAGGGTAAAAAAGTTTCCCCTGTTCTATGTCCTTACGTAGAAGTTGAAATGATGTGTGAACAAACTCAATGAAGGTTTCAACCGCATGTGACCCATGTGGTGGGCGAAATGAGCTCTTGTTATGCAAACCCAACTGGAGTATAGATAATGCCTGGTGGGGCCCCTGAGGTATGGGGTTACAAGAATCGATAGAAGAGAAATGCGCTTTAAGGCGAATAGTCCGAAAAAAACGCTGTAAGTCCATATCAAGGTCAAAGGTCTTATACCGGTAAGCGGGACAGAAGGATAGGCCCTTTTGTAAAATTTGGTATTCTGCGATACCTAGAGATCTAGAAGAAATGTTAATCACAAGCGATTCCGTACCTGTGACCGGGTAACCCGCATTTGGTCCATGCTGTTTCTTCCTTCTTGTGCTCCGTCTGGTCTTTTTCGTGGAAAACGCCGCCGTTGTCCTAAAAAAGGAGCCTGAGAAGTGGAAAATGGGCCGCGTTCCTGTTCGGACCCAGAGGTAGAATAGTCGGTAGATGAGCGCTGGCTGCGTGGTTGTGGTCGTCTGTAGGAGGATCTGTCCTGCCATTTATAGACTTTGTTGGACTCGTAATCCGCTGCGTCTCTGGTGAACTTGCTTCTTTTCCGATTTTCGGTGTCTCTGGTATGCTGGTCTATGCGGCCCTGTATTTGGGTCCTAAGTGACTGAAGTTCTTCAGTGGTACCGGTTGTTGCTAGCTGGGACTCAATGTTCTGGACTGTCGCTGTGTTGGATTCTATGGCCTTATGTAGGTGCTCCAAAGTGAGTGTCATGAGGTCAAAAGAACACTTATTTAGTATCTGTTCATAACGGGCACAAAAATCTGGAGATTCATTAAAGAGAGTGGGGCGAAGTGGTACCCGTAAGCCCCTGGGAATTCTTTTCACCCGAAGATACTCAGACAGGGTGGTACTATGTAGTTTCAGGTTAACCTGGTGCCTAAGTGCACGTTCTAGATCACGTCCGCGTGTTTCGCGGGGTGGTGCTTTAAGAAAATCTGTGGAGAAATGTGACTGAGCCAAAATTGCCGAAGTTTCTTCCAAATTGTAAGAAAAGGTAGTAGAGGACATACCCACGAATGGCGTGCTACACATAAGGGGAGGAATACTTAGTAACAAAATACGTGTGCACAGTCAATGTGCCGGTGCAAGAGTAAGTTCCCAAACCATATACAAATGTAAGATAAACTCTGCACTCAACTTTGAATGATAACGGTGTAATTTTATTATAGTTCAGTGATGTCAAACGTTTCGGTCAGCAGACCTTCTTCAGTAACTATACAAAATAATAAATGGTTCGACAGATTTCATGGAAAATATATGCCAAAATAATCTTATTTACAAAAAATAAAGTATATACATGGTATCAAGACTTGTTCCGAAGTAAATATAGGAAGAGGCAAGGTTGGTTCAGTCATAAATCTTATTCAGAGAGAGAGGAGCATAAACATACATACCGTATATCACAGAACAATGCTGTCAATGTGAATAAATCAGACTTATATCCTATAGTGACCAGAAGAAAGGGTGATATTGTTCACCTAGACATGAATTCCCATAGAGCACAATAATGTGAGGCTGACTGGCTGCTTACCCTGAGGGGTTAATGCGGTTCCTGCCGCAGGTAAGTAAAGACTGTGAGATAACATGTGAGAATTATAACAGTGAGTGCTCACAGTGGTTGGTTAAGCTGCTGAGTAATAGTACATACCGTGAATCTCAGTGTCAAAAGGGAGATCCGTTTCAGGAGTGAAATGAGGATAATAGGAAAGACCTATAATTACTAAAGCACACATAAAAGTGTGAGTAGCAGAGTCTGGGCTGTGAGACGGTGCATTAGATATATGCAGAGTGAACCTTACTATGAGGATGATAAGGTCTTAACAGAGCCTGTGTTGTGGCCTGTAAGGAAACATAGCACATAAACACTCAGAGTGGTGAACGCTGATAGAGGGTGCTTATGGAGCGGTTCAGTTACCTTGCCCAGGGATGGCAGTTGTCGCGGTGTCCACCGCTGGAGTAGTGCAGTGATAGCTACCTGGGGTGAGTTTATATGGACGCCAGTGCCATGTGTTCAAATGTGAGACTTCCTGGTTCCGGCTAGACCGGAAGTGACGTGCCCGGAAGTGCAGAATGCGGTCCATGTGCGTTCCATGGATTCTGAGGTATGGGAGTGTGCTTAAGGCAGCGCATGCTCAGTGGTGGTTTGGAGGTTGAAACGCAGCTCAGTCTCAGAAGTGCAGTAAAGGGATGGGAAAAAGGCTGGTGAGGGTTTTCTAAGTGCCCATAGTTTCTGGCAGTCAATATAGGCGACTCTAGAGAAAGGGAGAAGATGTAATTAGAAAAAATCACAAAATTGACAATTCAAATAAATGACAATAAATCATAGTCCCTATTGAGACCCTTAGGGGTGAGTGTTTCCAGTGTGTGGATCCAATACGATTCCCGTTTTTTCAATAGTGCGATCCGATCGCCACCCCGTCTTAATGGAGGTATATGGTCAATAACCTGAAACTGTAGTTGCGAAATGTTATGACCCTTTGAGTGAAAGTGGTATGGTACTGGAAGTAATAAATTGGCACAACGTATGGTGGACTTGTGTTTAGAAATTCTGTCTTTCACTGGAAGGGTGGTTTCCCCGACATAAAGCAAACCACATGGGCACTTGATAAGGTAGATTACAAATGACGTGTCGCATGTGTAAAAATCTTTAATGTGGAATGTTTTTCCTGTATGGGGATGATGAAAACGGTCACCTTTGAGGACATTGCTACATTGAGCACAGTGTAGACACGGATATGTCCCAGTCTTAGGACGAGCAAGAAACCTCTGTCTAATGGGTGTTAAAGGGCCTATATCGGCCCTAATCAGACTGTCTTTGATGTTGGGTGGTCTTTTAAAACAGGGTAAGAATGGTACCTGAAATTCGGGAATGTTCGGATGGGCTGTGGATAAGAGGTGCCAATGACGTTTGATTGTTTTGTGTAGTAAGAATGCAAAGGGATGGTAGGAGTGGATGAAGGGGATTCGTTTAGTATCCCTATTGTGACGTATCTGTGGTACGTGGTTCTTAGATTCTTCCAAAAGGGTCAGCGGGTATCCTCTTTTGGAGAATTTCAAAGACGACATGTCTTTGGTGACTATCCGTTTGACGCGTTGAAATTGCGAGATGGGGATCGATTTCTTGACACCGGGGGATGGAAACTGGAATAATGTAAAATACTGTTTTTGTCCGTTGGTTTGACAAATAAATCCGTTGTAATAAAGCCATCATTATCTTTCATCACCATGGTATCTAGAAAATTGATTTTCTGTGAGTCATGAGATATGGTGAAGTCTCCACAGATTTTCTTAAAGCACCACCCCGCGAAACACGCGGACGTGATCTAGAACGTGCACTTAGGCACCAGGTTAACCTGAAACTACATAGTGCCACCCTGTCTGAGTATCTTCGGGTGAAAAGAATTCCCAGGGGCTTACGGGTACCACTTCGCCCCACTCTCTTTAATGAATCTCCAGATTTTTGTGCCCATTATGAACAGATACTAAATAAGTGTTCTTTTGACCTCATGACACTCACTTTGGAGCACCTACATAAGGCCATAGAATCCAACACAGCGACAGTCCAGAACATTGAGTCCCAGCTAGCAACAACCGGTACCACTGAAGAACTTCAGTCACTTAGGACCCAAATACAGGGCCGCATAGACCAGCATACCAGAGACACCGAAAATCGGAAAAGAAGCAAGTTCACCAGAGACGCAGCGGATTACGAGTCCAACAAAGTCTATAAATGGCAGGACAGATCCTCCTACAGACGACCACAACCACGCAGCCAGCGCTCATCTACCGACTATTCTACCTCTGGGTCCGAACAGGAACGCGGCCCATTTTCCACTTCTCAGGTTCCTTTTTTAGGACAACGGCGGCGTTTTCCACGAAGAAGACCAGACGGAGCACAAGAAGGAAGAAACAGCATGGACCAAATGCGGGTTACCCGGTCACAGGTACGGAATCGCTTGTGATTAACATTTCTTCTAGATCTCTAGGTATCGCAGAATACCAAATTTTACAAAAGGGCCTATCCTTCTGTCCCGCTTACCGGTATAAGACCTTTGACCTTGATATGGACTTACAGCGTTTTTTTCGGACTATTCGCCTTAAAGCGCATTTCTCTTCTATCGATTCTTGTAACCCCATACCTCAGGGGCCCCACCAGGCATTATCTATACTCCAGTTGGGTTTGCATAACAAGAGCTCATTTCGCCCACCACATGGGTCACATGCGGTTGAAACCTTCATTGAGTTTGTTCACACATCATTTCAACTTCAACGTAAGGACATAGAACAGGGGAAACTTTTTTACCCTCCTAATATGTCCCAGGTTGAAAAACAAGCATTAAAATCTCTCCAGGACGATCAATCCCTTATCTTTAAGCCTGCTGACAAAGGTGGAGCCCTTGTGGTCATGGACAGGACACTGTATATAGCAGAAATTAAACGACAATTATCAGACACTTCGATTTATCACATTCTACCTAGAGACCCAACCAGTGAGATTCGATCCAAAATTGAGACAATTATTACAAAATATTCCAGCTTGGGGATTCTTGACTCCAAAACAAGCGAGTTCTTACGCAACAAGAATCCAATCACTCCAGTATTCTACACTATACCAAAGATCCATAAAAATTTGCAGAACCCACCAGGTAGGCCCATTGTGGCCTCCACCAATTCAATCTTGTCACCCATTGCCAAATTTTTAGAGAAAATTCTCACACCCATCACCCATACAGCCTCCTCTTTCCTGCTTGACACTGGAGATTTCCTCCAGACCATTCAGAGATTACAGAGGGTACCACCCAACACCATCCTAGTAACCATGGATGTCAAGGATTTATATACCTCGATACCTCATGTCAATGGCATCAATTCAGTACACCATCTCCTAACCACAGAAGGTTGGGCAGAAGACCAGATTAATCTGGTCATTGAGTTACTTTCAGTTATTTTGTTCAACAA
Organism: Oophaga sylvatica; assembly: GCA_033576555.1. Lineage (NCBI taxonomy): Eukaryota > Metazoa > Chordata > Amphibia > Anura > Dendrobatidae > Oophaga > Oophaga sylvatica. The sequence goes on from JARQOD010000001.1 coordinate 841,391,801, forward strand.
CTTCTTCCTCTTTCAGGATTCATTCTATTTACAGATTTGTGGCACCGCCATGGGATCTAACGTGGCACCCCCTTATGCCAACACATACATGACGGACTTTGAAACCACCCACATCTATAAACACCCCTTGTTTTCACAGTACGTTTTACTGTGGAAACGGTATATCGATGACGTGTTTTGTCTATGGAGTGGCACGGTAGAATCCCTGCAACAATTCCTGTCCTTTCTCAATTCTGCATGGCCAGGCATCACCTTCACCATATCTCATGACTCACAGAAAATCAATTTTCTAGATACCATGGTGATGAAAGATAATGATGGCTTTATTACAACGGATTTATTTGTCAAACCAACGGACAAAAACAGTATTTTACATTATTCCAGTTTCCATCCCCCGTCTGTCAAGAAATCGATCCCCATCTCGCAATTTCAACGCGTCAAACGGATAGTCACCAATGACTCTCTCCGCACAGCTCGCCTTCAAGACATGTCTTTGAAATTCTCCAAAAGAGGATACCCGCTGACCCTTTTGGAAGAATCTAAGAACCACGTACCACAGACACGTCACAATAGGGATACTAAACGAATCCCCTTCATCCACTCCTACCATCCCTTTGCATTCTTACTACACAAAACAATCAAACGTCATTGGCACCTCTTATCCACAGCCCATCCGAACATTACCGAATTTCAGGTACCATTCTTACCCTGTTTTAAAAGACCACCCAACATCAAAGACAGTCTGATTAGGGCCGATATAGGCCCTTTAACACCCATTAGACAGAGGTTTCTTGCTCGTCCTAAGACTGGGACATATCCGTGTCTACACTGTGCTCAATGTAGCAATGTCCTCAAAGGTGACCGTTTTCATCATCCCCATACAGGAAAAACATTCCACATTAAAGAATTTTACACATGCGACACGTCATTTGTAATCTACCTTATCAAGTGCCCATGTGGTTTGCTTTATGTCGGGGAAACCACCCTTCCAGTGAAAGACAGAATTTCTAAACACAAGTCCACCATACGTTGTGCCAATTTATTACTTCCAGTACCATACCACTTTCACTCAAAGGGTCATAACATTTCGCAACTACAGTTTCAGGTTATCGACCATATACCTCCATTAAGACGGGGTGGCGATCGGATCGCACTATTGAAAAAACGGGAATCGTATTGGATCCACACACTGGAAACACTCACCCCTAAGGGTCTCAATAGGGACTATGATTTATTGTCATTTATTTGAATTGTCAATTTTGTGATTTTTTCTAATTACATCTTCTCCCTTTCTCTAGAGTCGCCTATATTGACTGCCAGAAACTATGGGCACTTAGAAAACCCTCACCAGCCTTTTTCCCATCCCTTTACTGCACTTCTGAGACTGAGCTGCGTTTCAACCTCCAAACCACCACTGAGCATGCGCTGCCTTAAGCACACTCCCATACCTCAGAATCCATGGAACACACATGGACCGCATTCTGCACTTCCGGGCACGTCACTTCCGGTCTAGCCGGAACCAGGAAGTCTCACATTTGAACACATGGCACTGGCGTCCATATAAACTCACCCCAGGTAGCTATCACTGCACTACTCCAGCGGTGGACACCGCGACAACTGCCATCCCTGGGCAAGGTAACTGAACCGCTCCATAAGCACCCTCTATCAGCGTTCACCACTCTGAGTGTTTATGTGCTATGTTTCCTTACAGGCCACAACACAGGCTCTGTTAAGACCTTATCATCCTCATAGTAAAGGGTATGCCACACTGAACAATATCGCTAACGGGATCGCTAAAAAACGTCACTATTTAGCGATCCCGTTAGCGATGTTGTTCAGTGCGGCAGCTGCCAGCGACGAGCTTCCTGCTGTGATCTCGCTCGTCGCTGGAATCGTTCCGGACCCTATTTTCTCGTCGGCGCTCCCGCTGGGTAAGTATATATCGCTAGTGTGGCACCTTTTCTTAGCGATTTAGCGGTACTTTTGTACCGCTAAAGTCGTTAAGAAGATCGCTAACGGCGATAGCGTCGTTAACTATATCGCTAAATGTGGCCGCACTTAGCGATATAGAAACAATCCCGCTAGCGATCGCATTAGTATGCGTCGTTACCGTGATCGCTAGCGGGATTGTTTAGTGTGGCAGTACCTTAAGGTTCACTCTGCATATATCTAATGCACGCGTCTCACAGCCCAGACTCTGCTACTCACACTTTTATGTGTGCTTTAGTAATTATAGGTCTTTCCTATTATCCTCATTTCACTCCTGAAACGTATCTCCCTTTTGACACTGAGATTCACGGTATGTACTATTACTCAGCAGCTCTTAACCAACCACTGTGAGCACTCACTGTTATAATTCTCACATGTTATCTCACAGTCTTTACTTACCTGCGGCAGGAACCGCATTAACCCCTCAGGGTAAGCAGCCAGTCAGCCTCACATTATTGTGCTCTATGGGAATTCATGTCTAGGTGAACAATATCACCCTTTCTTCTGGTCACTATAGGATATAAGTCTGATTTATTCACATTGACAGCATTGTTCTGTGATATACGGTATGTATGTTTATGCTCCTCTCTCTCTGAATAAGATTTATGACTGAACCAACCTTGCCTCTTCCTATATTTACTTCGGAACAAGTCTTGATACCATGTATATACTTTATTTTTTTGTAAATAAGATTATTTTGGCATATATTTTCCATGAAATCTGTCGAACCATTTATTATTTTGTATAGTTACTGAAGAAGGTCTGCTGACCGAAACGTTTGACATCACTGAACTATAATAAAATTACACCGTTATCATTCAAAGTTGAGTGCAGAGTTTATCTTACATTTGTATATGGTTTGGGAACTTACTCTTGCACCGGCACATTGACTGTGCACACGTATTTTGTTACTAATCAAGAGGGGTGGTCTGAGTTTCTGCCACTTGCTGAATTTGCGCTTAACAACCATACATCCTCTTCTGCTGGTTGTTCGCCTTTTTTTTGTTGTACTGGGAGACATCCGTCGTTTGGGTCATTCTCCAAATTGGTATCGGCCGTGCCTGAAGAGGAGAATTTTTCCGGTGATTTGGAGAGAGTTTGGACGGATGTGCGTGTTAATCTTCAGGAGGCTAACAGAAAATCTAAAAGGTACTTTGATAGGAAACGGCAAGAGGTTTTGTTTGCTATTGGTGACATGGTTTGGTTGTACTCTAAGAATCTGCGGTTGAGGATTCCTTCTAAAAAATTGGGTCCCAAGTTTGTAGGGCCCTTTAAGGTGCTTCCGGTTGTTAACCAATCTGCTGTTAGGTTGGAGGTTCCTACCTCCTGGAAGATTAATCCGGTGTTTCATGTTTCTCTGTTGAAAAGAGCTGATGTGTCGGATGGAGACGCCTCTGCCACTGTTCCCCCGGTGGTGGAGGACGGGGAATATGAAATTTCCCACATCCTAAATTCTAGACGGTATAGAGGGAGTTTGCAGTATCTCGTCGCTTGGAAGGGTTTCGGACCCGAGAATAACTCATGGGTGGGGGCGGAGGATGTTTCTGCGTCCAGACTTGTCAGAGCGTTTCATAAGAGGTTTCCGGATAAGCCTGGGCCAAGGGGATCCGGAGGATCCTCTTAGAAGGGGGGGTACTGTTAGAACTCTCCTGTTAGGTTTTTTCTATCTTGCAGGTCACATGACCTTTTTTGCCTATTTAATCCTGCTCCGCCCTTCTGGCTTTGCTGGACTTCATTGTAATTTCTACTCTTAAGCTAGCCAGGTGCTTTGTTACCTTACTCAGTCAGTTTTGCTTGGTCTTCGGACCTCTATGTTCTATGTTGTTTTTTTGTCTTTTACTGCTACAACTTCTGTTAGGAGGTGTCCATCTTTCTCCCAGTCCCTAGTTCTTGTAGGGATCCCTTCCTCGCATCTATAGGTCTTCGTACAGACTAGCTGAGGACTTTAGTGGGTCTGATCCCAGGATCAGGTTCCCCATTACATCGTAGGGATCTAGCTTAGTTCTATCGTAGGGACAGATCTCCCTTCTTTCCTTAGTGCTTGTAGCAGAACATAACATTATCACCATCAATGGAATGGGGCCTGTGAATACTTTAATCAAACTTTGATCCAGATGTTACGCACTTTGGAAGAAGACTGAAAGCTCCGGTGGCCTGAGTTTGTGGCAGAGTTGATGTGGGTGTACAATGCACAGCATGACAGGGTTCACTTCATACACCTTCGCTGTTCAGGCGAAGAGGACGAGAGATTACGGAACTAGAGCTGGACCCGGAGGAGGACTACCAAGGACGGGGGTGTCCTCGTGGGTTAAGGAACACCTGCACCAATTGCAGACTCTCCGTCGACTGGTGCAGACAAAGTTCTGGGAACTCAAGCACCATGAGGCAACACCTATTTGTGGGACAGCTCTGATACCTGGGGACTGAGTGTTGGTCAGGAATAAGCGGCCCCGGGGAAAATTGGAAAGCAGGTGGGAGTGCACTCCACACCGAGTGACATGACAGGTTGGCCCCGATGGGCCGGTGTGAGAAGTCCAGCCTGAACAGGAAGAAGGAGCACCCACTAGAGTACTCCATCGTAGCATGTTGTGGCCCTGCTTGTCCAAAGAACCCAAAAGTGGAAAAGAATTGCCAACAATCTGGGAGGTGCCCCCAGTTCTGGTTCCTGACTTCGACGGGAAGAAGGAGTGTTATCCCTGCTCTCAGACCCTCATGATTTGTCGCCTACCACTCCTGAGATGAACACTGAGCCACCAACCCTGGAAGTGGCTGAAGCGACAGACCCACCATGTCAAAGCATCCCTTTATCGCCCACGAGTCAGCCCAAATTATGCCAATCAGAGCGAACCACAGCTAGGGTGGCCCCCACTTGCTATGAGCAAGACCAGTTTATTTGGCAAACAATTACACAAGAAGTGGAGAATTGTGAACGTTTGGTGAAGGAGCTCTCGCCCATGGAATGGCGAGCTAAAGGAAGGCGGGGGTGTAGAAGAGAGGACTGCTGAAACGCCAGGTACAGAACTGCTGGGGCCAAACTTCCTGTTGCTGGAAGGATTGAGATTGCCGACGGAGTGAGCCAGTTACCTTGGTGAGAGGAGCATGGCCAGAGAGAGTAAGATAAAAGGGGTTTAGTGGGTACGTAAAGGGGCTTCCCACCTGAGCTGAGCAAGTGCGGATCGTGGCTGCAGTGAGGGGAGCGATAGGCTGCAGTGTGCAGAGATAGGGTGGCAGCGTGAGAGGCTCACCCATATCAGCGGGTGCACAGGGGAAAGCGCGACAGAGCATCGCAGCACAGACGTCCAGGTGTCGGTTGACACACAGAGAGGTGCACACTGGGCAGAGCATTGCAGCACGGCTGTTCAGAGAGATACTGGCAGAGTGGAACTTTGTGGAGAGCTATACCCTTTTGCTCTGCCGTTAAATGGACTAGGGGCTCAGCGGGCAAAACCAGAGACCACCCACTGCAGCCAGAAGTAGGACCGTGTGTTGTGCGGGGATGACCGAGGACGCGACACCAACCTCCGCCGGAATTCTACTACCCACTGGACCTTCAGAGTGTTACGGGCTGCGGAACCACGATAAGTGAATCTGTTAACAAAAGACTGTCTAGTTACACAACCATTATACAGTTTAGTTTTTGCATCCTTCGTCCCTGTTACCTCCCTGCGAGGAGTTCATTGCTGTTAAACAATTAAATTTAGTTAATCTCTGCTCTGCAGCATTTGTTTTACTGCATCCCAGAACCTGCATATTACACTCACAAAGCGCTTGCCTGACATATACTCTCAAGTTAACTCTTATCTTCCAGATCCAGATTCTGTGGAAGGGAGCCACCCCTGCAGCCTGGAGATTGGGTTGTGGTCAAAAGACATGTCAGAAGAGCACCTGAGCCCCAATTTGATGGGCCCTTCCAAGTTCTGCTGACAACTAAGACGGCTATAAAGCTCAAGAGAAAGCCTAACTGGATTCACACACGTCACACTGCAAGAAGACATCTGAGCCCAGGAAAGACACCGAATAATGTGAACGTACACCTTGTGCCTTATCCTTTTTGCCTTGGTAAATAGCAATTCATCAAGGGCTTTGTCCCAAGAGAAAAAGAATAGGGAGCTAGTTACCACTTTCTGGTTTAATACCTCAGACCCTGTAATCAGTTATAATTTTGATCTGTGTAACATGGTCTCCTGTCCTAGGGTAGAGAGGCAGCATGGGGACACCTATAGAAGCACCCAAAAGTGTCACCACCACCAACCCTGGCTATGGGTCTGATGGTGAGTCCTGGAATAGGGTGAGGTGGAACACTGGGGAAGACTAGGCCTACAATCCTTCCGTAGCCCGAGAGAAGACAGACAACAAAGGTAGAAGCTTCCTTACTAGAATGACTCTGTTGCAGCCAGAATACGTGTCTAAATGCTGTACAGTAGGATTCTGTCTTATTTATAAGTCTGGCAACTGTTTTACCCTATAGTTGACGATTTAGAATCCCTTTTTTACGGATGCTGGACTATATGTGATGGGCATAAGTATCCTTGGGGACATTGACAGATTTGGACACTTTTATCTGAAGGATATAAGGGACCAACCTATTTACCTATTCATAAGACTCATTCCTATTGCCCCTAATCTATGAGGATTATCTGTCTCTGGAAATGGGATTCTTGCAGATCAATTATTGGTTAGAATGGCTAAAATACTCTGCACTCGCCATGAATAACAGTAATTGTCAAGTTTGCGCCCTAGCTAGATCTCCACTAGGCACAGTGCCCTTTCCTATAAGCAATCAGACAAACCCCATTGCTTTCTACTGCTTAATTCAGCTATTTTCTGATACAAAGGGAAAAAACACTTCAGAGTGTTATCTGCTCAGTTGTATCCCCTCATAAACCCTAAAAACATAGAGGCGTGACTATTATCCAGTACTGCTAGCGAGATGGGAGGTGTGAGGCAATAAGGTGGATCATATGTGAGGGTCGATATGTGTCCCCCAGGATGCGGACAGAGTCCTATTAAACTCACTGGAGTGCCTTGTCTTCACAGCAGGATGCCTGTGAGTCACAGGGCAAAATAAAAGAAAGAGTGGATTGGGTTCTGTTATCACCACATCGGATCCCTACTCTGACAGCTAAGGTCTCCGGCTTGTCACTTCACTCACCCGCGCTGCGGTCGGTTCTTCCCTTCCCCATGCTCTGCATGCTTCCAGCTGAGCTTCAAGCCATGTCCTTAGGGCATTCATGAGCGCTCTCTCACCCTCTTAAAGGGCCAGTGTATGCACTTGCTATTTCCTCCCCAGCCAATGGCTGTGGAGCATTATGTATATATTGCTTCCTCCCACTGGGGAGGTGCCTGAGCAACCTTCCTGTTCTGCAGTCTACAGTAAATTGTGTAAGGTTGCGTACCAGTCTTGCTGTACTTTGGTGCAGATCCTGCCTGCTGCACTCTTGTGCAGATCCTGCCTGCTGCACTCTGATACAGATCCTGTCTGCTGCACTCTGATACAAACTCTGCCTGCTGCACTCTGATACAAACACTGTGTGCTGCACTCTGATACAAACTAAGCCTGTTGCACCATCCAGTCTGCCCTACTGAGTCCAGCTGCTGCATGTCCATTGGTCTGTCCTGGAGTGGCACCTGGCGTCCATCAGAAGCCAAGTCTAACCTCACCATCAGAGGCTCTCTTGAACAGTCCGGTGCTCACTTAGCCACGCCCCTCCAGGCTCTCCACGGCCCGTGGCACAGTGGTTCCACATACCACGACCGTGACAGGTCCAAGTAGTGACTCAGTAAGTTTGTTAGGAAAACCCGTTAAGGGCTTTTATTTTTAGAGGGATTTGCAGGTTTGATAGTGGGGCGAATCCCTGTCTTCAGGCTGGGTTTTGGAAGTGGCTCTATGGCCACGATTCCATTTAAATCTGTCAGTTTTTTGCTTTGGGTGTGACAGTTTGGAGTTTGCAAGTTGCAAAGCAGGTGGCTCTGTGCAACTCAGGTCTGTGTGGAGCTAACACAGAGCCAGGGAACTCAATGTGGCTGACACACAAAAAAGACTTGGCGGTGCCATTGTCCACGGCAACTGGTTTTGAGTTCTGGACTGTGTTTACGGAGACCCGGCTGCGATCCGGAAGACAGCTCTCCTATGTGTGAGTTTTTGGACAATAAAAGACATTTGCTTTGAACTTTCCTGTGGTCCCTGCCTATCTGTCGCACTGCACCTACCCGCTGCACTAGAGGGTACATGTGTTATTGTTAAATGTCTGATGTCAATCCAGATTGTCTTTCCAAAATACAGACAAGCTCCTCAAATATGCAACGGAAAATCAGAGACACAAACGTGGCGCCTGCATTTCTACTCCTTTCATGTACATCGACATGTACAGTACAGACCAAAAGTTTGGACACACCTTCTCATTCAAAGATTTTTCTGTATTTTCATGACTAAGAAAATTGTACATTCACACTGAAGGCATCAAAACTATGAATTAACACATGTGGAATTATATACTTAACAAAAAAGTGTGTAACAACTGAAATTATGTCTTATATTCTAGGTTCTTCAAAGTAGCCACCTTTTGCTTTGATGACTGCTTTGCACACTCTTGGCATTCTTTTGATGAGCTTCAATATGTAGTCACCAGAAATGGTCTTCCAACAGTCTTGAAGGAGTTCCCAGAGATGCTTAGCACTTGTTGGCCCTTTTGCCTTCACTCTGAAGTCCAGCTCACCCCAAACCATCTCGATTGGGTTCAGGTCTGGTGACTGTGGAGGCCAGGTCATCTGGCGTAGCACCCCATCACTCTCCTTCTTGGTCAAATAGCCCTTACACAGCCTGGAAGTGTGTTTGGGGTCATTGTCCTGTTGAAAAATAAATGATGGTCCAACTAAACGCAAACCGGATGGAATAGCATGCCGCTGCAAGATGCTGTGATAGCCATGCTGGTTCAGTATGCCTTCAATTTTGAATACATCCCCAACAGTGTCACCAGCAAAGCACCTCCACACCATCACACCTCCTCCTCCATGCTTCACGGTGGGAACCAGGTATGTAGAGTCCATCCGTTCACCTTTTCTGCGTTGCACAAAGACACAGTGGTTGGAACCAAAGATCTCAAATTTGGACTCATCAGACCAAAGCACAGATTTCCACTGGTCTAATGTCCATTCCTTGTGTTCTTTAGCACAAACAAGTCTCTTCTGCTTGTTGCCTGTCCTTAGCAGTGGTTTCCTAGCAGCTATTTTACCTTGAAGGCCTGCTGCACAAAGTCTCCTCTTAACAGTTGTTGTAGAGCTGTGTCTGCTGCTAGAACTCTGTGTGGCATTGACCTGGTCTCTAATCTGAGCGGCTGTTTACCTGCGATTTCTGAGGCTGGTGACTCGGATAAACTTATCCTCAGAAGCAGAGGTGACTCTTGGTCTTCCTTTCCTGGGGCGGTCCTCATGTGAGCCAGTTTCTTTGTAGCGCTTGATGGTTTTTGCAACTGCACTTGGGGACACTTTCAAAGTTTTCCCAATTTTTCGGACTGATTGACCTTCATTTCTTAAAGTAATGATGGCCACTCATTTTCTTTACTTAGCTGCTTTTTTCTTGCCATAATACACATTCTAACAGTCTATTCAGTAGGACTATCAGCTGTGTATCCACCAGACTTCTGCACAACACAACTGATGGTCCCAACTCCATTTATAAGGCAAGAAATCACACTTATTAAACCTGACAGGGCACACCCGTGAAGTGAAAACCATTTCCGGTGACTACCTCTTGAAGCTCATCAAGAGAATGCCGAAGAGTGTGCAAAGCAGTCATCAAAGCAAAAGGTGGCTACTTTGAAGAACCTAGAATATAAGACATATTTTCAGTTGTTTCACACTTTTTTTGTTAAGTATATAATTCCACATGTGTTAATTCATAGTTTTGATGCCTTCAGTGTGAATGTACAATTTTCATAGTCATGAAAATACAGAAAAATCTTTGAATGAGGTGTGTCCAAACTTTTGGTTTGTACTGTACATCGACGCTATTGGAATCCCAAGAGGAGTACCAAACGAGTTGAAAACCAGAGATCAAGTAGCAGCGGGGTTTTGTCTCTATTCCCCAATGTTGTAATGAATAAAAATGTGGACTGGATAAATTGTATCTACTATAACCGACAGTGATTTGTTAATTTTACAAGGGATGCATTCCGGGGGAAAGTTGAACAGTTGGGTGCCACTTAAACTATGACATTTCAGAATAGACTTGCCCTTGGGTCAAGCATGCATAAAACGTTCAGAGGCTTTTGTTGTTTCTCTTGGTGTTTTTGGTGTTTCTTTTTGGCATTCTTCCCTCATCTGATCATTGGTGAGTACCTTCTTATTCCTGACCAGGTCCTAGGTTATACATACCATTATTTTAATTTTTTTCTCCCTTTTTTTCTCTTGTATAACAATATACTCTGAACATTTTATGTACGTGCCATATGTTCACATTTACCAGATACATGTCCCATTTGTGGAGAATGATTTCCTATTGATATATTACGTGTCGTGAACCATTTTTTCAAAAGGTTATTTACTAATTGTACTGACCTAAATTTATCTCTAATTTTGTGACTATATGTGAACAAGGCTCGGGATGAGCCGAAACATTTTAATTGAAGTCACAGTTAAATACTTTTTTGAGAAATCACAATTGATATGGATGAGTATTTTTGATTTCTGTATTCTACACAATCACGTTTGATTCTAAAAATTCCTTGGATTCAATGAAAAGCAAAGAATATATGAGAGTGCTGTATTTTTACATACTGGGATATTCTTTTACAAGCACCTCCTTATACCAAGTGCCAACTTTCTTTTTTACATGTTGACTTATAATTAGTGAGCCTGATCCAAAATATGGATTGCGCGTGGCAATTTTTAGGCCACGCCCAGACCACACCCATTTCACAACTAGTCACACCCATGTCAACGCCCCGACCATACCCATTTAGCACTGGTGATCACACTGACTGGTACTGAGGGCACAGTGACTGGTACTATGGGCACACTGGTACTGAGTAAAAGAAAGAACAGAGAGAGAAAAAAGAAAACAGAGAGAAAGGAGAGAGAGAAAGAGGGGAAAGCAAGAAAGAACAGAGAGAAAGTAGAGAGAGAAATAAATAAACAAAGAAAGGGAAAAGAAAGAACAGAGAGAGAGAGAAAAAAAAAGAGGGGAAAGAAAGAACAGAGAGAGAAAGAAAGAACAGAGAGAGAAAGAAAAAAAGACGGGAAAGAAAGAACAGAGAGAAAGAAAGAAAGAACAGAAAAGAAAGAGGGGACAGAAAAAAAGAACAGAGAGAAAAAAAGAAATAGGGGAAAGAAAGAACAAAGAGAGAAAGAGAGAACAGAGAGATAGAGAGAAAGAAAGATGGGAAAGAAAGAACAGAGAGAGAGAAAGAGAAATAAAGAAAACAGATAGAAAGAACAGAGAGAGAGAAAGAACAGAAGAAAGAAAGAAAGAAGAAAGAAAGAAAGAAAGAAAGAAAAGAAGAAAGAAAGAAAGAAAGAGAAAGAAAGAAAGAAAGAAAGAGAAGAAAGAAAGAAAAGGAAAGAACAGAGAAAGAAAGAAAGAGGGGAAAGAAAGAAAAAGAACAGAGAGAAAAAGATGGGAAAGAAAAAAAGAACAGAGAGAAAGAAAGAGGGGAAAGAAAGAACAGAGAGAAAGAAAGAAAGGGGAAAGAAAGAAGAGAGAGAAAGAAAGAAAGAAAGAA
>JARQOD010000001.1:841403608-841425276 GCA_033576555.1 Oophaga sylvatica
CTTGAGGAAATTGTTTAAACCAAGGACAATAAGCCTGAAACACATAAGGGGACAATGGTTTTGTGCCTATTGTGAACTAAAATATTAAAAAATTTTGTGCTTTTTAATTTATCAATTTTTGAATTCAATTTTTTTCATAAACCCTAACATTCTCTTTTTTTCCAAAAAAATTGGGTGATAAACCCTTTAAAAAACGTTTTTTGTAACCAAAATATTTTAGGAAATTCTAAAGTTCTAGTACCCATAGAACATTTTCCCCTTTTTTTGCAAATGCTATTGTTTCTCCCTGGTGAGGAGGATCCTTGAACCCTTGCCCCGGGTGTGCAGTTGTCACAGCGCACATATTACATTGGTGCGTCTTTAAACCGGGTAAAAATGGAACTTTCCCCCGCCAGTCCGGGGTCACAACAAATCAGGTCATTTTTTATCTGCGAGTCATTTCCCACGCGCGTGGATGGTTAAGTGCCAACCCAGGGGAACTGAAGACAAACAAAGGCAAAAGAGGGAAATTTAGTGGGGGGGGGGAGATTTAGTGTTGTTGTAGTGATTTGTGTAAGGGAGGGGTGGGAGATTTCCCTCAGGAGTGGGAGAAATTTCAAGGCACAAACTAGAAAGGGGGAAGAGGGGATATAAAAAACAATGTGGGGGGGGAGGGACACGTAAAATTTGGGGGGGTGCTGCACGTATAGGATTGGGGGGGGAAGTATGAAGGGGGATGGGCAGACCCAGTGTGGTGAGTGGGGGGGTTGGGTGCAAAACAGGAAGGGAGGATGGGTGCTCACATGGGGGCCCAAAGGGGGGCAGTTTCAACAAGTGGGACGAGGGGGATTGGGTTTTAACAAATGATAAAGGGGGAATGGGTGCGGCACAGTAGGTGGGGGAAATGATGTGCCCCCAGTAAGGGGAAGAAGTAGGGCCACGATGGAAGTGAGGGGTAAGGGGGGCAGACACATTTGGGGAATTGGGGGTATATGGGGAGGCGTATGGAAGGGGGGGGGAATATATGAGGGGCTTATTTTAGCGGGGGATGGAGGGAAAGGGGTATGGGAAAGGGGAGGGGAAATGCTGAGGGAGTTTGGGGGGAATGCTGTGGCAGACAGTATTCGTCGAGAAAGGTGTGAATGGGCACAGAATAGAGCCTGAGTAGTGTGGGGGTAGCATTGGGCGACAGTGTAAGGGCAAACCAGGAGAGGACAGTATGCCAAGGAGGGAGAGTGTGATGAGGGGGCACACCATAGAGGCTGGGATCTACACTCCCTGACAGAAGTTATGTCGCTTATCCATGTGATGTAAATAAAAGCTTATAACCTGACGTTAAATTCATCCATTGGTTGTATAAATTATTCTTTTGAAAGCTGAAACCCTCCGAAATGTGGTTTAGGTTAAGAAAATAAATTGGCATCAATGCAGAAATACTGATCATTTAATGGACACAGAATGATCAGATTTTGCCAAGACAAAGTTTTGTCGCCCACAGAAAGTAATGTGATATTCAAAACAAAAATTAACTAAAAATACAAATATATGTTGCATAACATTGGTGAATGAAGTTGTGGTGCTATTAGAGTCATATTTAATATTTTGTGTGACTTCCATGAGCTTGAAGGACTGCATCCATGCGGTTCAACAATGATTCACACAATTTATTAATGAAGTTATCAGGAATAGCTAAGAATGCAGTTGACATGCCTCCAGAGTTCATCTAGATTCTTTGGTTTTGTGTTATGATTTGGTAGCTGAGGAGTGCAGGTAAAAAAGGCAATACACCAGAGCAGTTGGAATCTATGAGATTGCAGTACCCTGACTAACAACCACAACTAGAGGCAGCCGTGGAACGTTCCTACGTTGGTCCTAGACGCCTCGTCACAGCCTGAGAAACTAACTATACCTAAAGATAGAAAGAGGAAAGCTATCTGCCCCGGAGCAGATCCCCAAAGAACATAGAAAGCCCCAAACATGTAATGGCGGTTAGACAAGAAGAAATACTGACACAGACAGAAAATAGCATGAGCAAACGTTGGGGCCCAAACTATCTAAATAGAAAAGGATAGGAAGGGCACTTACCGCAATCCCAAAAAAACCCTGAAAAGCACCAACTCTACTAATTTCAAAAACACCTGAGATCACACGACCTCTACCACCTAAATTAGTTCTCTGGTGTAACAAAATCAAAACAGCAGCCACTGACAAAACTGGAAAAAGCAAATGTACAAAACATCAGTGGCTGAACTAAACTGAGAGGGCAAAAGCCCCGGAGGGGACCTGAAGGCCCCCACAGAAGTGCAGGACAAAATGCAAAAATCAAGCACAAAAACAAAAAGAAGAAAATGTCTTATCTGTTAGCAAGAGATGCAGACACGACACAGCAGGCTACAAAGGAAACAGAATCAAGGATTGAGACCAGAACAATTGCTCACCGGCAACCCTGATGGGAAGGCGACTCCCTTAAATAAGACCAGTCAGTAACACCTGACTCCCAATCCTCACAATCTTCACTGGACAGTCCAGTACCGCTTGTAACCACCAGAGGGAGCCTCTGCTCAGAACTCATTTCAAGTCCATTCACAACAGTTTTGTCTTCCAAGCTTCCTCTTTCATCCTACCCCAAACATGCTCAATGATGTTCATGTCTGGTGACTGGGCTGGCCAGTCCTTGAGCACCTTGATCTTTTTTTGCTGGAGGAACTTTGTTCTAGAGATGGATGTATGTGATGGAGCACCATCCTGCTGCAGAATTTGACCCCTTTTATGATTTGGAATATAAGAGGTAGCTAATTCTTCTTGATATTTTAGGCTATTGATATTGCCTTCCACCTTGCAAATGTTTCGCACACCCCCATACTGAATGTAACCCAGGCCATGATCTTTCTACCACCAAATTTAACTGTTTTATGGGTGTATTTTGAATCCATACGGGCTCCAGTAGGTCTCCTGCAGTATTTGCTGTGGCTGTGGTGTAATTCTACTAAAGATTCATCAGAGAAATCCACCTTCTGACACTTTTCCAGCATCAATCTGTTTAGCAGGCTGTGGGACTTTGCAAATGCCACACGGTTTTTTATTTGCCTTTTGTTTAGTGCTGGCTTCTGGGCACTGATTCGACCATTTCAAGACAGAATCCTACAAACTGTTCTAGTTGACACAGGGACTTGAGGTGACCAGGCTTGTTGGAGCTCTGCTGCAGTGGAAGAGGGGCTCTTTAGGATTTTCTAACCAACAAACGTTCCTCCTGAGCAGTTGTCTTGCGGGGTCTGCGGGACCTGGGCTTGTCAAACACATCTCCAGTCTCTTCAAATCTTTTTTTATTTTCTTTGTACTTGAAGCTGAGACACATTAAAGGTGCCAGCCACTTCTGCAGTGGATCTGGTCTTCAGCCCCTTGATAATCCAGGCTTTGGTTGCAGGGTGGATTTTTGGCATATTGTCAGAGCTCAAATTGCAGTTCAAGTGAAGGTCTGGGGTGCTGGGTTTCTTTTTTTACACACCCACTAATTAACCGATCATTTACTGAGCACAGGTGAGGAATGTAAACTAGGATTGGGTGCATTATATGACCAGGCGACAAAACTTTTGTCTTGCCATAATCTGACCATTCTGTGTCCATTAAATGATCAATATTTCTGCATTGATGCCAATTTATTTTCTTAACCTAAACCACATTTCGGAGGGTTTCGGCTTTCAAAAGAATAATTTATTCAACCAATGGATGAATTTAGCGTCAGGTTATAAACTTTTATTTACATCACATGGATAAGCGACATAACTTCTGTCAGGGACTGTATAGGGAGGACACCGTGTGAGAGGACAAAGTGAAGAGGGGGCTTAGTATGGAAAGGAGAGGGCAAAGTGAGGGCATGTACCATAAGAGGGACAGTGTGGGGGTCATATTTTGTACTTGGAATATAGTTAGGGGCAATTATTTATTCAGTGACTCAGCATAGGGCAGATATTTTTATTTATGAGCATTGCAATAACACTATTTTTAATGGCATTGTGTGGGGATTGAAGTCTGCAGAGACGAGCTGTGAATGAAAAATTTATCATGGCGTCTGTACAAGATGAAGAAAAGAAAGGAAACAACACCAATTAGAGACAACATCATCTATAAGTTTGCTAAATTTTTTTTTTTTTTTATTGTGATTATAATTCTCATATTTGTATTTATGTTAGGAGCATTAAAGGGGTTGTCCAAGTTTGTAATGAATCTGCAGTCATTCTATGTGGCTGCCGACTTCTGAATTCTCACAGTGCTCACTGCACGCTTTTAGGATTCTCTGGTGCTGGCGATTTGCATACATGCAGTCACGTGCCATCTACACATACAGTGAAGGAAATAATTATTTCATCCCTTGCTGATTTTGTTAGTTTGCCAACTGACAAAGACATGAACAGTCTATAATTTTAAGGGTAGGTTAATTTTAACATTGAGAGAATATCAAAAATAAAATACAGAAAATCATATTGTATAAATTATATAAATTTATTGGCATTTTGCAGTGAGAAATAAGTATTTGATCCCCTACCATCCATTAAGAGTTCTGGCTCCTACAGAGTTAGACGATCCTAATCAACTTGTTACCTGCATTAAAGACAGCTGTCTTACATAGTCATGTTTATAAAAGACTCCTGTCCACAGACTCAATTCATCAGTCAGACGCTGGATGAGAAGGAGACAACTGTTGGTGTAATAGTAGGAAAATGGAAGAAATACAAAATGACTGTCAATTCAACATCGATCTGGGGCACCATGCGAAATCTTACCCAGTGGGGTATCCTTGATCATGAGGAAGGTGAGAGATCAGCATAAAACTACATGGGGGGAACTTGCTAATGATCTCAAGGCTGCTGGGACCACAGTCACCAAGAAAACCATTGTTAACACATTACGCCGTAAAGGTGTAAAAATCCTGCAGTGCCGGCAAGGTCCCCATACTCATGAAGGCACATGTGCAGGCCCATGTGAAGTTTGCCACTGAACACCTGGATAATTCTGTAAGTGATTGGGCTCTTTGGCATTAACTAAACTCGCCATGTTTGGAGGAAGAGAAATGCTGCCTATGACCTAAAGAACACCGTCCCCACTGTCAAGCATGGAGGTGGAAACATTATGTTTTGGTGGGTTTCTCTGCTAATGGCACAGGACTACTTCACCGCATCAATGGGAGAATGGAAAGAGCCATGTACCATAAAATCCTGAGTGACAACCTCCTTCCCTCTTCCAGGACATTAAAAATAGGTCGTGGCTGGGTCTTCCAGCAAGACAATGACCCAAAACATACATCCAAGGCAAGAAAGGAGTGGCTCAAAAAGAAGCACATTAGGAGTGGCCTCGCCAGTCTCCAGACCTTAATCCCATGGAAAATTTATGGAGGGAGTTGAAGCTCCGAGTTACCAAGCGACAGCCTCAAAATCTTAATGATTTAGAGATGATCTGCAAAGAGGAGTGGACCGAAATTCCACCTGACATGTGCGCAAACCTCATCAACTACAAAAAATATCTGACTGCTGTGCTTGCTAATAAGGGTTTTGCCACAAAGTATTAAGTTTTGTTTGCTAGAGGGGTCTAATACTTATTTCTCACTGCAAAATGCCAATAAATTTATATAATTTATACAATGTGATTTTCTGGATTTTATTTATGATATTCTATCTCTCAACGTTAAAATTAACCTACCCTTAAAATTGTAGACTGTTTATGTCTTTGTCAGTGGGCAAATTTACAAAATCAGCAAGGGACCAAATAACTATTTCCTTCACTGTACATGGATTCACTCAATGAAAATAAATTGAGCAAGGCCAGACACGTCAAGTCAGAATGTGGCTGACTCTTGCCACCTGCAAGGGAGAATCCTTCAAGTGTGCAGTTCATGTACTGTGAGAATTCAGAAGCCTGCAGTCACACAGAGTGATTGCAGACTTCAGTCTCAAACCTGGACAAGCCCTTTAATTATAAAAGAAGCACTACATCATGCCAATCCTAACAGTGTGCAATATACTCACTGTCAGGATTCAGCTCTGCTTGCAGGTTTCATCAGACATCACATGGTCTCTTCACTCATATGTGATTTTATGGTCACATGACAACTAGCTATTCTTCCTGCTTCTCTCTGTTTTTCACTGAACATTGAGAGAATTAGGCAGAGCAGCTTGACTGTAAGTGTGTAATCGCATATGTGCTTGGGAAGGGGAGCCAAACTGAATTCTTGCCCGGATGTCGTAAAATCTAGATAAACCTGTGCCTTGTAATAATTAGTTGCTCTCCTTTGAACTGATTCTAACTTCTGAATATCCTTTTTAAAATGTGGAGCCCAAAACTGGATCCCATGTTCTAGATGTGGCCTTAAAATGAATTTACAGAGGGGCAGCAATAAGTTAGAATTACAGGATTTTATCTCTCTTTTTATTTCACTCTATAATCTGGTTTGCATGTGTATCTGCTACTTGACGTTGAGTACTGCTGCTCAGCTTAGGCTGGTTTCACACATCCGTTTTTCCCCTTGCGGCGCCCCCGGCATTTTTTAGCAGCGCCGCATCACAAAACGTATGCGCCGCATGCGTTTTTTTTTTTCCATTGACTTGTATTAGCGCCGCATGGCGCCGCATGTCACTGCGGGGCCCGGTTTTGGCCCCGGGATCGGGTTGGTCACCGAGGTGTCGGAAAAAACGTTGCAGTAACGTTTTTGTCTGCGGCAAAAAACCCGCACCCCCGGAAAAGGGGCTCGGTTCTTTTTTTAAAATGAAAGTCTAGGGGCGCCGAAAGCGCCCATCGCGGCGTCCGCCGCACCCTTGCCGCTCTTTTTAATTGTTTTACGCCCACAGCAAACATAACAAGGAATACCCCCTCAGCAAACAAAAAAAAACATTGGGGGGAAAACAAACAGCCCCGGGGAACCACGAGGCCAGAGACCACAGAGAGCCACCACGCACCCCGACGCAGCCACCGGACTCGCGCCAAGGATCCTACCTGGAGCCCCCGGAAAAAGGGGTAAAATGAACCACCCCCCCAATTTAAAAAATGTAAAATAATATGTCCCAAAAGTTGTGTGGGCGATTTTATTTTTTTGGCCTGGAATTTAAGTAATGTTTTTTTTGTGATGGGGATTGGTTCCCCCAGGTATTTAATAAAATTTAATTTTCCCCAGATGGGGGGGGTCCCCGAGTTAAAAGCATTTGTTTGGGAAATTTATTGTGTATTCAGCATTTTTAAAATTTTTGAAAGTAGATCTACTGGTATTTTTTTTTGCTGAGTGTTTTTTTCCCCCGCGAAAATCTGAAATTGGGGTATTTGTGTATAAAAATTTTTTTTTTTTTTTTAAAAAGTTTAATTTTTTTTTCCCTTTGTCGTTTTTTTTATGTACTTCGGAATGGCTTTGTTTTACTATTAATTTTTTCTCCATTTTTTTTTTTCCAATGGTTTTTTTTTTTTTTTTTTTGGCTTGTCAGGTTTTATTACCTGTTTTTTTAAATTTTTTGACTATCAAAATGTTTTTTTTTTTGCAATATTTTTTTTTTGTGGCCGTCTGGTTTTATTACTCATGGTCTGTTGATTTTTTGACTATCTATGTTTTTTTTTTTGCAATTTTTTGTCTTTGGGGCCGTCATGGTTTTTTATCATGGTCTTTTAAAATTTTTGACTATGCTAATGTTTTTTTTTTTGCAATCTTTTTCTTTGTGTTGCAGGGTTTTTTTCTACCATTGCTATTATTTTCCTGTGTTAGTAAAAAAAAGTTGATGTCTTTCTTTTTTTGAAATTTTTTTTTTTTGGGCTGCCCTGACCTTGCTAATTATGCTTTATGTGAAATTTCCTGTTTTTTATCATTTTTTTTTTTTTTTTTTTGGGCCAGGGTACTTTTTCCCGGAGTTTGGCTATAAAAAATATTTTGGTGGGGAAAATGTGTTGTTTAATTTTTAATTTAAAAACGGGGCAATCAAAAATATCAAAAAAATTTTTTTTTTCTTTTTAATTTTTACGCAGAAAAATTGAGCTGGCGATGAAAGGGGGGCGGACACCCGGTGCAAGGAGGAAGCCGCAGAAAGAAAATGTCATCCCCCCGTCCCAAAAATTTAAAGTTTTTTTCTCTTTCACCCCGGGGGCAGGAATCCCCCAAAAATTTCACTGTCCCTTTTTGTGCCCTAAAGCAAAAAATTTTCAAAGAGGGCGGCGGCGGCGGTGAAGCGAAGTTGAGCAGAGGGGAGGAGGGAAAACCCAAAGCTGGGAGGCTGCAAAAAATAATATTAAGCACACATTTTGTTTAATTTAAGTTTTTTTTTGTTTTCCCCCGGGCAAAGGGAATCCCCATTTTTTTCCTTTTCCGTTTTTGTGTCCTTATTCAACAGCCGAAGACTTCACCGGGCCGGGCCCGGGTGAACCCAATTCAGCAAGGACCCCAAGTAGGGGTGCAATGGAAAGTAAGTTTTCAGCACCATTTTCTATAAATTAATGTTTTTTTTTTTTTCCCCGGGGCAAGGATTCTCAAATTTACAGTACCTTTTATTTAACAGTGAAAAACGTCAACAAAGGGGGAGGGGGCGCTTGGAGGGTAAAAAGGAGGAGAGGCGGGAAGGAGGGGGAACCCCAGAAGAAAATTACACCCCCCCCCTTTCAATAAAAAAAAAAATCTTTTTTTCTTTCGAAGGGCCAAAAAATTACAAATATATGACGTCCCTTTTTGTTTCTTCCACAGCAGAGAACATCAAACAGCTGCTGCAGCTGCAGCAAGGGGGTTGGCGGAGGAAAGCGGCTGAAGCGGGGGGCAGCACCCCCGGCATCGCCATTCCTCCCTCCCAGCCGAGCCAGGCCCCACAGCAGGAAATTTTTCTGGGGCCCCCTACCCCCCGTCGAAATTTGGGGGTAAAAAATGTATTTTAATTTTTTTTATCCCAAACCTCTTGGGAAAGCTTTTTTGTGTTATTTTAAAAAACAGGGTCTGAAGAGACGAGGGGTCCCCGAGGAAAAGGAGGGGTGGGGGGTTTTCCCGGGTGGTCACAATTTCGAAAAATTCCGACAATTTAGAAACACAACATCCGTAACCCAAAAACATGAAAAAATTTGTGCATACTTCCCACAGCAGGGGCCCCCTGAATACCCCAATTTTTTTTTTTTCTTTTTTTTTGTCCTCGCACTGGGAGCAGAGGGTTTCTCCCCCCTCCCCGAGCGTGTGAGACTGTCGGCGGTTTCAACATGTAGTATTTTTTTTTTTTGCCATGTTTTAAAATTTTTCTTTTTAAAAAAGTGTTTCTACAAAAGTTTTGTGCATTAATATTCCTTTTTAACATGTTAATTTTTTTTCAAAAAAAAAATTATTGATTTTATATATATTTTTTTCATTGTTCATTTCACAGGCTTCAACAGCTGTCCCGACTGGACCGGAGGAGGTTGGCGGGATTGTGTCGCTGGTCGAAAAGGGAGCCGCGTGGAACAGGCGGACCCCCCACATGCGGATCAAAATTTTGACAAGGCTTGGACGGAAAATGGCAGCGAATTTATGCCCCGCTGGGGGACCTCAACCCCTTTCCCCAAAAAATACCGTAAGATAGTTTTGTTGCTATGTAAAAGGGTTTTTAAAAAAATTCGTCCTTTGTAACCAACGTTATTTTTTTCGTTTTCCTTTTTTGAAACAAAATGGAAACAATAAAAAAACATGAACTCTGGGGGACACGGGAAAAGTGTGGTTTTTGTATAGAAACCCAAAAGTGTGTTTTCCCTCGTTTTCAGGGGGGAAAAAATTTATGAACCCGGGGGGGGGTTGTGAGGGATCGCTTTAAGAAAAAAAATTTAATGGGGAAAGCGGGCCCCCGGGTTTTGGTTTTTCGGCCGCCAGGAAATTTTAAAATTATGCCCCAACTTCTGGGTTCCCTAAAAACCCGGGGGCACCAGGGTTTAAATTTTTAAAAAATAAATTTAAATTTTTTTTTTTTTTTCCCCCCGGGCCATTCCACATTGTTTTTTAATTTTTTGTTTTTGTTTTTTTAAAGCACGGTGGAGAAACTCGGGCGCCCGCAGAGTTGGAGCCTTCTAAAAGGGTCCTAAAGGGGAACCGACCCCCAGGGCCCCTTTGACCAAACCCTCCACATTTACCCTTTCCCCCGACTTCACACACAACTCCCGCTGTCCCTTCCCCCCGGCTGG
The DNA here is from genome assembly GCA_033576555.1 of Oophaga sylvatica. Lineage (NCBI taxonomy): Eukaryota > Metazoa > Chordata > Amphibia > Anura > Dendrobatidae > Oophaga > Oophaga sylvatica. The sequence continues at coordinate 841,413,737 of JARQOD010000001.1, forward strand.
AGGGGCGGGGCCCGCCGCAATGCTAAATTCTGCTGGTCGGATATACCCCTTTCCCTTTACCCCACCCTTTGCCCCCGCCACCTTTTAGTACAGCTGGGGGGATGGGGGGCAGCGCCAGAAGGTCGGAAAAAGGAAATATGCCCCCCAGTTTTTACACAGAACGCATTTTCCAGAACCCTTTTTTTCTTTCTAAAAAATTTCCCCCCGGGGCCTTCGTCGGGAAACCACACTAGTTGGTGAGGTAAAGAACTTTTGGAAACTTCGTTCTGAGAAAAAAGCACTCCCGAAAACGTTTTTTTGGCCCGGTTTTTCGGAGCGAAAGGGATCCCCATTTTTTAAACCCGCAGATTTTTTTGGGGGCACACTGCCAGCTGTGTAGTGCGGGTTTTTTTCCCCCCTAAATTTCCCCCCCCGGTCATTCCCCCCCCCCCCCCCCTACAGGGCCCCCCCCCCCCCCCCCCCATTTTCCCCCCCCTCCCCTGCCATACCCCCTCCCCCTTTTCCTTTTATTCAATCCCCAACCAATCCCCTTTCCAACCCCCCCCCCCCAGTCCCCCAAACCCCTCCCCAGGCCCAACCCAAAACTCCCCCTTAACCAAAAAACCCCCCCCCTCCAACCCCCCCCCCGTCCCCAACAACCTCCCCCAACCCGCCCTACCCCCTCCCCCACTTTACCTCCCCAAACTACTTCCCCTTTCCCAAAAAACCCCACTATTCACCTTTTCTCCCAAAAACCCTCCACTCCCCACCCCCCACCGTTTTCCCTTGTTTTTCCCATTCTTTGGTTTTCCCCCCCTTACCTCCTGCCCTTCCCACCACCATCCCTTTCGTCCCTCCACATCTCCACACCCCACGGCCAAAGGGTTGTCCCGCACCCCCCCGCAGAATTTCCCCCCAAATCCGACCTGTAGGTTAATTTTAAACAATTTTTTTTAAAAAATTTTTTAAAAATAAAGGGGAAAAAACCCAAAAAATTTTTTAAAAAAAAAAAATTTTTACAAAAAAAAAAAATTAAAGTAAAAAAAAAAAAAGGGTTTTATTTAAATCAAAAAATTTTGGGCCAAAAGGCCTACTTTTTTAACAATTTTTTTAAAAAATATTTTTTTAAAAAAATTGTTTTTGGGTTTTTAACTTTGTTGTCTGTCTTTTATTTTAGGTTTTAAAATTTTTAAATTTGGGGATACAGGTCCCCCTAACTTTGGCAAAAATTTCATAAATGTAACCTTTTTGGAAAGAAGTCCCGGGTTGGTAGTATGCAAAGTGTATTTTTTTTTTTAAAAAAAAAGTGTACCCCCCGTTTTCCCCTACTCCGGCCCCCCAAAAAAATATCATGTTTTCGTATTTCCTTTTTATTGCCAGGTGAGGCAATTATCACCTGAGCAATACAAAGGAAAAAAAAAAAAACTTGGGCATGTTGGGGGGCCTTGGGGGTGGGTAGGGGAAAAATTACAAATTTTTGTAGGACAAATGGTGAAAAACTTTTTTTTTAAAACAATTTTACCTTTGGGCCCAAAAAAAATACATTGTAGGGGGCCCCCTTCACCAAATCCAGTCATCAAGGTAACAACAGGTATTTTTTTCAGTATTTCCTTTTTTTGCACAGGGGGGGCAAATCACCCAGCAATGAAAGAAAAAATGGGAAAAATTGACATGGGGTTTGGGGGGGCCCTTTAGGCGGGGTTGGGGGGAAAAAAGGGGCCCCCCCAAAAAAACTTTTTTTTGGGGGAAAAGGGAAAAAATGGACACAAAAAATGGGAAAAAAGGTTTTTAGAAAACCACAAGAAGGGAGGGCAAGTAAATATTAAAAGGTTTATTGTGGGTTTTAAAAAAAAATTTTTTAAAAAAAAAAAAAAATTTATACCTCTTTTCATTTCCCCCCCCGCAACACTTTTTCCGGGTTTTTAAAAAATATTGACAAAAAAGGGCCCCCCATTCTAGGGAAATTTCAAAATGTTTCTGCGAGGGGGTTTAAAGTTGGTGTAGTTTGCAAAAAGGGGTTTTTTTATTTTGGTCCTCCCCAAAAAATTTTGGTTTCCCTTTGGGTTTTTACAAATTTTGGAGGGGGCCACGCACGCTTTTAACATATCAACAGTCTCGGTCTTCAAGTTTTTGCAGCAAAAGGACACGCCTTTTGTGTAAAAATGCCAAAGGGGGACTCCAAAACGCGGCTCTTTGAGGCGGTAGTTAAAAACCCCCTTTTTATGTGTCAATTTTCCCCTTTGGGTACGGCCCTTCCCAAAAGGTGTTGGGGCGCTGGAATGCCTCTTTACTTTACAAAAAAAGGCTTTTTGGGCCTGAGGTTTTTGGGGGGCCTAAGGGGGGGGCAAAAATGTTTCCCTACAATTTTGTCCCAAACAAAATTTTTTTAAAAAACTTGGGGTCATTAGCCGTCCTAAACCCCCAAAAACCCCCGCGAAAACTTTTAGTGCCCATCTGCAATAGCCCAGGCGATAGAAAATATTTTTTTAGTTAAAAATTCAGACCATTTTTCCCTTTTTCTTTTGGGAAAGCGGGATGTGGGTTTTCCCCCCCAAAGGGCCCCCCGGGAATTGGGGAAAAGGGGAGTGAGAAAAAAATGGTCCGCTTTTCAAGCCACCGCGTTTTGTTGGTCTGGAAAAATTCCCAAACCAAGTATCCCCCAGGCACGAAAGATACTTTAATGCCGGTGTGGGAGATTCCAAATCGATATGAAAATGGGCATAAGGGTTTTTCCCAGTTCCAAAATTGAAAACAAATTAAAAATACAAATAATTTTCAGAAACGCAGCATTACATACCAAACCACTACGACATTGGATACCAAAAATAATAATATCTAGGAAAAGACGTTTTATAACTAGATTTGGGGCTCCCTCATGGGTTTCCTATTGGCCTGTGGTTTCAATTAATGATAAAATTAAAAATGCCCCAAGCAAAACAGAACCAACATAAGCTTCCTTATATCACCATGAGCGCTCCGCCGGAGTACGAGAACCGACAGTAGGTGTCCGATTTTTTAATTTTGTCTCCAACACGCTCCAGCAAATCATCAAAGTTTTTCTATATTCATCCGCGTAGGCAAAAAACTTCTCTGGTTTTGTCGCGCTCCTTTTTTCAGTGTGGAAAAAACACCACGAGTTAATCTCTGTGACGTGATGGGGTGGCCCATCGGCGGCGACTTCGCAGGCGCTGACCCCGCTGCTCCTAAAAACTTTAGCCCTTCTCCAGAACGATAAACCTCAATCGATTAATCCCGAAAATCAACAAGATTCCTGAAGATATTGCCGATAATGGGTTCCATGTTCGCCAATCACTTGCACTTGCTCTTTCTCCAAAACTGCACTTTTCCTCTACAACCTGTCAAAGAAGGGAGTAGAGCAGTGTATTATGGATTACAGTAGCCAATCATATTGGAACCCCAAAAAGGGCCCCAAAATGGGCGTGCTTAAAAGCCGGATCCGGCGCAATACGGCGTCAACGTATGCCAACCGGATACACCGGATGAGACGTAGCGGTTTTTTTTTGCCGCATTCGTAACCGGATGCGGCGAAAAAACAAGATGCGGCACATCCGGTGTTCAGAGAAAATACCGCATGCGGCGCTGCGGCTAAATGCCGGGGGCGCCGTTTAGGCGGCCCGCCGGTGTGTGAAAGAGGCCTTACTTGTAAGCAGAATACCCAAGTCCTTCTCCTGGTCTGTAGTCCTGAGTATGGTCTCATTTAATGTATATGCAGCAATAGGATTACTCCGTCCCAGGTGCATCCTCTACATTTATCTACATAAACTCATTGCCAAATGTTTGCCGATTCAGACATCTTATCCAGATCGTTTTGTAATATTTTAATGTCAAGGCCAGCAAAGACGACAGTTTACTCTCAATCTCAGCCATCCAATCTAATATCCTTTAAACATCTTGTGGACTCACCAATCATGCAGCAGTATCCCCGGCCCTACGAAATGACACAGAATGACCTGTCGCCTGTGTGTTGCGCAAGAGGAAGGGTGTTTCAATTGGACATGTAGCAGGCACAGAATGACCACACCTTTCCCTGTAGTAGCTACACCACCAGCAGTCACGTCCCCTATATGATGCTCTCACCATTTTGGAAGTGTTTATTGTGGCACATTACTTGCACAGAGTTGTGGCAGAGCAAATTTATTTTTTTTCCACACTACACTTAGGCCTCTTTCACACATCCCGTTTTTTGCCGTCAGGCGTGATCTGTGCTTTTTTTTAAAAAACGATCTGTTTTTTGCTATCGCCGGATCTGTTTTTTCTCATTGACTTGCATTAGCACCAGATCGCGCCGCATGTCCTTCCGTTTAGTCGTTTTTTTCCAGATCCGGCAAAAATGTCAATTCCGGCGGCCGGACAAAACGTCTAGGAACGTTTTTTTGTTTATGGCTAAAAAAACGGTCAGCGGCGGATGCGGCCCTACCGGCTCTTTGCTACAATGCAAGTCTATGGCGAATGCGGTGACCAGTTCAGTCTTTTGCTGATCCGGTCACCGCATTCCGTTTTTCCACTCTGAGCATTCTCTCTCTCTCCTCATTCCAGGCATGCTCAGACGGCATTTCTCGGGTTCAAAAGTTCATGACGGATCCGTCTAAAAACCTGATCCGTCGCATTGTTTTTTTACAATCTGCACTGGATCCGTCTTTTATCAACTTGGACGGATTGTGCCTGATTGTAAAAAACGGATGTGTGAAAGTAGCCTTATAGACACAGTGGTAGAGTAAAATTATTTGCTTGGCTCACAAATGGCAAAGAGACAACTGCAGAGTAGATTTATTTTTTAGGCACACTATTCCTATAGACACAGCGATACAGTAAAATATTTTGTTTTGGGACCCACAAAAACAGCAGCAGATTAAATTTATTTTTAGGCACACCACTCGTACAGACATGGCTGCAAAGTACACAGAGGCTTATTGGAACAGTATTCTCACAAGCAGGGTTGCAGAATACACATAGAGGCTTAAAGGCACATTACTTCCACAGGCAGTGGTTAGAGAATACACAGAGGCTTAAAGGCACAGTACTCCCACAGGCAGGGTGTCCAGTACGAACACCGAACTTTACAGTTTGGGTTCGTTCATCCCTAGTTAAAGGGACTCTGTCAGCACAGAATGACTGTGCAAACTAAATACTGTGGCTCAGTGCCAATCATTTAAATATACTTTCCCACCGCTTCTTTTCAATCTATCCCCCACGCTCCTCTTCTTTGATTGACAGCTCTGGCTTTATAAAGGCAAAGATAGATGTAAAACAAACAGATGGGATGGTGCATTTAAATTTTTTGGCCTCGCCTTGATGCACTGATGACTGTACTTTTTTTTGAACAGTCATTCTGTGTTGACAGAGTCCCTTTAATATTTTTTTCAGCAAATACATCGATAAACTAATTGTCGATTCAAGTTCAATAGGAGGAATGGAATCTCAATTATAGTCATACAGGTGAGAAGTCGCAAGAAAATTGGGACCCAGTTTTTTGGATCAGTGGGCGTCCCATAGATGGTTTACCAACAATCATCCATTCATCATCACCTGTTGTAACCTCTCACCACTAATACCACATTGTTTAGAAATTTTCTGAAAAGAATCAATTTGTGAACATGAAAAAATAAAAGCAAATAAAGTAATACATTAACAGAATATCATAAGTTTAACAATATTTCCAGACTGCATGGCACATGAATCTATTAGAGCCATAATTAAAGAATTATACATGCAGTCACAATCAATCAACCCATCGTGGAAAATGAAGCAGCAGGAAGAAATTACAAATCCTTCACAGAAGTATGCAAAGTGACCTTTTAGTTTTAGATACAATGTGATAGAGCAGACTCTAAGGATTTGGGGCCATTTAGGCCAATTAAAACATGATTATTTTTAGCATTATATATTGTTATTTATATTTTGACCCCTTCTATCTGCCACTGTCCAATAATTCAGTATTTATTCATGCTCCATCCATAGTGCAAACACATTGCTCCGGGCAATGTGACAATGTAGCTGCTGGAGTAGTACATGTATGTCACTAGTCATATGTCAGGCAGACAGGGATGTACAGCTGGGAGACTTAGGGCCTGGTTGCCACAGTCTTGGGCTTTCTAATGCACCTCATTAAGAGCAGGGTCGCCGCTATAATGAGGCGAGTTGAGCCTGTTGTCTCAGGCGGCGGCAGCTGGGGGGCGCAGAGCGGAACTCATAACACGTGGTGGTGCCGGCTGGCTCTCCTTAATCCCTCACAGTCACATCTGACCCCCCCTCCAGCTGTCCCGCTCTGGACACTATATGTCCCGCAGGGAGAAGAGCCACCACGCCCCCCATGCACCCATTCCTTGCCTTAAACAGCTCAGCCTGTCACAGCTGTCAATGACGCTGCTATGCTGAACTCTTCTGTGCCCACAGACCTGTGATGAGGTCACAGGAAGGGAGGAGTCAGGGGTCACATGATCAGTGTCCCCTTGTGTGCAGACTGCTGTGATGGTTTTTCCCTGGTGCTGGATGACTGAGGGTAAGTTTGTATGTGAGGTTGGGACGGGTTTACAGTGTGGATGTAGCAGAGCTGTAGTGTATACAAGTTGGATGTAGCAGAGTATGTGTGAAAAGTGTATGGAGCGTAGCCGTGTGGGGTACGAGGTGTGCAGAGTGGAGCCGTGTGTGTACGAGGTGTACGTAGCGGAGCCATGTGTGTACGAGGTGTACGGAGCGGAGCTGTGTGTGTACGAGGTTTACTGAGCGGAGCCGTGTGTGTACGAGGGTACGGAGCGGAGCCGTGTGTGTACGAGGTGTACGAGAGCGGAGCCGTGTGAGTACGAGTGTACGGAGCTGAGCCATGTGTTTACGAGGTGGATGTAGAGTGCTGTACTGTGTACAAGGTGTACGGAGAAGCCGTGTGTTGTAGAGGTGTACGGAGCGGAGCCGTGTGTGTACGAGGTGGATGTAGCATGCTGTACTGTGTACGAGGTTATGGGAGCGGAGCCGTGTATGTACGAGGTGTACGGAGGCCGTGTGTGTACGAGGTGTCGGAGCGGAGCCGTGTGAGTATGAGGTGTATGGAGCGGGGCCGTGTGTGTACGAGGGGGATTAGCAGTGCTGTACTGTGTCGGTGTACTGAGCGGAACCGTGTGTGTACGAGGTGTAAGAGCGGAGCCGTGTGTGTACGAGGTGGATGTAGCAGTGTTGTTGTTAAAGGTGTCGGAAAGACCCCCTGTGTGACAGTTGTACTACGGAGCCCTGTGTGTACAAGGGGGATTAGCATGCTGACGTGTACAAGGGACGGGGGGGCCTTGTGTCAGGTTACAGCGGACCCCTTTGGACGGGTGTACGAGGGGCCCCTGTGTGTAAGGGGGGATAGCAGTGGTACTGTTGCGGGTGTACGGGCTGAGCCCGCGTGTACGGGTTTGGAGCGGACCGTGTTACGAGGTGGATATACTTGGTGTTGTACAAAAAGGGCCCCCCTGTGTGCAGTGTCGGATTGAGCCGCTCACTCCGACACCAGGGGCCCCTGTTGAGCCGTTGTTGGGGGACCCCCTTTTTGGATGTAGGGGGGGCCGCGTGTGTACAGGTGTACGGAGCAAACCCGTGAAGGTTATGCTGAAAAACCCATTGTAAGGGGTTTCGGAGTGGAATCGTGTGTGTAAAAGGTGTACAAAGCTGGGCGTGTTTAAGGGGTAGAGGGAGCCAGTGTATACGGTGGAGTTTTTGGGGTGTGAGGTGGGTGGAGGGAGCTGTTTGGTCGGGATACAAAACACCATTGTGTATGAGGTGTGCAGACCCCGGGTGTAAAGGGGTAGGGGGGAGCATTTTACCCCCCAAGCATCCAAAATTTAGGGGGGACACCCCGTTTTAGGGTCCCCCCCATGCCCCCGGGAGTTTTTCCCTGGACACAGGGGTACACCGGGCCCCGGGAGCCTTTAAAACCCCCCCGTATTTCCCCCAAATGATGTGCGGAAGTGACCAGAAAATTGGTAATTCCGGGGGAAATTTACGGAAACCCTGGGGCACTTCAGGGAAAAAGTTCGATCCATTACCTTCCCCGCTTGGGGAACGGGGGTGCGGCCATTAGGGATTTATGAAGTCCTGCACCGGGAGGCTCAGGGGGCACTACAATGGGGCCCCGGGAGCTATAGTTCTTTATAAATCTTTGTTTCTTTCCTCTGTTCTTTTTTTTTTCTTTCTCTCTGTTCTTTTTTCCTCTCTTTTTCTATCTCTTCTGTTTCTTTCTTTTTCTTATCTCTTTTTCCCTTTCCCCCTTTCTTTTTCTTTTTGTTTTTTCCCCCCCTTTTTTTTCTTCTCTCTTTCTTTCCCCTTTTCTTTTTTTTCTCTATTCTTTTTTTCTTTTTTCTCTCTTGTTTTTTTCTTTCCCTCTTTTTTTCCCTCTCTCTCTGTTTTTTCTTTGGGTTTTTTTCTTTCTCTCCTGTTTTTCTTCCATCTTTCTTTCTCTCTGTTCTTTTTTTTTCTTTCCCCTTTCTTTTTTTTTTTCTTTTTTCTTTTTCTTTCTTTTTTCTTTCTTTTTTCTTTCTTTTTCTCTCTTCTTTCTTTCCCCTTCTTTCTATTCTCTTGTTTTTTTTTTCCCTCTTTCTTTCTCCTGTTCTTTTTTTTTTTCCCATCTTTTTCTCCCCTCTGTTCTTTTTCTTTTTTTTCCCCCCTTTTTTTCTTCTCTGTTCTTTCTTTCTCTTTTATTTTCTCGTTCTTTCTTTCTTTTTTTTTCCCCCCCTTTTTTCTTTCTTTTTTTTCTTTCTTTTTTTTCTTTCTTTCTTTCTTTCTTTTTTTTTCGGGTCTTTTTTCTCCTTGTTTTTTCATCTGTTTTTTTATTTTCTTTCCTCTCTCTGTTTTTTTTTTCCCCCTTTTTCCCTTTTTCTCTATCTCTCTGTTCTCTTTTTTTCTCTTTTTTCTTTCTTTCCCCCCTTTTTCTTTTTTTCTTTTGGGTCTTTTTTTTTCCCCCCTTTTTTTTTTCTGTTTTTTTTTCTTTCTCTTTTTTTCTTTTTTTTCCCCTTTTTTTTTCTTTCTTCTCTGTTCTTTCTTTTCTTCTGTTTTTTTTTTCCCCTCTTTTTTTTTCTCTCTCTTTTTTTTTTTTCTTTTCCCTTTCTTTGTTTATTTTTTTTTCTCTCTTATTTTCTCCTTTTCCCTTTTTTTTTTTTCCCCCCCTCTTTCTCCTTCCTTTCTCTCTGTTTTTTTTTTCTCTCTCTGTTTTTTCTTTTACTCATTTTCCAGTGTCCCTTTAGAAAACCCCCCCAAAGGGCCCCCCAAAATGTCCCTCAGTCCCGGGGGGTTGATCCCGTGCAAAAAGGGGGGTATGGTCGGGGCGTTAAACTGGGGTTGTGCTATTGGGGAAAAAGGGGTGTGGTTGGGGGGGGGCCTAAAAATTGCCACGCCAATCCTTTTTTTGGGGGATCAGGTCACAAATTTTTAAAATCAACAGGGAAAAAAAAAAATTTGGCACTTGGTTTTTGGGGGTTTGTTTTGTAAAAGAACCCCCCGGAAAAAAAAATACGCACTCTATTATTCTTTGTTTTTCATTGAATCCAAGGAATTTTTGAATCAAACGTGTTTGTGTGGGAATACAAAATAAAAAATTTTCTACCCTTTTCATTGTGATTTTCAAAAAAGTATTTTTAAATGTGACTTCTTTTTAAAAAAGTTTCGGCTCACCCCGGCCCCTTTTTCAATAAGTCCCCAAATTAAGATAAATTTAGGTCAGTACAATTAGTAAATAACCTTTTAAAAAAATTTGGTTCACGACACGTAATTATAAAATAGGAAATCACCCCCACAAAGGGACATGTATCTGGTAAATGTGAAATATGGCACGTACATAAAGTTAGAGATTTTTTACAAAAAAAAAAAAGGGAAAAAAAAATTTTTAAAAAAATGTAGTTTAAACCCGGGGCCTGGTCAGGGAAAAAAAGGGGGACTCAAAAAAGGGTCAAAGGGGGAAAAAAGCCAAAAAAAAAACAAAAAAAACACCAAGGGAAAAAAAAAAAGCCTTGAAGTTTTATGCATGCTTGCCCCCAAGGGGAAAAAATTTTTCTAAAAAGTCATAGTTTAAGTGGCACCCAACTGGGTTTAACTTTCCCCCGGAAAAGACCCCTTTTGTAAAATTTAAAAATCACTGTCGGTTATAGTAGTAAAATTTTTTCCATTTTCCCCTTTTTATTCATTAAAAATTTGGGGGGGAAAAGAAAAAACCCCCCGGGGTGCTACTTGATTTTGGGGTTTTAACTTTTGGTAACCCCCTCTTTTTGGGGGTTTTTCCCAAAAGCGTCGGTACTTTAAAAAACCAAAAAATTTGGAACACCCATTCAAAATTTTTCTGTTTTTCTGACTATAAAAATTTTTCATTCACACTGAAGGCCAAAACATGAATTAACACCCGTGGAAATTTTTATTAAAAAAAAAAAGTGGGAAAAAAAAATGAAAATATGTTTTATATTCTGGTTTTTCAAAATAGCACCTTTTGCTTTGATGGGCGGGTTTGCACACTCCGGATTTCTTGTTTTTCTTAAAAAAGGTAGTCAAGGGGAAAAGGTTTTCACTTCCGGGGTGTCCCCCGTCAGGTTTAATAAGGTGATTTTTTGCCTTTTTAAAAAAAGGGTTGGGAAAACAGGTTTTTTTGGTGCAAGAAGTCTGGTGGATACACAGCTGATAGTCCAAATGAATAGGGCTGTTTTAATGGTTTTTTTGGCAAGAAAAAAGCAGCTAAGTAAGAAAATAAATGGCCACATTACTTTTAAAAAAAGAAAAGGTTAATCAGCCGAAAAAAAGGGAAAAAATTTTAAAAAAAATCCCCAAGTGAGTTGCAAAAAAAACCATCAAGCGCTACAAAAAAAACTTGGGCCCCCAGAGGGGAAACCCCCCCCCCCCCCCCCCCCCCCCCCCCCCCCCGGAAAGGAAAACCCGAGTCCCTTGCTTTGAGGAAAATTTTTCCCCCTCACCAGCCTCGAAATCGAGTTAAAAGGCCGCTCGATTTTAAAACCCTCAATGCCCCCCAGAGTTCTAGCACAGACCAGTCTACAACAACTGTTAAGGGGGGAAATTTGTGCAGCAGGTTTAAGGTTTAAAAAGCTCAGGGGGGGCCCCGCTAAGGACAGGCCAAAAAACAGAGAGACTTTTTTGTGCTAAAGAACCAAGGGGAAAGGACATTAGACCGTTTGGGGAAAATTTTGTTTGGTTTATGAGTCCAAATTTGAGATCTTTGGTTCCCCAAACCCCTGTGGGTTTGTGCAACGCGAAAGGTAACGGGTGGACTCTACAACCTGGTTCCCACCCCGGGGCCCTGGAGGAGGAAGGGTGGATGGTGTGGAGGGCTTTGTGGGGACCTGTTGGGGGTGTATTCAAAAAATTTTTGGCAATGAACCCATGGGTTCAAAAGCATCGGGGAGCGGGCCCTGCTATTCCCTCGGGGGTTTTTTTTTAGTTGGACCCCCAATTTTTTTTAAAAAGGACTGACCCCCAAACACATTCCAGGCTGTTTTTTAAAGGGGTATTTGACCAAGAAGGGAGTGAGGGGGGCAGCCAATGACCTGGCCTCCACAGTCACCCGGAAACCCGAA
>JARQOD010000001.1:841425376-841502918 GCA_033576555.1 Oophaga sylvatica
AAATCCCTTCGCTGTTTGGGTTGCTGGGGGAGTGGGCGGGCACCCCCCTTGGATACCCGATACGGCTTAGCAACGTCACGGGACGTACAAAACCTGGTTAGGAGCAAAGGGGGGAAAAATTTAGCAAATGGGGGGGAAAAATAATTATTGCGTCGTGATGGCACGATGTTTTGTGGGGGCGGTGGTTGACCCCGGCCTTTGCGTTTAATCATGTTTTTACAAGACAAGTTTGTAGCCAGTGTGATGTAGTTCGTCACGTTTAGGGGACAAGTTCTCTCGTCACAGTGGAAATTCACCACATTTACTGAACAGTTTGTCAGTCACATTGTGAGACTTTGCACGTTTCTGAATATTTCTGTCAGCCCCCTTGCGAAATATTCAGTCATTTCTTTAAAACCGTTCTATCGTCACAGCACGCAAAACAATACTTTTTTATGTCCTATCAAAATTTTACGTTTCCTTCTTCCAAGGGGCAAAAAAAAAATCGCCCATGAGGATGACAGAAAAGCAGCAGCAGCAAGGCAAACAACGCCAAAGCACAGACATTTAACAAACTCCCCCAGACAAGCCCGGAGCTTAATTCACAGACAAGTGGGAAAACAGGAAAACCCCCACAAAAACTGCTGCTAGGCGGAACACATGCGGAATCCCAAAAAACATTTAAAATAAATTTTACCCGGAAAAACCCTGTGTATTCATTGTTTATTTTAAATCTTCATAAAAAAAACTCATATTCTTAAATCCCCGTGCGTTAGAATCGGGCCACCATCTAGTGGTCTATAAACATGTAACTTACCTGCCCATCCTGCTAAGCAGCGGCAGTACCCAGTGGCTGGGTGGCAACCATCAGCATGACTGCAGTCACAACGTTCAGTGCAATTCATTCCATAGGTGCCATCCTTCAAATAAATACAATAATAAAAACAATATCTACAATTGTATAAGGGTAAAAATGACACTGGACATTTCTGTGACATAGAAAATACGCTACTGTACATAATAAATATTCTGAATCCTAACCACAGGCTATCCATAGTGCCTATGTTAGCATAATACGGCCTCTGAAAATGTCGCAATCCTGATATTTCTTTGCCTTCCTCTGCTGATTTTCACAAGACATATATTAAATAAAGTCTGGTAACATATTGGTAGATCAGATGTTAAGACACTTTTATGGCTCAATCTCTCAGAGACACATCGATGGAGAATTTATTTACTGTGAAGGGAAGAAATATATATGTGCGTCAGGTACTGGCGCGGCAAAGGGCTTTTGGAGTCTATGGATTCATGATTTACCGATTTTGGTAAGCATAGACCTACAAATTCCAAAGTATTACATAATTATTTACAGTGTATCTATGTTGGTTATTTTTAAACGTGAGTAGAGGAAATTGAAATATCGTCATCCTAAAAAAATAGAAATATCTGTGCATTTTACCTGGCATGAAATGTCACAGTTGACCCCCCTCCAGCCAGGGGGACAGGTGCATGTTCCTATTAATGCGTTACAGGCTCCCCCATTCTGACACTGGCAGGTTAAATTACATCCCAAACCCCAGGATCCTCGGGGGCAGTTAATAGAGCAGTCCACGCCATACCAACCTGAGAACAAAAATATATGTCCATATAGACAAACATTTATTAATACAATATATGTCATAAAATATAAAAGTAGTACTTCACACAATATTTAAGGGTTTTTGTAAGGTCCTTCACATTAGACAACAGAATATTACTGCTATACAAGGTGGTTGTATGTCCTGCACATACTTGTATGAACTTCTTCCAGGTACTTTTGTTTTTTCCTACATTCTAAAAATTCACTGAAAAGTCAAGAAGCTTCCAACATGTCTAATCCCATAGGAAATTAGCCAATTTGTGACATGTCTGACTACGACTTATTCCCCTCTCCCTATTAAAATAAATATACTTGCGCAGCCAAGTATGCATGTTTGTAGAAGAGGCAGGAGGACTATAAGGCAAATGATGAAAGAACCGTTATATGTTATTTGATATATAGACATTGTGCAAAAATTGTGGCTGAAAAAGTAGTACATTTTGAAGCATACCTAATTTGTGCAAAACTTTGTGACTTTTTTTTACAGTTTTTCATCACTTTTGCAGGTTTTTTTAATTTTTTTTTAAAGTGCAGAGGCTAAGCAGAATGGAAGGGGTCTCCTGCAGCCAACCAATCTACTAAAATCTATATCCAGAATTAGCATAAAATATAGCATTGTGGATTTGATTTTCTGGCAACTGACAGCCTAGTAATAAAGTGGGCACATCTTACACCAGCAAATCTTTGAGTAAGGCTAAGTTCATACTAGGCATTTTTGCAGCGTATTTTTATGCAAATTTTTAGCTGCGCTTTACAGTACCAGCAAAGGCTCTGAGATGTTAGAAATATCATACACACAGCTTGTTTTCTTGTCATCAGGATTTTCTGCTTTGCATGGTTTTTTGGACAATGGAGCATGTCACTTTTTTCAGCATTTTTGGTGCGTTTTTTCAGCGTTTGTCACCCACTAAAAAGAATGGGTGCTAAGAAATCGCTGACAAAATGCACTAAAAATGCAGGTATCAGGTTTTACTGTGTATTTTTGTGCCAAAACCTGATTCTATAGAATAGGATTTTTTTTCAACACTAAACTATCAGCATGCTCAAGAGACAAATCTAGCATGCGAAAACTGCCCGGAAAAATGCAGCAAAAATGCAGCAAAAAACACAAGGAAAACCTACTTTTTTCTGCAGGTTATTTCCTGCCAAGAAATCAGGTTTTGCAGCAGAAAAAAAAGCTGAAAAAACACCTAGTGTGGACTTACTCTAAGGTCGGTGTCACACTTGCGTGTGTGATGTGAGAAACTCATGCGAGTCTCTTGCGTCAACACCCGATACTGCCGCCGTCCGAGTGTCGGCGGCAGTGCCGGATGTTGATGCGAGAGACTCGTACGAGTTTCTCGCATCACACTTGCAAGTGTGACACCGGCCTAGGAGTGATTTATAACACCCTGGTTTGAAAAAATCCCATAGACTTAGGGCCCCGTCACACATAGCGACACACCAGCGATCCCGACAACGATATGAACTTGTCAGGATCGCTGGTGTGTCGCTACATGATCACTTGTGAGGTGCCAAACAGGCAGCTCTCAGCAGCGATCAGGACAGCGACTATGTGGGTAACAAGCGATGCACGTCACTTAGTTACCCGCAGTGTACCTTAGATACCAGCGAGCTGGTGCAGGGAGCTGGTAACCAATGTACACATCGGGTTTCTAGGTGCCGAGCGGCGCCTAGAAACCCGATGTGTACCTTGGTTACTAGCTCCAGCTCGCTGATCGCTGGTCTCCCGCCTGCCACACGCGGCGATGCGTGCTGGCCAGCGGGAGACCAACGATCAAAAAAATGTCCAGGACATTCAGTGAAGATCAGTGATACCCAGCAGGGGGGCTGATCGTCGCTGAATGTCACACACAGCGATATCGCTGGGGACATCGCTGCTGCGTCACAAAACTAGTGACTCAGCAGCGATCTCGCTATGTGAGAGGGGGGCTTTAGAGTAAAATGACATTCACAGGACAAAGTGTCAAATTGTACAGTTTCTGCATAAGACTGCCACTGACTAATGTTAATCAACACCAGTATTTCACACTGTAAAAAAGATATCTTCAGCTTTGATGATTTAACATATTGGCATTTTTCATCCTATGATTGTAATACAGAATGTGAAGCAGTCCTACCTGCTTTACATGTGCAGGATCCATCCACTGGAGAGCACACGGCATTATTCTTACACATACACGCAGAGGAGCAGTTACTTCCATATGTGCCAGCTGGACACGCTATTGAGCAAGCCACACCCTGGAACAGCAACGTTTTATGAGATCATTAACATCATCAGCTCATGACACACTGGGAGTTGTTAAAAGATGGTTAAAACAAACATAGACTTAAAAACACTTAAAGTGTAATTTTCTCATGTTCCTAGCCTCTAGTTTCGTAAAATGCTTGAAAGACGTTTAGCCTTATCTAATACATACAGCGGCCTTCTTATTAGTCTTGTTACCACTGATATAAAATTGTTGGAGCTCCAGGATTCTTTATTGTGGGCACCAAGGATGGATTCACACTCAGCGTACTTTTACAGGGCGAACTGCCAGCACCTGGGGCCAACATATGATTGGTGCAACCTGTGCCCAAAAGGTAAGAGCCCGCATTTCCACCTCCAAAATATGTGTAATTGTGCATTATGATGATTGGACTGCAAAGGGCTCATATATTGTTCTTGCACTGGAGCTCTCTTCTGTCTGTTTTCCCCAGTGGCCAGCAGGAAATATTGAATTCTTCTCTACCCTACAGGAGGGAGATTGTTGTATTACATCTCTTCATTTTCTATAGCCTTCCCTCATGAGTATGCACGGAATACTAGAATTATGAATTAACTCTGCATCACAGATGATATTGACTATTTTCTCTTCAAATGACAGCCACCTATGAACAACTGATGGGTACAGACGACTGCCTCTTAAATGCCATCTAAATATGCAACTAAATACATTGGTTTCCAGGCAATAATGTATTCAGGTAAAGTCCTGATTGGGGGATGCTTCCTCCTCAGGTGAAATCCTGATTGGGGTGGTGCTTCCACTTCAGGTGAAGTCCTGATTGGGGTGGTGTTTCTCCTCAGGTGACGTACAGATTGATGAGATGCTTCCTCCTCGGATGAAGTCCTGATTCAGGTGGTGCTTCCACCACAGTTGAAATACTGATTGGTGTGATGCTTCCTCATAAGATGAAGACCGATTGGGATTGTGCTTCCCCCTCAGGTGAAGTCCTGATTGGTGTGATGCTTCCACCTCAGATGAATTCCTGATTGGGCTGGTGTTTCCACTCAAGTGAAGTCCTTGTTGGAGTGGTGCTTCACCTCAGGTGAAGTCCTTGTTGGAGTGGTGCTTCCCCTCAGGTGAAGTCCTTGTTGGAGTGGTGCTTCCCCTGAGGTGTAGTCCAGATTGGAGTGGTGCTTCTCCTCAGGTGACGTTCTGCCCAAGTTGGACTTAATCTCAGAATTTTTCAGGTAACTTCAAATAAAAATGTATTCTCAGGTAAATTCTGCAAATTTCTTCACAGAAGCAAATTCTGTGGATTTTTACCACAGAATTACATTAATTCTCTACCAAATTATTGCAAAGGGTAAAACAGCAAGTGGAAATGCATAGTTCACTTGACAACTGGTGGCATTAAATAATAGCCAATCACCCACGTGTTTGCTCATTGGCGGTCTTTTAATTGCTTGTTTACACAGACAGATTGCAGTTTTCGATGTGCACTAAATGATCAGTAAGATTATTCAGTGCGCTTAGGATGCCAATGTTCTCAGCAGCATTGGTCCTGTTTACATAGGACGATGTGCTGCCGAGAATGATGATCTTTTGTGAGAACTATTATCAGGTGATCCATGTCATAGATCTTGTTCACATTTTCCGTCTTTGCCTTGTTTCTTCCACACGTTTTTTGCTTTGAAAATCTCATACAAATGGTGCTAATTTTTTCCTTGCAGGTTTGAAGAATTTTCAAGTCTGAAACATGTCAATTCAGCATTTTTCACCCATTCACATGAATGGGGAATAAAATATCAAAAACTCATGCAAACAAGTGACAAAAAAACATTTTATGCAGCGTCGTTCCAGCCAATAGGCATGGTTTGGTGCAGAAGTGTCTGCTGCAAATATTTAACATGTGCACATACCCATATGTAAGAGATGGCTGACACTGCTGTTTTCTGATTCCCTCAGACCAGGCTGCTATGGTAACTCATGACTTACATGGTGGTGTCCATCACTCAGGACATATGATATGTACTTGTTTAACTATAAATATTAATTTTCATTGCTGTCTCCTTGTCGAATGGCTGTGAACTACCTTAGAGGCGAATTTCAGCAGGTGACAAAGACATCTCGACATTTATCGGGTTACAGTTTGGAGGCCTCTATACACATTATAGACCATTGAACAAACCTGTCAGTATCGACGTTACTCTAATGGCCTTTACTTTGGATATAAAGTGCTCTTGTGTTATGTTTTCTTGATAATCCTTATCTCTTTTAAAAGGACTAAGGGTCGTAAGGTGACTGTCAATTTTCTTGACTTTGGTCACAAAATGGATCAAAATCTGTTTTATTACAAAATACATGGCTGATACTAGTCTATTTATTATGGTGTTCAATTTATCAAGAAATGCATATTTAAGGGCAATTTTCAGTTTTACCTACTCGCAGGGGCTCCCATTGTCATCCCTGTTTTGAAGTTGTTGGCATTGGGTGAGCAATTCTTGTCCAGCATGGATAATTCAGCTATATGTTTACTGTTTTGAAAAGTATCTTGGTGCAGACTGTAATAAGTATGGCGTCTGTAATGTACAGTGTCAGGTCTTGTTGCTGTGTTCTAGGAAGCTCCTAATCAGGACTCAAGGATCACTGGTTGGGAGATAACTTGAAGCAGGTCAAGACTGGAATATGAGAATAAAGGCCCCGATTCATCAAGACTGGCATTTTTCACACCGTTCTTGATGATTTTGTGAGGTCGCCATCCATGCCTTGTCCTACCCAAGCTCCTCCCACTTTGTCGAAGCTGAGTCAAAATGGCTGGAAAACGCCAAAAGTTGCAATTTTTTTTCGCAACCAACATTTTGCGACAGTTTCCTGGCATAAAAGCTTTGATGAATCATTACCATTGACTCTACAGTCAAACCTATTGTCATGGGTGTGCTGCTTTACCCATCAGCTGCTGGTAGGTGGTTGCCTCCTGAAGAGAAGAAAAGAGTTTGCAGGAAACTAAGCTCTGCAAACTACATTTTCTATAGGTAAGGGGCAGCCACCAATCAACAACGTCCATCCTGACCACCCAAATTTCAACCTGCAATTACTCTCAGAATTGCAACACTTATGTAATGTGGGCATAACTAACTGTATGTTATTTCTAACCAGGGGTATAACTACCGCGGTCACACATTCAGCTTAAGTGTATTGCGGCACACAGACCCATCGAGTCCGTGTATGGCAATGCATGTTGGCAGCCAGTGAGAGGCCAGCAGCTGATGTCGGCATGCACATGATCGGAGACATATGGCAGTGACGTCATGCGCTCTTGTTGCTTGCACACTGAAGTCAGTTGCCTGCTTCAGCAGTTGGGGAGTGTAAGAGAGGTATTTTTTTTTAAATCAGTGAGTAAACAGTGGCTATATTACTACATTGATGACTCTGAACTGTGCATTATATTATATGGATGACTATAGGCTGTGCATTATACTACACGTATGATTATGGGCTGTGCATTATACTACATGGATGACTATGGGTGGTACATTATACTACATAGATGACTATGGGCTGTACATTATACTACATGGATGACTATTGGCGGTACATTATACTACATGGATGACTATGGGCTGTACATTATACTACATGGATCACTATGGGCTGTACATTATACTTCATGGATCACTAATGGTTTCTTTTTTTATATACATTAAAGAATAGAGGCAGAAAGGGGGAATATAAACCTCTTCAACCTCTCACTTACAAATGGTGTCTTCCCCTCATCCTTCAAACATGCCTCGATCACACCCATTCTCAAAAAGACCTCCCTTGACCCATCCTCTGTGTCTAGCTATCGCCCGATATCTTTTCTCCCTTATGCCTCAAAACTACTGGAACAGCATGTCCATCTTGAACTGTCCTCCCACCTCTCCTCCTGCTCCCTCTTTGACCGCTTACAATCAGGCTTCCGACTGCATCACTCAACTGAAACTGCCCTAACTAAAGTCACCAACGACCTACTAACCGCCAAGAGCAAGCGTCACTACTCTGTCCTCCTTCTCCTGGACCTGTCTTCTGCCTTGAACACTATGGACCATTCCCTCCTGTTACAGATTCTCTCATCTCTTGGCATCACAGGCTTGGCCCTATCCTGGATCTCATCATATCTAACAAACCGAACATTCAGTGTCTCCCTCTCCCACACCACCTCCTCACCTCGCCCCCTGTCTGTCGGTGTTCCCCAAGGCTCAGTTCTTGGACCCCTACTCTTCTCCATCTACACCCTCGGCCTGGGACAGCTCATAGAATCCCATGGTCTTCAGTATGATCTCTACGCCGACACGCAGATCTACCTATCTGGACCTGACCTCACCTCCTTACTGACCAAAATCCCACAATGTCTGTCTGCTATTTCTGCTTTCTTCTCTGCTCGCTTTCTAAAACTGAACATGGACAAAACAGAATTCATCATCTTTCCCCATCTCACTCTACCCCCCCACCAGACCTATCCATTAACATCAATGGCTGCTCACTTTCCCCAGTCCCGCATGCTCGGTGCCTCGGAGTGATCCTCGACTCTGCCCTCTCTTTCAAGCCACATGTCCAAACCCTAGCCTCCTCCTGCCGTCTCAAGCT
Source organism: Oophaga sylvatica (assembly GCA_033576555.1). NCBI lineage: Eukaryota > Metazoa > Chordata > Amphibia > Anura > Dendrobatidae > Oophaga > Oophaga sylvatica. The sequence continues at coordinate 841,433,828 of JARQOD010000001.1, forward strand.
CAAAAATATTTCCCGGATCCGTGCATTCCTTGACCATCAAAGTACAAAAACACTAGTGCATGCCCTCATCATCTCCCGCCTCGACTACTGCAACCTCCTACTCTCTGGCCTTCCCTCTAGCACTCTGGCACTACTCCAATCCATCCTGCACTCTGCTGCACGACTAATACACTTGTCTCCCCGTTATTCCCCAGCCTCTCCTCTCTGCCAAGCCCTTCATAGGCTTCCTATCGTTCAGAGGCTCCAGTTCAAAACCCTAACCATGACCTACAAAGCCATCCACAATCTGTCTCCTCCATACATCTGTGACATGGTCTCCCGGTACATACCCGCACGCAACCTTCGATCCTCTCAAGATCTCATCCTCTACTCCCCTCTTATCTCTTCTTCCCACAACCGCATACAAGACTTCTCACGTGCCTCCCCCATACTCTGGAACTCTCTACCCCAACACATCAGACTCGCGCCTACCATGGAAACCTTCAAAAAGAACCTGAAGACCCACCTTTTCCGACAAGCCTACAACCTGCAGTGATCATCAGTCTACTGAACCACCACACGACCAGCTCTACCCTCTCCTAGTGTATCCTCACCCATCCCTGTAGACTGTGAGCCCTTGCGGGCAGGGTCCTCTTCCTTCTGTACTTGTGTGTGCCTTGTATTGCTCATGTTTACTGTACTTGTCTATATTTGCCCCTCTTCACATGTAAAGGGCCATGGAATAAATGGCGCTATAAAAATCTATAATAATAATAATAATAATATACTAGCATATACATTTCAGGATGAAGCCCAGGATAAGGGACATATAGCAGGATGGGACCAGGAGGAAGCTTATAAAAATCAGGATGGAGGGTATATAAAGTGCCTTGCGAAAGTATTCGGCCCCCTGGAACTTTTCAACCTTTTCCCACATATCATGCTTCAAGCATAAAGATACCAAATGTAAATTTTTGTTGAAGAATCAACAACAAGTGGGACACAATTGTGAAGTTGAACGAAATTTATTGATTTATTGGTTATTTCAAATTTTTGTGAAAATACAAAAACTGAAAAGTGGGGTGTGCAATATTATTCGGCCCCTTTACTTTCAGTGCAGCAAACTCACTCCAGAAGTTAATTGTGGATCTCTGAATGATCCAATGTTGTCCTAAATGACTACTGATGATAAATATAATCCACCTGTGTGTAATCAAGTCTCCGTATAAATGCACCTGTTCTGTGATAGTCCTAGGGTTCTGTTTGAAGCACAGAGAGCATCATGAAGACTAAGGAACACAACAGGCAGGTTTGTGATACTGTTGTGGAGAAGTTTAAAGCCAGATTTGGATACAAAATGATTTCCAAAACTTTAGACATCCCAAGGAGCACTGTGCAAGCGATCATATTGAAATGGAAGGAGTATCATAAAATCTACCAAGACCCGGCCGTCCCTCTAAATTTCATGTCAAACAAGGAGAAGACTGATCAGAGATGCAGCCAAGAGGCCCATGATCACTCTGGATGAACTTCAGAGATCTACAGCTGAGGTGGGACAGTCTGTCCATAGGACAACAATCAGTCGTACACTGCACAAATCTGGCCTTTATGGAAGTGTGGCAAGAAGAAAGCCATTTCTCAAATATATTCCTAAAAAATGTTGTTTAAAGTTTGCAACAAGCCACATGGGAGACACACCAAACATGTGGAAGAAGGTGCTCTGGTCAGATGAAACCAAAATCGAACTTTTTGGCAACAATGCCAAATGATATGTTTGGCGTAAAGGCAACACAGCTCATCACCCTGAACACACCATCCCGACTGTCAAACATGGTGGTGGCAGCATCATGGTTTGGGCCTGCTTTTCTTCAGCAGGTACAGGGACGATGGATAAAATTGATGAGAAGCCAAATACAGAACCATTCTTGAAGAAAACCTGTTGGAGTCTGCAAAAGACCTGAAACTGGGACGGAGATTTGTCTTCCAACAAGACAATGATCCCAAACATAAAGCAAAATCTACAATGGAATGGTTCACAAATAAACGTATCCAGGTGTTAGAATGGCCAAGTCAAAGTCCAGACCTGAATCCAATCAAGAATCTGTGAATAGAGCTGAAAACTGCTGTTCACAAATGATCTCCATCCAACCTCACTGAGCTCGAGCGGTTTGCCAAGGAAGAATGGGCAAGAATTTCAGTCTCTCGATGTACAAAACTGCTAGAGACATACCCCAAGCGACTTGCAGCTGTAATCGCAGCAAAAGGTGGCGCAACAAAGTATTAAGTTAAAGGGGCTGAATAATATTGCACGCCCCACTTTTCAGTTTTTGTATTTCCACAAATATTTAAAATAACCAATACATTTTGTTCAACTTCACAATTGTGTCCCACTTGTTGTTGATTCTTCACCAAAAATTTACATTTGGTATCTTTATGTTTGAAGCATGATATGTGGGAAAAGGTTGAAAAGTTCCAGGGGGCCGAATACTTTCGCAAGGCACTGTGTATATTTATCAGGATGAGGGACATATATACCAGGATGGAAGACATATATATATCAGACTCTAGTTATGCCACTGTTTTAACTGTTGGCACTAGAAATGTACAGACGTCGATAACAATTCTGGAATCAGGGGGGCTTAATGTACCAGCAAAGTAAATAAAAAAAATTGTGAAATCTTATTCATATGCTGCTTATTTTTCTCACATTTACAGCATATGAATTCTTTCAGCTTTTGTGCCGCATTTTTCACCTATTCAGATGAATGAGGAAAAAAACGCATCAAAAACTTTCATATTTTACTCAACGTTTTTTCCTGCCGGCACTCCGATATTTGCAGCAGATTTTTCTGCTCCAATTACTGAACATGTGCACATGCTCTAACTGATTTGAAGCTACAGTATGTGTATAAGTCTGCGAAGCCTCCTATAGTGGAGGTGAAATGTTTAATATTCGAGTATAACCAACAACCTATAGACATTAACATCTCTAAAAATGTAGGCTTCTCTCTTTTACATATACGAAAACAGGAAATAGAGCAGCTTAGCTTCTGAATTACCGTAAAACCCGGAGCGCAGATGCATTTCCCAGTCACGCTATCACAGTCTGCCCCATTTTGGCAGCTGCAGATCTGCTGACAGGATTCGCCATAGAAGCCGGGAGAACAAGTCTCATTGCAGTAGAGTCCAGACCAGCCAGGCTTACAGGAACATTCTCCAGACATAGGATGACAGCTGAAGGGACAGGATGAAAGAGACAAGCCAACAAATGATCCTGAGGCTGAATATGACACCAAGAGCAACATTATTACAGTTTTCCCCATAAGAGTGCTAAACTATTAATTTCTGATGAACAGTCATTTTCACCTTGACTTTATGCCTTGAAATTACAGGCATAATTGTTTTACAATTAAAAAAATATATATCAAATAGAATTTAAAGAATTAGAATGTTATTTTATTGTAAATTTCATTTTTAGATTTTGCCTTGTTCAATAATTTTAATATAGTATAATATAAAAATATTTTCAACAGATGTGACTAATTATTTCCACAAATTTCATTTTGTCTTAAAAGGTTTGTCCAATCATAACATATTAATCACATAGTCAAAGGATAGCTCAGGATTATCAGATACGGTAAGCGGGGGTCCGACATCCAGAGCTATCACTCATCAGCAGATATTTGCTTCAGTGGTGTGACAGATGTAAACACATAATGTTAAGGGTATGCCACACTAAACAACATCGCTAACGGGATCGCTAAAAAAAGTCACTATTTAGCGATCCCGTTAGCGATGTTGTTGTGTGCGGCATCTACCAGCGACGTGGCCCTGCTGTGATCTCGTCGTCGTCCTGATCGTTCCGGACTCTATTTTCATCGCTGGCGTCCCGCTGGTAAGTATCTAATCGCTGAGTGTGGCACCTTTTTTAGCGATTTAGCGGTACTTTTGTACCGCTAAAGTCGTTAAGGAGATCGCTAACCGCGATAGCGTCCTTAACGATATCGCTAAATTAGGTAGCTACTAGCGATATAGAAACAATCCCGCTAGCGATCTCATTAGTATGCGACGCTAACGAGATCGCTAGCAGGATTGTGTAGTGTGGCAGTACCTTTAGTCCCACTGTAACCTATGGCCTGGTCATTCACTAGCTCATTACAATAGTGAAATCAAGTAAGGCCATTTGGGATTTTGGTCAAACTTTGCGTTTTCACCGTAAAACTGGCCATACAATTTAGATAGCTGTCGGCTGAAAACTTGTTCATCCAGACCAACTTGCCCTTGACCAATAATTTCTCAATAGAGAGGGGAAGCTTCGACTTAAAACTCCATCTCCTGTGAGAACAAGAGATTGTATTTTCTTTAAATATGCCCTCCTTCCCCTCCCATCATCTGCCAATGTGGACAGTCAGGACATCGTCATACACATTGGATGGTCCACAGTTCATCTAATCTCCATGGCCATCTTTGCAAGAGTGCAAGTACAGAAGTAGGGTCTAAGGGGGAATGATGCTCCTTGTGAGTGCCAACCAGGTGTAAGGAGACTTATAGGCCATGCAATGCTCCTCTGTGAATTTAAATATGCAAATATCCTCTTCAGAATGGAAGAGGACAAGAATGCTAGTGCTACCTATTGGGGTAGCAATACTAAAAGTCAATGAAGAAATAATAATGAGGAGTTTAAGGAAATAATAATACATGGCTATCCTTCCAAAATTTCTAGGAGAGATTCAAAACAAGATTAGAGCTTAAAGGGCACCATTAAGAAGAATTGTTTATTTTACATAGTTATAGTGATTACTATAAGAAGGCAAAATAGTTTTAATTATATGCACAATATGTCCATTGTAATGAGTTCATTTCAAAGTGCTCCCTTCATTGTTAAAATGTGACTTACCGTATATCATACACTCCATGACTTACCGTATATCATACTCTCCATGACTTACCGTATATCATACTTTCCATGACTTACCGTACATCATACATTCCATGACTTACCGTATATCATACACTTCATGACTTACCGTGTATCATACACTCCATGACTTACTGTATATCATAAATTCCATGACTTACCGTATATCATACACTCCATAACTTACCGTACATCATACACTCCATGACTTACTGTATATCATACATTCCATGACTTACCGTATATCATACATTCCATGACTTACCGTATATCATACACTCCATAACTTACCGTACATCATACACTCCATGACTTACTGTATATCATACATTCCATGACTTACCGTACATCATACATTCCATGACTTACCGTATATCATACACTCCATGACTTACCGTGTATCATACACTCCATGACTTACTGTATATTATACACTCCATGACTTACCGTATATCATACACTCCATAACTTACCGTACATCATACACTCCATGACATACCGTATATCATACACTCCATGACTTACCGTACATCATACACTCCATGACTTACAGTGTATCATACATTCCATGACTTACTGTGTATCATACACTCCATGACTTACAGTGTATCATACACTCCATGACTTACCGTGTATCATACACTCCATGACTTACCGTATATCATACTCTCCATGACTTATCGTGTATCATACACTCCATGACTTACCGTGTATCATACACTCCATGACTTACAGTGTATCATACACTCCATGACTTACCGTATATCATACACTCCATGATTTACCGTATATCATACTCTCCATGACTTACCGTACATCATACATTCCATGACTTACCGCGTATCATACATTCCATGACTTACCGTACATCATACATTCCATGACTTACCGTGTATCAAACACTCCATGACTTACCGTACATCATACACTCCATGACTTACAGTGTATCATACATTCCATGACTTACCGTGTATCATACATTCCATGACTTACCGTATATCATACTCTCCATGACTTACCGTACTCATACACTCCATGACTTACCGTGTATCATACACTCCATGACTTACAGTGTATCATACACTCCATGACTTACCGTATATCATACACTCCATGATTTACCGTATATCATACTCTCCATGACTTACCGTACATCATACATTCCATGACTTACCGCGTATCATACATTCCATGACTTACCGTACATCATACATTCCATGACTTACCGTGTATCAAACACTCCATGACTTACAGTGTATCATACATTCCATGACTTACCGTGTATCATACATTCCATGACTTACCGTGTATCATACATTCCATGACTTACCGTATATCATACACTCCATGAGTTACCATGTATCATACATTCCATGACTTACCGTACATCATACACTCCATAACTTACCATATGTCATACACTCCATGACTTACCATACGTCATACACTCCATGACTTACCGTGTATCATGTTATCCATGACTTACCGTGTATCATACATTCCATGACTTACCGTATATCATACACTCCATGACTTACCGTGTATCATACACTCCATGACTTACCGTGTATCATACACTCCATGACTTACCGTGTATCATACATTCCATGACTTATCGTGTATCATACACTCCATGACTTACCGTGTATCATACACTCCATGACTTACCGTGTATCATACATTCCATGACTTACCGTATATCATACACTCCATGACTTACCGTGTATCATACACTCCATGACTTACCGTGTATCATACATTCCATGACTTACCGTGTATCATACACTCCATGACTTACAGTGTATCATACATTCCATGACTTACCGTACATCATACACTCCATAACTTACCATACGTCATACACTCCATGACTTACCGTGTATCATGTTATCCATGACTTACCATGTATCATACATTCCATGACTTACCGTATATCATACACTCCATGACTTACCGTGTATCATACACTCCATGACTTACCGTGTATCATACACTCCATGACTTACCGTGTATCATACATTCCATGACTTACCGTGTATCATACACTCCATGACTTACCGTGTATCATACACTCCATGACTTACCGTGTATCATACATTCCATGACTTACCGTATATCATACACTCCATGACTTACCGTGTACCATACATTCCATGACTTACCGTGTATCATACATTCCATGACTTACCGTGTATTATACATTCCATGACTTACCGTGTATCATACACTCCATGACTTACCGTGTATCATACATTCCATGACTTATCGTGTATCATACACTCCATGACTTACAGTGTATCATACATTCCATGACTTACTCTGTATCATACATTCCATGAGTTACCGTGTATCATACATTCCATGACTTACCATATATCATACACTCCATAACTTACCGTGTATCATACATTCCATGACTTACAGTGTATCATACATTCCATGACTTACTATGTATCATACATTCCATGAGTTACCGTGTATCATACACTCCATAACTTACCGTGTACCATACATTCCATGAGTTACCGTGTATCATACATTCCATGACTTACCGTGTATCATACACTCCATAACTTACCGTGTACCATACATTCCATGACTTACAGTGTATCATACATTCCATGACTTACAGTGTATCATACATTCCATGACTTACCGTGTATCATACACTCCATAACTTACCGTGTACCATACATTCCATGAGTTACCGTGTATCATACATTCCATGACTTACCGTGTATCATACATTCCATGACTTACCGTACATCATACACTCCATGACTTACAGTGTATCATACACTCCATGACTTACCGTACATCATACACTCCATGAGTTATCATACATTATACACTCCATGACTTACCGTATATCATGCTGTCCATGACTAATGTAAGAAAGTCATCATAAACTCTCATACTACCCACACTATAGTGCTACCCTGCATACAATTTACGGTAATATGCATGGTCACTGTTTGTCGATTTCAAGGGCATGGAACCATAATCATCCATCAAATGCCATGCAAAGCGAATAATTATGCCACAAGCTATATTTTTTGTTGCATTTGCAGTCAGAACAGTATGGAGACATTAGTTTCTGTGATTGTTTTATAATGAGAATTAATTTGTTGCTTTTTGTGCGCTGATTATTTTATCTTCTGTTCAGCACGTGGAAAGGAAACAAATGACTGCATTGACCTTTGCTGTTACAGACTCCGACCATACATCTATTACCTGGCTAGGAGACCATCTGTCTTCACCTGGAACAGCAGTCCCATTGAGCCCACAGCTAAAGCAGCTGCTGCCACATTGTAGACTGACATGGTCAGCTGTGTAATAAGACCATGTTAACCCCAGCAGTACAATAGGACACTTGTGCCACTATCTGGTACAATCCTCCTGCTCACTACAAGGGCAGGTCTAAGAAGTAAATCAAATGTGTTGTCAATGTAAAGATTGTTTTATGAGGCTCTTCAGACTGTCAGCCTCCGCTGGGTGTCTGCGGATTAACATGCTGAATGGGAGGTAAAGCAATGAAAACTGAACTACTTGAATTATTACTGTGGGAGAAGGTAGTTAAAGGGATCTGCCATCAGGCTTTTGACATTAAATCTGAGAGCAGCATAATGTAGTGACAAACACCCTGATTCCAGCGATGTGTCACTAACTGGGCTGTTTGCTGAAATTTTGATAATAATCACTGATTTATCAGCAGGAGATTATCACTAGTAAACCTGCTGCCATGTAGTCCTCCATCTTCATGAGCTCTGTGTAACCCCACCCCCACCATTGATTGGCAGATTTCTGCCTATGTACAGTGTATATAAAAATCTGCCAGTGATGTGGGCGGATTAGAACTCAACATTCAGAGAACTGGTAGATCTGCTGCAGATGTTTTATCAAAACTTCAGCAGGCAGTCCGATAAGTAATACATCACTGGAATCAGGGTCTCTGTCCCTACATCATACTGCTCTCGGATAGGGTAGTAAAAACCTGTTGACAGATTTTCTGTAATAAAACCCAAGTATGCCCTTTTCCTATTAAGAAATATCGTTATTTTGGCATATACAGTGGGGAAAATAAGTATTTGATACACTGCCGATTTTGCAAGTTTTCACAAATACAAAGAATGGAGTGAGCCTAAATCCCTGCTGCAGTGTGTGCAAACTTGGTCAAGAACTACAGGAAATTTCTGACCTCTGTAATTACAAACAAAGGTTTCTGTACCAAATATTAAGTTCTGTTTTTCTATTGTATCAAATGTTTATTTCATGTAATAAAATGCAAATTAATTACCGTATGTAAAAATCATACAATGTGATTTTCTGTTTTTTTATTTTTAGATTCGGTCTCTCACAGTTGAATTGTACCTATGACAAAAATTACAGACCTCTCCATTCTTTGTAGGTGAGAAAATTTGCAAAATTGGCAGTGTATCAAATACTTATTTTCCCCACTGTGCATACAAATGCCCTGATCTACAGGCATCAATAGAGAAAAACAGACACAAAAAACAAATATCCTAAAATAAAATAAATAAAAATTTTTTTTTGCAAAAAATGCATGAAGGTAGTAATAATTATAAGGGTATTTAGTAAACATAATTTTGATCAAAATCAGGTATCAATAGCCAGTTTTACAAAATCCTTAATGAGAAAGATCTTGCCCAATACAGACATGAGCAAACTGAATGTTTGCAGTGTGCAACTATGTGATTTCTGCAGAACGTGCAGGAGTAGCAGAAGTTCCTCTGTCTAATCTGCTATTTTAATATGATTTGCTCTGTAAAAATAAGGAAGCAGTTACACTTTGCTGCACAATTTTGCTTACCGTGTGTTTTATTAAGATCACTAAAGACATTAGACTTATCCTAGCTGAACCTGCTGATATCGAGGGCCTCTCAGATCTCCTCCGACAGATAATGTTGGGGTAAATGAGGGTTCGGCATGGGCAATTTCGGACAGCATCTCTCTCATAGACAACACAAGAGCACTGGGATCTGCCGAACACATCCCAGCACTCCTGTGTATGGAGTAGTCAAGACAGTAGACAGCCATCGTTTGGCCAACAGCTGTCTATTGTGTATGGGTGGCTTTACTTTATCCTAATCTCTAGCCGAAGATAATATATTATTCTTACAAGTGCCAGTAGTTGAATGGGTATTGCAGTTATAGGATTTTCTGACATGTCAAATCACATATGTACTGTCGGAATCAATGGCCAAATCAGGCCTTCCATTTGAACAAAATGAACAATCTTTTGTAGTGTCACCAATATTGAAAAACACACAAAATAAGAATATCAGGAATGTGAATGAGGGTGTTGGCTGTTCTACAGTGCCGCATAAGAATGTAATACATATTGATTTCAAGTCGCCTGAACAAAACAATTTTAGGTCCCACTATCCAGCCATTTACATTGAGGAGGCCTCCAGAACTCTCCTGACAGATGATGTTTTGGGACTTGATGCCAGCATCGATATAAAAACTTTAAATACAGAGCAAGAAGCAAATGTTGTGCTGTTCAGCTATCTTCTTCTCAGTTTATAAATATTACAAGGACTTATGCATAATATTTTGATACCATTATTATGTTGGTTGTGTAGTCTTTACTGTCATCTCCTGGCCATTGTGATTATATGTTCTCATGTATTGCCGATGTAATCTCCCATCATGCCTCTCTTTCTATGTAACGCCTCCTATTTTCTTCCTCACATTTTTTCTTTCTGGTGAGAGACGGAGAGAGGATTCTCCTTGTTGCCGTTATCCTCCATCTTCTACCTCATCTTCATCCCTTCATCTGCCCTAGACATCTGACCATCGTTATATGTCAAGATACTGTGAATAAATTACCTATATGGATCATCCTCCTTCCTGGATCATCCACATGCAGCGGGTTAGGCTAAAGAGGAGGGGATAGCGAGTAACCTATCTACCATTGCTTGTACAGAGATCCGTGCTCACATCCCTCATCTACATCTCGCCTACATACATCGGTGGCAGTATAAGTGTAATAATATATCTTGAATATTTATTCTTGTGTGGAGAGACAGTCCTTTCTCATGTGTGGGCACTTTTAGCCCATAGATTTTATAAGACCTCATCATATAAAGGCAGGTTTAGGCATTCCTCTATGAATGTGTAAAAGTCCAGATGGATGTTTTAAGAATTCTGGTATGAGACCCACAGGATATTTTTCATTTTGTTGATCACAGTTGTGGAAAAAAAATCAGTAAACCGATACTGTGAATAGCAACTGGCAAAACCATTCTCATTATGGTATTTCCCGGGTTGGTTTCATACTTGTTATATATAATCATAGAGGGGATATCTGTGGCTACATGTGTAGGTGTTGGTTTTTAAAGGGCAAATTCACACATGTTAATCCTAAAGAAGGAATGTGCCATTACTTTAAAGGCTGATGGCTGTTAATAGGACATGCATAGAAGCACAGAGGTTTCAGATCATATTTGATCTGGAAATAGCAAGATCAAACCATTTGATTCCTTCAATACAAAGCTGATATGTTCATATAAAGCAGAATGTGTAGCAAACAAACATACAGCAATGGGCACATGCCAGGGGACACACTGAGCCTTGGTATTGTACTTTGTGGATAGGACTTGTGAAATAACTAAATACAATTGGGAGTAAAAACTTTTTGACCAAATTCCCTGAAAGTCTTTGTCATCTTGAAATACATTGAGCCAGGTTATCCTAACAGAAGTAGGAGCTGTGCTTATTTTTATGATTAGTTTGGCTTAGTATGAGTAATGACCAGGCATCCCGTAGTTTTCAGATAGTTTCTGAGCCAGATTTGCTTGGGGATATGTGTCTGGAGTGAGTAGTTATAATCATGCATAGCCAAGATGAGCAAGCAAAGCATTAACTATCGTCTCAACGCTGATTAATCACAGCACCTAAAGTCAATAAATGAAATTGCTTAAACTAATGGCGACTGATGATTCTGCCGTTTTCTTCTACTAAAGACTAGTAAAATCCGAGAAATGCTGAATACACTGTATATTAAATAAACAAATGTGAATCCAGATCATTATAGAAGAGAAACAATTCGCCTTTATGGCAATCCTTCCCAGAATGATACACTCCTAATTACACAATCTGCTTTACTAGCCAGCTCTTTTATTGTTACAGTGGTCTTAATTTACAAAATATGGCTTTACATAGGATAATTTAACACCTTCCCGCATTACAATGTGAATCAATGTCCTGGGCAGGGGTGTGCATGTGTGTTGATTGACAGCAAGCTCTCTGCTGCCTCATTGAGGGAAGCTGGCTGTCAATCAGCACGACATCAGTAGTCCCGCCCTATCAACAGTAAGAGAAACTGCTGCTCTGTTGACAGGGAGCAGCTGAATCTCTGGCAGGAGCGGTCAATGACCAGCGCCGGGTACAACAGACAGGTAGTTGCCTCTGTTAACAACATGCCTTTTTTTTTTAAGTCTCGGCTATCCCCTTTAATATGGCTGTTGCAGTGGTGATGTCACTGAGGCAGTCTGGTACCTTCTACATCAGCATCACTGCAGAGCCCACTGCGACCATATCAGCGAAGACTGAAGACAGTAGCGCAGAGCTACAGCTGGAGCAGAAATGACATGCACTGCTGTCTTTGTTACTTTTATGCACAGGAACCCAACTAATCCAAAAATAATTAAAATGAACAATCCCTGTAACACAAAGTAAGCACTGGATCCCAGTACCACACAATGACTGGATGCATCAGCGCTTGAGCTGGTGCACATGTATGTCTTTGTGCACTCCTACATATACAATAACCCTCCTGGTATTACTCATGACAAGCACACCATATATTTATAGGTTACCGAAAACTAGAAAACAAGCTTTTATTTTTTTTACAATCTTTGAAAACAAATTCCAGGTTACCTGTGTGTATTCTTTCCATGACACGGGCACTGTTTATCACATTTCATCCCATAGACGCCCTCTGAGCACAGAGTCTTTTCACAGTTTTTCCCGGTGTAACCTGGTTCACAGAGGCAAGCACCACTGATGTGGTAACATTTTCCACCATTAAGACATCGGCACGTCTCCGCGCAGTTCATTCCATACAACCCTACGGGGCATTCCTCCTGGCATCTAAACACATATAAAAACAGAATATGGCTAAAGGTATGATTTATTAGGATTGGCAACGTGCAGAAATTCACCTAAACGGCTTACATGAAGACAACAGATGGGGGGATGACTTAGAAAACAAATTCTAAAACTAATGTAATTCACTCCGCTACAGAATAAAAGAAAATACCAACTTTACCATCATTTACAAGTAAAAGGCAAGACCACAATTAAATCCTGAATGTACACATCATTCCAGCCCTTCCTCACCGTTCTCCGTTGTATCCCGGGCTGCAGTGACATTGACCCGTGGCAGAGTCACACGTGCCACCATTGTGACACTGGCACTCCTGAGTACAGTTTCTGCCATAGCGACCCTCAGGGCAAGGCTGGCCACAGACTGTGCCCTAAATTAAAACAGAAGGTTATCACGCAGCGTCCAAAAATGATGAACTCACTGTGACTGCAGATAATTAAAATAAGCACCTGACCCCATCAATTGTAGGCAATTACCCCGAGGCACAAGAATATAAACTCTTACAGATCACACCATGAAAGGTCAGGTGTTACAGCACAATATTATCTGACATAAAGCAATGTATAAAATATATTTCATTTCTGTGGGTCAGCGTTCTAGAGGATTTAGGTGGAGACTGTAGATATAATTTCAAAATACTCAGAACTGAATATTATTTCCTCTTTATGCCCTGGCTGGTATGTGTATGCAGAAGGTCAGCCCTGGGCCACAGTATAGGTAATAACTGTCTGATAGCAGGGGGGCCATCACTGGGACCCTTACTGACCACTAGAATGGGGGTACTGAGCTAATTGTGTGTTTTTGCTGAAGTTGGTATTGAATGAAGAGACATGGATGCACATGCGCTATTCAATGTCTATGGGACTGACAGAGATTGTCAGTTGTGTGAATGAACAATATAATATTTTAATAGATCTGACTTTATCAATGCGGTAATGCTTAATATTTTTACTTTTTAGCTATTTTGACAAAGTTTTTTTTAATGTTTCAAACTTTTTTTTATCTTCTTTAGTCCCACTGACTGAAACATGCGACCACTTGATGACTGGTACAATAAATTGCAATGCTACGTGTATTGCAGTCTATTGTCCTATCAACTTCCTCCAATTAAGGGGTTAATAGACGTACCAACATGGCAGACATGGGGCTCTTCATTAAGCCTATGGCTACCATGGAAAACCATCCATATTCCATGATCACATGGCACGGGGCTATGAAATGTCAGAGACCACTGTACTGTACATCCGCTTAGATGCCATGGTCACCCAGTGTCTTAAAAAATGCTCAACTCCTGCGCTGGCGCCATGTACTGATTTAGACATAGTAAGATGGCAGGCATAGGGACCTTATTTATGCTCCTGCAGCCGTGACATCCCATCTGTACCCTATGATCATGCCTCCAGTGTGCTGTGATGTGACAGAGACCTGCTCTGCTATGCCTAACCACTTAGATGTCACAATCGATTTTGTCTATGGCATCTAAGGACATAAACTGCCAGCTAGCTCTGACACTGACGTTAAGAGTGGGATTGCCTCCCCAGTCTCCCGGCTTCCTGCTTGTCGAGGGGCAGTGCGCTCCTCATTGATTGACAGTTCAGACCAGTAGTATAATCACTCGGCTGTCCTGAAATGTCCTATCTATAATGTTACAAGCAGATAGATCTTTTCCTCTACATGATCGGAAGAGTACAGGTGCACTGAAGTTGGTGTAATCCAGTGATCCTGACTTCTTCGGAGCAGCACTGACAAGCTGGACAGAAAAGAGCTTGTAAGCACTGCGCTTCTGACCTAAGCACCACTGATAAACTGCGGTGACTGGTAACTTAGACAACGAGCAGTAATCAAGTAAGCACTTTGCAATTTTTAACCATTTAAGAACATGAGAATAACCCTGAGTCAAGATTTGTAAGGTATTGCCTCACATCACCGATTCCTACCAGTGAAACATTCAAATGTCTCCATAGCTGGTGCTCAGAGTTCCTATAGCGATATAAACACATAGATACAATATGTAAACCTATGTAATAACTGCGTCCAGTATTACTAATAATATGCTGTTTTAGTAGCATTACAATACTCTATCTGCTAATATAAGTAACAAGTCCTGTTAACATAATTTTGTACAAATAGTGCTGGGAGGGGCTCGTTCTCCAGCAAATAAATCAATTACCTTAGACTAAGCTTTTAAATGTAATTATCTGCCATGCATCATATTATAATGGACTCGCACTCCTTCAGGCGGGATTAAGAAGGCATTCTGGTGCATTGTGCCACTTAATTAATTACTATTTTCCCTAAAGGTCATTCAGCGAGATAGAAAAGGGGTATTGACTGAATTAGTTAATTATTTTTCATTGATTACATTGCATAGTTAAAGCTGTCCGAATCTAACTAGAGTAATGAGTTCATGTGACGTACCATCCACCCTGCAGGGCAACTGCATTCTCCAGTGACGTGGTGGCAAACTCCCCCGTTCTGACATGGACATCTTTCTTCACACTGAGGACCATGTTTACCGGGAGGGCAAAGATCTTCACAGCTAAAGGGCCGATAAATGATATACTGGTTAAAAGCTGGATAATAAAACTATATTACAATGTATATAATATATATATATATATATATATATATATATACAGCTCTGGCATAAATTAAGAGACCACTTTCAAATGTTCAGTTTGTATGATTTTTCTCTTTATAGGTATATTTTTGAGTAAAATGTAAATTGGTCTTTTAGTCAATAAACTTCTGACAGCATGTCTCCAAATTTCCAAGGAGTAAATTTTGTATTTTTTTTCTAGCAAACAAAATTGGTCAAAATTTAAAAAACAACAGTGCTTTCAGACCTCAAATAATGCAAAGAAAACAAGTTCATAATCATTTAGAAACAACAAAACCAGGAAGAGTACTGAAATCAATATTTTGTGGAATAACCATGATTTTTAAAAACAGCTTTCATGCGTCTTGGCATGCTTTCCACCAGTCTTTCACACTGCTCCTGGCACAGAAATGTTAGCAGTTCTTCTTTGTTTGATAGCTTGTGACTATTCATCATCCTCTTGATTACATTCCAGAGGTTTTGAATGGGGTTCAGGTCTGGAGAATGGGCTGCCCATGACAGGGTTTTGATGTGGTGGTCTCTTAATTTTTTGCCAGAGCTGTATATATATATATTTATATTAAAGTGGCATTGATTAGCTCTTACTGTAACTTTATAGACTGCAATGGAGATGGACCCTTATTCACCAGATAGTTGTGGGTCTCAGAGGTGGGACCTGCACTTTTCAAGTAGTCAATTCATATTATGTGAATATGCCATAATGTTTAAGCTGCGGCCGGTTCTTTTATACATATCATATTTAGGTGGTCTGAAGAAAAAAAAATCCTATTGATAGCACTGAATCACTGTTATTTATCAGTCATAAGCTACAGATAATGTCCCAGAGAATTTTCAGGCTACAATTTTTACAAAGTATTTTCAAAGTCCTTACAATAACAGTGGCCATAATCACTTCAAAAGTATATATTACACCAAATCATTCGTGGAACACCCACAATGATGCAAAAGTGAGGAGCGAAAATTTTTTTTTTTTTTTTAAAACAAATTTCTTTATTATATTTTTAAAATGAACAACACAAATTAAAAAAACAGGACAATGGACCTCCAAAAGGAGAGGGGGGAGTTTTTAACACCAGTTGTCATCAATATAAAAGGGGAATGGTTACCAGTGGTTAACACATCATTGTTGTACATCCAGAAATTACAAAAGTTAATATTAAATTAATTTAATTAGCCCACAAAACATAAGGGATTAATAGCAAAGCCATGACATAGTGAATTGGGATTAGGCCTCCAATGTCAAGTCAATGTGCTAAATATCCTATGAGGAACAGTCCTATATAGATTATACTGTGATCTCAGGAGGAAACAACAGGTAAATGGATTAGGCAGCTAAACAGTTAAAGGGCAGTACCAACCTGCTCCTCAAAATAACTGATTGCTATTGAATCCTATATATATATATAATATATATATATATATATAGAGAGAGAGATTTATATACAGCTTAGTAAGGGAATATCCCTAATCATAGGACCTATTAAGGCATTAAGTAGGATAGCATCATAGAAGTTACCTGAGTTGGCAGAGGGGCAAATTGTCAAAGCAGAGCTAAGATGAAAACTGGAGCGCTCCCCCACACAGGCTCCAGGGGAGCGCTCCAGTTTTCATCTTAGCTCTGCTTTGACAATTTGCCCCTCTGCCAACTCAGGTAACTTCTATGATGCTATCCTACTTAATGCCTTAATAGGTCCTATGATTAGAGATATTCCCTTACTAAGCTGTATATAAATCTCTATATATATATATATATATATATATATAGGATTCAATAGCAATCAGTTATTTTGAGGAGCAGGTTGGTACTGCCCTTTAACTGTTTAGCTGCCTAATCCATTTACCTGTTGTTTCCTCCTGAGATCACAGTATAATCTATATAGGACTGTTCCTCATAGGATATTTAGCACATTGACTTGACATTGGAGGCCTAATCCCAATTCACTATGTCATGGCTTTGCTATTAATCCCTTATGTTTTGTGGGCTAATTAAATTAATTTAATATTAATTTTTGTAATTTCTGGATGTACAACAATGATGTGTTAACCACTGGTAACCATTCGCCCTTTTATATTGATGACAACTGGTGTTAAAAACTCCCCCCTCTCCTTTTGGAGGTCCATTGTCCTGTTTTTTTAATTTGTGTTGTTCATTTTAAATAATATAATAAAGAAATTTGTTTTAAAAAAAAAAAAAAAAAAAAAAATTTTTTTGCTCCTCACTTTTGCATCATTGTGGGTGTTCCACGAATGATTTGGTGTAATATACAATTTTTACAAATAGTATGAAAATCCATGGAAAAACAAAATCATAAAGAAGATTACACCATTAGATTCACTAAATTTCTTAAGATAAATTAAAATTATTTTTCATAATTATTTTAAACAATTAATGTTAAGAGTCAATAGCTTCACTCCGGATGTACTTTGAGGTCAATTTGCAAGCGACATTACTTTATTTCTTAGCCTTGTCACATTGGATTGCTTCAAAATAGATGTCACTTTGAGTTTGAGGGCTCGCTCACATGGCCATATAACACAGCTGAGTGCTAGCTGATGTTTTATGGGATAGCACTCGGCCCAATGTTATACTATGGGGCAGTGTCAACCAGTGCTTTGTTCTCACACCGAATCAGCATAAGGAAATAATCACGATAATCAGATCACAAGCACCCATACAAGTCTATAGGTGCGTGTAAACCATCGGACTGCTCTCAATGTTATCCTAGTGCAGTCCGATTACCGCAGGCACACACACAATGGAGAAGATGGAGAAATTAAGTTCTCCTTCTTCTCCGCAACCTGTGAGAGAATTGGATCAGACTAAGGTGACACTCGGATCAAACCCTGACAATTTGATCTGAGCGACATTAGCATAATCGTCCTGATTCTCTCGCATGAGAAAATCAATGACCGTGTGAGCAAATCCTAATTTTGTACTGGGAACAGCTATACCACTAGATGGGTAATACAATCATCCTTATAGGTTCTCTTTAAGGATATGTGCACACATTGTTTGTTTCAGGCGAGTCTGCTCTGAAACCCACCTGAAAGTTGCCCAGAAAAATGCTCAAAAGAACGAACATCTTAATTTCTACGTAAAAAAGGCCTGCTGCTCTTATGTTCAACCTTTTGACCATCTTGTAATCGCTTTAGGTTACCAAAGCCACCAATCATTTAAAAGAAATGAGCTGATAATTTTTCTGCTCTGAAGCTCAATACTTTACAATACAAATTGAAGGGAAGGCTCGAGAGATGCCTGGAAGATTCTGATTGTTTGTAAAAGAGCTAGTGGCTTCTTCCTTGTTGAATGGAGTTAAAGCCAGTTAAAGGAGTAAACGGCAGTAAAAAAAATTGCCGTAAAAACCCTGGAAAACTCTAAAAAAAGAAAAAAAATGTTGAAAAATCACACAAGTAATAGGAAAAAAAATACTAAAAAAGATACTTAAAGAGAAATAAAACACTAGCTTTTCCTGAAGTGTCTTAGTCTTAAAACGTCCAGTAGGTTTTCCTGCCTGAAAAAGATGTTGTGCATACATACTCCAAAGTTCCCAACACAACCCCCATACAGTTGTACACAAGGCTCACCTGTTGTAAAGGATCACAGAATTATGGGCTAGACCCAACAGGTAATCTGAGGGAAAATAGCTTTTATATCCTGTTTAGTTGGCTTATTGGAGGAGAAGCTATAGGAAGAAAATTAAGTTTTATTCTTCCGGCAAAGTCTCGCTTCAAATTATCGGGCGCTGCATGAAATAGTTAAAGTAACCTCTGTCTATCATAGGGTCTAAGGGGTAAGGTTTCTCCTTGTGGAGAGTGACATACCAGCTCTGGCGTGTCGAGGTAAGGAGGTTTATTCGCCGTGCAATGCTCCTCTGGGAAATTTTATATGCAAATTGCCTCTTCAAAAAAAGAGGACTTGAACTCTATAGCGCCACCTATTGGAAGTAGCGATCCTACAAGTCACAATCAACCCTTTAACGAGTCTTGTAATATGACTTAGGATAAAAGCCAAATCAGAATCTCCATTTGCAGACTTGGTGTTTCGGACTATTGGTCCTCGTCAGTGCAAAGTAGGAGATCTGATTAGCTGGTATGTCACTCTCCACAAGGAGAAACCTTACCCCTTAGACCCCAGTCCAGAGCCTCTCATCCAGCCAAATCAGATCTCTCCTACTTTGCACTGACGAGGACCAATAGTCCGAAACACCGTGTCTGCAAATGGAGATATGATTTGGCTTTTATCCTAAGTCATATTACAAGACTCGTTAAAGGGTTGATTGTAACTTGTAGGATCGCTACTTCCAATAGGTGGCGCTGTAGAGTACAAGTCCTCTCTTTTTTTGAAGAGGCAATTTGCATACTCTGTCTATCATGTGAGTGTGGTTGTAATCATTAGCTAGCAATTTGATTGACAGCCTGCTTTGTAGCGAATGGTATGAAAAGTAGGTGGTAAACAATGCCAACCTCTGTAGTGAATAGTGACCATCATTGCCCCCTGCACCACCCCAATGACTGGAAGCGAGCGGCTGCAGGGAGAATAAAATGTACTTTTTGCCCTATAGCCGCTTCTCCAGTGAGACTGCTACACAGCTGTGTACTTGGAAATTAAACCTATATCTGCAGATAAATAGTGTTTGTCAAGGTGCCGCATTAAACAAAAGCATTTACTAACTCAGGTTGTGTCAGTGTATTGACATAAAACAATATAGATCTTTATAAGGTACTTACAAGGCTCCAGTATAACCAGGGGGACATTTGCACTCTCCAGTGGTATGATCACAAGTTGCTCCATTCTGACACTGGCATTTTTGGTGGCAATCATTTCCATAAGTCCCTTGGTCACATCGTTCCTCACAACGCCAGCCCTTAAAACCAGCAGCGCAGTGACATGCTCCAGTAATGGGATTACAAAGAGCTCCATTTTTGCACTGGCATCGGCTGCTACAATGTGGCCCCCAATGATCAGCATCGCAAGCTGCCAACAAAATGATGGTAACATTCTAATTAACGTCTAGACAAAGAATCAACATTCACACTGTTCATGAATAAGACAACAGGCTTGTAATATTAGTTGAACCGGGTCCAAAAACTGAGTAATAATATATTAAACATAGCAACCATGTTTGAGTTAAAGCATAAATCCCACAGTGGTAAGAAGTGAATGGATGTTGTTAATGATCTATTAGATGAAGAATGAAAAATATTGAAGTGTCAGATGTCTTACATTTTTCAACAGAGTAAATGAGAAGATGGCACAAAGCATTAGATCAGGAAAGTCGAGGCACACATGTGATTTTATGAAGCCGGTTTTTGTGAGGCCAACATTGCACACACCACCCAACCATGGAAAAGATGACTTTCATGTCCTGGAATGCCAACTTGAACTTAAGCTCCTAATTGTTCCAGGATATGGTGGTGAAGGCATGAGTTGTACAAGAAATGCTATAAACTGGTAATCTGCTTTAGGATAAAATCTGGAGCTGTTATAATAGACAAGTTGTAACCTAAAGCCTATTGGTAGCTTAAGTTAACAGTTTTACTGTTAACATGAACAAGTTGTACTGGGCTACATGATCACACTTAGGCCACGTTCACACGTTGAGTATTTGGTCAGAATTTCACATCAGTATTTGTCAGCCAAAACTAGGGGTGGGTCAAAAATACAGACGTGACTGATGACGTGCATCTATTACACTTTTCCTCTGATTGTCCCAACCCTGGTTTTGTCTTACAAATAGTGATGTAAAATACTGACCAAATACTGAACGTGTCCTAATATCAAGGTATTCCTTTATAATTGAACAAGTGATCATTTCTGATGGACACCACAGAGTGTAATGGTGCCCAATCAGGGACGGTTATTTTACATCAAGAATAGTAATGCATACCATGCTACTGTATTTTTGCCATCAAAATTGACAGAAGCCCAAACAAAACCACCACTGATGGCTCTACATCGCAGTATAAATAATAGGCGACATTGCACAGTTCATTGTCAATGTACAGACATTTTTCAACGTGATTATCTACTCATCAGAAAGTGATTAATAGACCACAAACATAGGCTTTTGTCTACAAAAACTCCAACCAAATCAAGGCAGTAATTCGTACAAAATCCTTATTACGCAAAAGCTGGAAATCTACTTATTATATTTTCTAAAAGTTGGGTTTGTGAGAAATGAACATTCCTTTTGTCACTGGACTTTACACCTCCTGGACAATTCTTATCCTGGAGTCTTAATATGGATTAATCCCAGGGACAGACTTAAGACACCGGAAATGTTTGTGCTCGGCCCAGTCTGAGAGCTGCTGGGCAGGATAGCAAGCTCAGCTGTTCCAAACAAAATACCCAAGCTACAAGTAGGCAGAGATGACTCAGTTAGAGTTGAGCTCTTTGCTAAGTACCATTATGGATGTGGTATTTATTGGCATGCACAGCTCTCAAATTTCCTAATCATTTTATTACAACTGAGCTTTGAAAATGTATTTCTGGATAGAACAGAAGATAAATTAATTACATGAGAATGGTATCTCATCAGCTAATCCATTGGACAACAAATATGTCTTTTTTATGTGTTTCAGATCAATGGGTTTAGTGATTAAAGAAACTGGAATCTTGATTTCCCAAAAGCATATATACGAATTAGGATAAAGACTCTTTGTACTACAGTGGCAATCCCTAAATTGGGTCCTTACACAGGGCTCCTTCTCATTAGAGAAGATTATCGACATTAATATTATCCCAATGAGAACAATGGATGTAGGAGACATCCTAAGATTTCTATCATCAATGCTGCAGAAAAAACACTTGCAACGCAGATCACCCTGTAACGTAAAAAATAAATGGAGCTGGTTCAGGAGTTTAGTCTGGGAATGGAAAGAGTCTTCAAACTTCTCATCCTGGAGGACCGAGACTGCCCATCTATTGTCTTGCATTTATATAAGGGCAGTATGTAGTACCATATTTTTCCTGTAGTGGATGCTGTAGGTAAAATGAGCAACCAACTTCCCTTGAAAAGATCAAGGCCCCGATTCATCAAAGTGTCGATGGCAAATGTATGGTGTAAAACATTTTGAAAAGTCATACATTTTTTGCACAAAAATATTGTGACTATTGGGATTTTCATGCCAGTTATGGCCAGTCTAGACAAAATTTGTGAAGTTGGGGTGAGACAGAGGTGCAACGGGGAGTGGCGACGCCAGCTCATGTAGTTCTTGAAGAGCTGTGACAGGCTTTATGCCACAAAGGCTCCTCTAACTCCAACATGCCCTCTCATAAAGACTGAAGTGAACAATGTTGGCCTTGATGAATCATGACCCAAGTGTTTGCAGGTAGTCTCAGTTAGTGGTGCGCCTCAGGTTAAAGAGGTGGTTCAACTCATTTGTTATGTATAAGCCCCTTTAAACACAGGCATGGAAACAAAAATGCCATTGCTCATCATTCCCAGAAGGTATCTTTTTCTAAACTTTCTAAAATCTATTACATTAAAAAATATCGGGAATTTCAGTTTGGTACAAATTTAAAGGAGTTGTCTACATCATACATTATTGACTAATGGGTGCTTTTGCCATTGTATGCTTTGCCATTTACTTTGCCTTGGTGTTATTATCTGCTACATCTGTTTTATCATCCTCATTCTGGCTAACACTAATCAGAATAATGATTTGCTCCACAGAAATGTGCTAAAGACTAATGCATACAACTTAATTATCACAGATATGTTGAATGAATGCTGTCTATAATGGCTGGTAGGTAACCTAAGAAGCACAGCTGTTTATCTGAAATAAAGATGTATTTGGGTTACAAGTCGTCATATGGAATTCTTGCTGATTTGGGACCACAAGGTCTGCTCTGTAACTTCAAGGTCAAGCTTATAGCCAATTGTCTGTCTGTGTTACCCCAATTTTGTAGCTAAAAGCTCCATTATGGTAAGGAAATGTATCCTCCAGGAGACATTGTATTCCCTAAAGGTACCTCCTGCTGTCTGTCAACTAGCCAGCACTGACGAGTCTTATTTCATATGCTCCAACTCCATTTATACAGACAGAGATGGAAAGTAGTCTACATTTATGAGCTCTTGAGGAATATAAAAGTAATTTGCACGTTTCCGTTTATTTGTCTTCCCTTTTAGCCATTCTCTCCAAATTTCCAGTCATAGTTGCCCAAGTTTCTCCCATCTATATCTGTCATTATGTATTTTATACGCAGTAGAAAACTGTTACTGCCATGCTGTAGAATAGATTTTCTGGTGTATGTTTTTTCAACATCACAACCATAAAATTATATTGTTTTCCTCTTGTGATACAGATGGTCATGTTATAGTTTCACCTACTATATACCGCTGTACATACTGATACTCTACATTGCACAGTAGCTCGACCAAAGAGATGTTCTTTAGCAAGGAAAGTAACCACCATACAGAAACATCATCTTGGTTTGTGGATTAAGCCACCACGTTTGCTCATTGGGTGAGGTCTCGTCCACTTAATATAGCACCCATGGAAATCTAGGAGTCCTTACTGGAGCTCCATTTGTCTCCGGACTCCGGAGACATAGAGGTTTTTTCACGCAATAGGAAGAAAAAACGTTGGAATGAGATATGAGATGACTGCTGAACCTACAGGGCCGAAGAGTCAGTATATTTTGGGGTGCAGTTGTCAGTATGAAAACAAGATTTCAGGATTTTTTTTAACTTTAAGAAAATAACATTAAAAATATACAACTTGATTTAAACAATCTGTCACTAATGAAACTTTTCTCCTTAAAAGCAAAGATGCAATATGGAGGCAACCTCCAGGGCCATAGATCCTCCATGTGTTTCTGTACAGGCTCTGGGCTTCGAGCAATGAGCCCACTCAGTAAGTAAATTATGTATGTTAATGACCCATTCTTAGGCTGTGTTCACGTGCAGTGTTTTTGCAACATTTTTTTCTGCAGCCACAACCTGCTCTATTGGAAGTATAAATGCTATATTGAAAAGGTTTTGCGGCGTTTTTGCTGCTTTCTTTGATGCATTTTTGCTGCATTTTTTGGTGCGGATTCCATGTGTGATATGTCTACAGTGCATGTTTGGTAAAGTTAGTTTTATTCACCAAATAGGCAGCAAAAAATGCTGCAAAAACACAGAACGAGCTGTTTGTTGGTATGGTAAACTGAATCTTCTTTTCTGCTGAAAAAAAACCGCAGCAAAAATGCTGCAGTGCTCAAATTCTGTCAGAAAACAAACAAACGTGTACATGATATTTCTGAAACCTTAGAGATTTTACTGGCACTGTAAAATGGAGCTTCTTTACCTCAGAAAAAAATGCACCAAAAATGCTGCGTGTGAACATAGCCTTAGCCTGAAAGTAAAGTAGAAACCTTTTTAAGGCTACGTTCCCACAATGAGTTTTTTTTAACAAAGGAGGTGGGATTTCTAGAAATCTCATGCTAGTGACTTCTTTTTAACGTTGCATAAACTGACCCGTGGTGCGTTTTTAAATCCGCAGCATTTCAATTTCTCTTGCAGGTACACTAAGACTTACACAGACTTACATTAGATGTGAAAAATCTGCGGCAAAAAAACGCACGAGTTTTCAGTGCGTTTCCGCAGTGGAAACGCATCAAAGTGCACGCAATCCACATCTAAGTATAGTTATGAAGTTTTATCAAAGCAAAAGATACAGGAAGTATTAAAAACAAAGCGGCTTTATTTAACGAATAAAAAACTGAAGAGACAAAAAACGCAGCGTCAAAAGCGCAATAAAAACGGATGTAAAATAAAGCCCACAAATACCCAATTAAAAAACGCAAGTAAATTAATTTAAATAATAGGTGCAGAAATTCTGCAGCATCAAAAATGTACCAAAAACTCATCTGGGAATGTAGTCTAAACTTATGTCATCAAGGGACAAAAATAATCAGTGTGGATTTCACGTAAAGTTCTACAAAAAAATCTGCTGTAAAATCTGCATGTTTAACATATTAACAATGTGCACTACGTGTCAATTTACCCGCAGATATTTTTTTCTTAAAGATTTGTTAATATAACATCCACATTCCTGTTATTGTATCACACTGTGGATTTTCTGTCCACCCGTCAAGATGGAAAATCTTCAATATTTCCTCTATGTGTGAACATAACCTAATAGTTCTCAACTGTATGGGACATTGAGGTGAAATATCGATTGGAAAAAACTTAGTCTGGTTCTAAGTTGCATTGAATAACATGGTGATTGTGGTAAGGTTAATTACCATGGAGAAGGCAGAAATATAGCTAAATTATTGTCAATGATCTCAGGCAATCCAGGCTCTTTACCTAATACTGACCGTGTAGCAGAAAGCCATAATATCCAGTGCAAGAGTATGAAAATCAATCCAGGCCCTCGTGTCCTACATAAAAGCTGAGCTGCTTTGAAACTCAAGACAACAATATCAAAATGTGGATTTTATTTCCAACCCTTTGTTTCTCTGAGATTCATTTACTGCACGGTGGGTTTTCTACCCCTATGGCAACTGTGCCCTCATGCAGTGTCCTGCTTTCTAAAGAAGGATTTCTATTGAAGAATCTAGGCCATTTTGTCATTTTGTCGATGTTTTCTGAGCCATGAAGAGCACACACAAAAGAAATGTGCAGTTTTGTTTGCTTTCTTTGAAGATTTCCAGTCAGTTTTCTTTTGCGTACTCTTCAAATCCATTTCCTGAGGTAGAATTTTCTTACTCACTTGCGCATATATTGTAATACATTGCTATTGTCCTCAGAAATTCAATTCTTGTTCTTTAAATTAAAAAGGAAAATATAAATTTAGCATCATGATTGTGTTACTATCGAGGTCGAGTAGTTGTGAAAAGTATCTACACCAGTAGTGTAAAGCTATGGGTATGGTATAAGAAGCAAAGAAAACGAAAAAAAAAATAAGCAAGCAAACACATAAAAATACAATTAAAGGTAAATAAAAAGAGTTCAGATATCAGAGGTTGTGACACAAGGTTGGCCTTCTGAATCCCTCAAATCATGTGCAGTTTGCCATTCAATTCACTGATAGCCATTGTGGGTGAACTGGGTACTGGGTGGTATGTCCATATGTTTCCTGTAATATATGGACATGCCAGGTCAAGAAAAGCAGGAGTGGCCAATGCTCCATGGCTTCTAGCTCTAGCTCATAAAGGGGATAATGAATAATACAACCAATCAATATACACATATAGTAGGTTGTCCTAATGTGGCCACCTTTCTATGTCCTCCATAAAACTCCACCAAAACCTTAAATGGAATCTGTCACCTATTTTTTCGACTATAAGCTGCGGCCACCGCCATCAGGGGCTTATCTATAGCATTCTGTAATGCTGTAGATAAGCCCCCGATGTAACCTGAAAGAGAAGAAAAACAAGTTAGATTATACTCACCCAGGGGCGGTCTGGGGTCCATCTTCTAGCTAAGACGTCCTCTTCTTTGCTTCCTGTCGCGGCTCCGGCGCAGGCGCACTGCTCTGCCCTGTTGAGGGCAGAGCAGAGTACTGCAGTGCGCAGGCACCGGGAAAGGTCAGAGAGGTCCAGCGCACTGCAGTACTTTACTCTGCCCTCAACAGGGCAGATCAGTGCGCCTGCGCAGGTGCCGCGTTGGGAAGCAAAGAAGATGACGTCTTCGCTAGAAGATGGGAGACGCCAGACCTGACCACGACACCCATCGGACCGGACCGGATCCCGGACCGCCCCTGGGTGAGTATAATCTAACTCGTTTTTCTTCTTTTTCAGGTTACATCGGGGTTATAAACAGCATTACAGAATGCTGTAGATAAGCCCCTGATGGCGGTGGCCGCAGCTTATAGTCAAAAAAATAGGTGACAGATTCCCTTTAAAGAGTAACCAAATTTTTATTTTTTTTATCCATCAATCTGTTTACATAAGAAACTTTGTATAATATGCTAGTTGATAAATCCACTTTTTTCCTCCTGGACTGATCATTGTTTCTCAAAAATTCTCAATTCATGGGTAAAATACGTATTTATTGAAAACAGATTTTCCATTACTGAGATACGTTTATCCTATTCATTTGAATGGGTAAAAAAAACTGCAAAACGCTGACAGAATTGATATGTATGTTGCAGATTACAAACTGCTTCAAATCTGCAAGGAAATAATAAGCAACATATACGTGTGCATACAGCCTATTTTTTTTTCAAGAACTTGTACCAGAATGTGTCTACTCTTGCCTCTCTCTTCCCTTCTCCATCTCAGTAATAGAGAAATCTGTCTTAGCTGAATACAGATTCTACACTTTTTACCCATTAATTGAGAGTGAAAGGTCAATCTGGGAGAAGAAATAAGCAGATATTTCTGATAAGATATACAGTCATGGCCAAAAGTATTAACACCCTTGAAATTGTTCCAGAAAATGAAATATTTCTCCCAGAAAATTATTGCAATTTCACACGTGTTGTTATACACATGCTTATTTCCTTTGTGTGTATTGAAAAAACACAAAAAAAGAAAAAAAGGCAAATTGGACATCATTTAACACAAAACCCCAAAAATAGGCAGGACAAAATTGTTGGCACCTTTCCAAAATTGTGAGTAAACAATTTTGTTTTAAGCATGATGATCGTTCAAACTCACCTGTGGCAAGTAACAGGTGTGGGCAATAGGAAAATCACACCAGATAAAAAGGGGAGAAGTTGACTCAATCTTAATATTGTGTGTCTGTGTGTGCCACACTAAGCATAGAGAACAAAATGAAGACAAGATAACTGTCTGAGGACTTGAGACCCAAAATTGTTGAAAAATATCAACAATCTGAAGGTTACAAGTTCATTTATTAAAGATCTTAATATTCCTTTGTCCACAGTGCGCAAGATAACCAAGAAGTTTACAACCCATTGAACTTTACCTAATCTCCCTGGACGAGGATGGCAGAGAAAATTGATGGAAGCTCGCAACGCAGGATAGTCCAGATGGTGGATAAGCAATAAACTGAACTCACCAAGTATGAATAAAAAT
Source organism: Oophaga sylvatica (assembly GCA_033576555.1). Lineage (NCBI taxonomy): Eukaryota > Metazoa > Chordata > Amphibia > Anura > Dendrobatidae > Oophaga > Oophaga sylvatica. The sequence continues at coordinate 841,462,455 of JARQOD010000001.1, forward strand.
AAAATATTTATTGATATTGAATTAAAAACATATTAAAATAAAAGAGAGGTTTGCATAAGTGACACAAGTCATAAAAAACAGGTGGGGACCCAGAAAAATCAAGTGTTGATGATAAAGAACAACACTGTATGATCACAAAAAAAAAGGAATTAACGGGAAAAGCTGGCAATTAATCAAGAACAGTTCATTTTGACCATATATATGAATACAATCAATACAGATTACTATAAAAAGCACAAATAGTCAAAACAGACACTGTAAATTATGGCTGTGAGTGCCATAGAGAATACCAGCAAATATAACACACTAAATAATCAGCTTCGCAATAGGGATATATATAATAATTACTAATTGTAAAGTGCAAGTGCAGTTAATAATATTGCTGATAATAGTGTGTTAATCAGTACAATGTTCAACAAAATTCCCCAAATAGGATGTAAGTCCATAAGTGTAGGTATTATCATAATAGGGGTCACACCCCTTGTAAAAGCAGTGGCGAAACGTGCGTCGGAACAGAGGCAGGTGAGCACTCCTTTTCTGTTACTATGGGTAAGCAGTAATTATCTTCTTCCTTTACTTACTATTTACCCCTATTATGATGATACCTAAACTTATGGCCTTACATCCTATTTAGGGAATTTTGTTGAACATTGTACTGATTAACACAGTATTAGTTGCAATATCATTAACTGCACTTGTTAGTAATTATTATATATGTCCCTATAGCAAAGCTAATTATTTATTGTGTTATATTTGTTGGTATTTTCTATGGCACTCACAGACATACTTTGCAGTGTCTATTTTGACTATTTGTGCTTTTCTACAGTAATTTGTATTGATTGTATTCATATATATGATCAAAATTAACTGTTCTTGATTAAATACCAGCTTTTACCATTACTTCCCTTTTTGTGACTATATAGTGTCGTTCTTTATCATCAACACATGATTTTTCTGGGTCCCCGTCTGTCCTTTATTATTATTATTATTATATTTTTTATTATTATTATATTATTATTATACATTTTTATAGCGCCATTTATTCCATGGCGCTTTACATGTGAAGAGGGGCAAATATAGACAAGTACAGTAAACATGAGCAATACAAGGCACACACAAGTACAGAAGGAGAGAGGACCCTGCCCGCGAGGGTTCATAGTCTACAGGGATGGGTGAGGATACACTAGGAGAGGGTAGAGCTGGTCGTGCGGTGGTTCAGTAGACTGAGGATCTTTATGACTTGTGTCACGTATATTTGAATATGTTTTTACCTGCATTGAGATGTATTGTTAATAAATTGTTCTAAATGTTTAGTTTAATTGCTGATCAACATTTACAAGTTTTTTTTTAATGAAATCATAAAGGTCACAATCATTTTATCATCTCCTTTAAATGTAAATGTCTCAGCCTGTGTATACAGTAAGACAGTACAGTGAAGAATATATTGACACTCATAATGGTGTAAGTGAAGTCACCATTCATGTCGATAATTGCTGTGATCTGTAAGTGGTGCTTTTGGGAGCAGATGGGAAATGTGAGCACAACACATCAAAGACTGGGGGAAAAGATCTAAAATGAGTATGGTATTTGGCAGACTCACTCACTTTATCAGGTGTGGCCTAATTATAACACTGTACATAATTAATATATTTTACATCATTTCTCCAGGGCGATACAAAAGCTGGAAGAAGCCTGTTCTTATGCCTCAAAAAGACCTGTTTACAGCCAAGGACAGGCGATGAAAGATTGACACAAAGTACTAATAATAACAGTATGAGGCCTTTCTTTGATGAGTATAGTTTACATAGTTATTATAAATGTTAAATTTGCCCTGTAGTTTTGTGCACCTTTGTATATCAGCATGCAACTTTATCTTACAAATCCGAGGGGAAACTGAAAAATAAAAAAAGCAATTGGTTCACCGGAACACAATGTACCAGGTCTCCTTAATTCCTCTGCTTTTTGCCGCTTTATAACTAAACCAACAAAATCGCCAAATCAATGTTAGAGCCTCTAAAGTTGATGAATAGTATTTTTCGAAGTGATCCTGATCATGTCTGATGGATGGCTTGATAGAGTAGCTCCAAGGGATGAGTTCAGCACGTCTGCTATCTGGTCAGGTTACATCCAGGGCTCCATTGTGTTTGCTCAATAAATCTTTATTGGACTAATTTACTGCACAGGCATGTCAATGGGAGGATGTCAGTGTTAGCATATTACAAGGAAAGCCTTGTTATTCACCCATGGTTCCCTTACAAGGATACGGTTTTGTCACATTTTATAGCTGAATACAATTTTCAGCATTATATACCACGGTTATACAGAAAATTCTGTTGAGGAATTTTGGTTGTGATATCAGCACCAATTGCAGCTAACAAACCAAATTCAGAAAGAAAATCCTCCATGGACAGACGAAAACCATGGCTAAATTCCCTGTAAAATGAACAACCAATCTGCAGCACTATTTTTATGTGATTTGTGGAGTTAGTATTACTATACCATATTCTATTCATGGCCTTGCTCCTAATTGGTTAACAAGTAGTGTTGAGCGAACGACCTTGGATAAGGTGTTATCTGAGCATGCTCGGGTGCTAACCCAGTGTCTTCTGCGTGCTCAGAAAATATTTTAGAGTCCCCACACCTGCACGTCTCGCGGCTGTTCGACAGCAGCAAAACACATGCAGGGATTACCTAACGCATGTTGGGCAATCCCTGCGTGTTGCTGCTGTCGAACAGCCGCGTAGCACACGAGCATGCTCGGATAACACCTTATACAAGCACGTTCGCTCATCACTATTAACAAGACGTCCCCACGATATATAGGACCATAACAAGTCACTTGTTAAAGGCAAAACATTTGTAATCACTAGGCAATGTAAAATACCACACATTCAAGAAAACACTAAGATTAAAGAGTAACCATCATGTTACTTTATATTGTATAAATCAATAGTACACGTTAGAATAAGAAATGATCAATCATTTTCAAAATTCTCAGTTACTGGGTAAAATCTATATTCTGTGAAGACAAACATTTCCATTGCTGAGATAGGAGATGGCGGCTGGTGCTGATAAGATTCTATGTACAGGGAGAGAGAAGGAGGAGCTAGTGGCAGAGCTCCTCCCTCCTCCCGTCAATATAGAATCTTATATAAACTAATTGACATCTCCTTTCTCACTAATGTAACAATCTGTCTTCACAGAATACAGATTTTACCTATGAATTGAAAATTTTGAGAATGAAAGATCAGTTCTTGAAGAGATAGAAGCAAATTTCTCTGATTAGATATATTACCATAAGTATAAGTTTCTTATTTTCATGTGTAATATTGATTTTATAAAATAAAAATTACGACGGCTACTTTACTTTTTCTCCTTTTTCTATTTTTCTGGTTATATCTTTTTTCTCCTTTTCTTCTTTCTACACCCAAGAGATTAAAATAGATACTTAGACTTAAACAAGAGCAACACCTATAGTTTAGGGTGCAGACCCTTCTATTACTATGTACTGGAAACTGAAATGTATCTGTTATAGTTTACTGTGATGTCCCAACTTTATGCGATGTAACTCTTCTGTGTATTATGCTTTTCTTTGTATTACATGAAAAATTTAATAAAAACTTTGGAATAAAACAAGTAAAGAAATGTTAACTGATATTATAAGAATGATGGGGTTACAACAATATTGTGGACACATGGACGTACATCACATTATCAATGCAACGGAGAGAACAAAGAAGCCATGGAATTGCATTATTTGTGTGATGAGGGATTTCATGGCAACTTTTCGGGGGGAGGGGGTTTACACTTTTTATAAGGGATTTTTTTACAATGTCAATCCATAGGTTAGGTATGGTGAGCTTCTAGATCACACTGGCCAATCACTAATATAGTTACATAGTAACATAGTTAGCAAGGCCGAAAAATGACATTTGTCCATCCAGTTCAGCCTGTATTCCGTCAGAATAAATCCACAGATCTACGTCCTACTAAAGAACCTAATAACTGTAAGATACAATATTGTTACGCTCCAGGAAGAAATCCAGGCCTCTCTTGAACCCCTCGACTGAGTTTGCCATCACCACCTCCTCAGGCAAGGAATTCCAGATTCTCACTGCCCTAACAGTAAAGAATCCTCTTCTATGTTGGTGAAGAAACCTTCTCTCCTCCAGACGTAGAGAATGCCCCCTTGTGACCGTCACCTTCCTTGGTACAAACAGATCCTCGGAGAGATATTTGTATTGTCCCCTTATATACTTATACATGGTTATTATATCACCCTTCAGTCGTCTTTTTTCTAGAATAAATAATCCTAATTTTGCTAATCTCTCTGGGTATTGTAGTTCCCCCATCCCCTTTATTAATTTTATTGACCTACATTACTTTCCTTAACGATATTCACACTACACAGGCAATGAAACCTAGATAAGCTGACATGGATGTTATAGGCCGCTGTATGGCCGGGGCTTTATCACTGTAATATAACACCTGCTTCTACGACACATTCCAGACAAGTCCACAGAAGTGGAGCGCTAACACTGTAAACCCAAATTAGGAGCCTCCTTTGTTTAGTTGCTAGTCATGTTACTGCCGCATAACATGGAGAGATTTAGAAAGTCCCAGTCTATGAAACAAGATCTGAATTTGTATGTCTGTGTGACCGCTGGAATCTCTCCAAACCAATGTCTGAAAGCCTGATTCAGCACCCTGTGAGGAGTTTGCTCATTTCTTTATAATCCTCTTCTGAATGACAAGATGTCAATGCAGGACAGAGTCTGGAATGCAGACACATTATGGAGGTGCCAGTGAGTCCCCATGGCTCCCACCAGTTTCTTTATATTAGGTCTGAATATATTCCTACTGAGTATATTCATGATGTACTCCTGCTGATTTAAAGGGGTTGTCAGTACAAATCGATAAGTCTGCAGTCACTCTGTGTGACTGCAGACTGATGAATCCCCCAGCGCACGCACACTGCGGGATTTGCCGGTTTCTGAGCCCGGACCGGAGGGTATGTATGCATTATACAAACTCCCAGCCACAGCACGTCCAGTGGGAGCGGCCTCCCGCCACACACTAGTATGGAGCAAGGCCGCGCCCTCTAGTCATCCACGCCTACTGGACAGCCGCATCATTAGTAAGAGCATAGACTCGCTCTATACACTTGTATACTGGACGGACTCTGGCCGCAAGTGTGCATAATTCAGACATACCCTCTGGTCCCGGCTCAGAAACTGGTGAATACTTGGAGTGCACAGTGCGTGCGCAAGGGGGAGGGATCCATAAGTCTGCACACTTACCAATTTGGACCAGACACCCCCTTTAAAGCGGATCTGTCATCTAAATTTCAAACATTATACCTTATTAAATACCGTAGATCTCTTAGACCTGATAACGCTTGTGTTTTTACTTTGAAAATCCATGTCTGAAAGGCTATGTGCTCCTGCCATTAATATAAGCATTTTATGAGTCCAGCTGCAACATGAAATAGCTCATAAGGCCATGTGTATTCGGTCTCGGCCCACCCAGCCTAACTGACAGCTTGTACTTAGCAGTGTGAGAAAGCAGCAGTGAGGAGGGACACTTTGGAGCTATTAATTTGACTATGCGGGTGGAGATTGAGTTAAACTTACAGAAAGCATTATACAGCCATCTTTACATGGTGTTTCAAATAAATGCAACACTCTATGTAGTAAAGCTGGTGAAAAATCCACTTTTAGAGTAAGGCAACTCATATTGTCTAGGAGGAGGCACAAACAAGTTCCTATCATCTCATGTAACATAGTACTTTACAAGCATTTTCAGAAATGTCTTCTTAGATTTAACGTAAAAAATAATGCTGCAATATTTTTGTGTATATTAAATGACATGACAATTGTACTTGCCCAATGTCAAGTACATACAGTGGTGTAAATAAGTATTTGATCCCTTGCTGATTTTGTAAGTTTGCCCGCTGACAAAGATATGAACTGTCTATAATTTTAAGGGTAGGTTAATTTTAACATTGAGAGATAGAATATCAAACATAAAATCCAGAAAATCACATTGTATAAATTATATAAATTTATTTGCATTTTGCAGTGAGAAATAAGTATTTGATCCCCTACCAATCATTAAGAGTTCTGGCTCCTACAGACCAGTTAGACACTCCTAATCAACTCATTACCTGCATTAAAGACAGCTGTCTTACATAGTCATCTTTATAGAAGACTCCAATCCACAGACTCAATTAATCATTCAGACTCTAACCTCTACAACATGGGCAAGACCAAAGAGCTTTATAAGGATGTCAGGGACAAGATCATAGACCTGCACAAATGCAGGAATGGGCCACAAAACCATAACTAAGACGCTGAGAAGAAGACAACTGTTGGTGCAATCGACATCGATCTGGGGCACCATGCAAAATCTCACCTCGTGGGGTATCCTTGATCATGAGGAAGGTGAGAGTTCAGTCTAAAACTACACACGGGGTGAGCTTGTTAATGATCTCAAGGCAGCTGGGACCACAGTCACCAAGAAAACCATTGGCAACACATTAGGCCATAAAGGTTTAAAATCCTGCAGTGCCCGCAAGGTCCCCCTGCTCAATAAGGCACATGTGCAGGCCTGTCTGAAGTTTGCCAATGAACACCTGGATTATTCTGTGAGTGATTAGGAGAAGGTGCTGTGGTCACATGAGACAAAAATTGAGGTCTTTGACATTAACTCAACTCGCCGTGTTTGGAGGAAGAGAAATGCTGCCTATGACCCAGAGAACACCATCCCCACTGTCAAGCATGGAGGTGGAAACATTATGTTTTGGGGATGTTTCCCTGCTGAGGGCACAGGACTACGTCACCGCATCAATGGGAGAAAGGATGGAGCCATGTACCATAAAATCCTGAGTGACAACCTCCTTCCCTCTGCCAGGACATTAAAAATGGGTCGTGGCTGGGTCTTCTAGCAAGACAATGACCCAAAACATACTGTCAAGGCAACAAAGGAGTGGCTCAAAAAGAAGCACATTAAGGTTATGGAGTAACCTAGCCAGTCTCCAGACCTTAATCCCTTAGAAAACTTATGGAGGGAGTGGAAGCTCCGAGTTGCCAAGCGACAGCCTCAAAATTAGAGATGATCTGCAAAGAGGAGTGGACCAAAATTCCTCCTGACATGTGCGCAAACCTCTACAAAAAGTCTGACTGCCAACAAGGGTTTTGCCACCAAGTATTAAGTCTTGTTTACCAGAGGGAACAAATACTTATTTCTCACTGCAAAATGCAAATCAATTAATATCATTTATACAATGTGATTTTCTGGTTTTTATTTTTGATATTCTATCTCTCAATGTTAAAATTAACCAACCCTTAAAATTATAGACTGTTCATGTATTTGTCAGTGGGTAAACTTACAAAATCAGCAAGGGATCAAATACTTATTTCCCCCACTGTATATCAGATACTTGTTTTCACATGACCCCATACCAACACCGTAGAATCCTGACACCCCGCACTATGAGCACAGTGAGGATTCACAAGTCTGCAGTGACATAGAGTGACTGCAGACTTTTATGCCAAACCTGCACAACCCCTTTTATCTGGCTACAGGCTACAGGCGTACAGCAAATTATGGGTTCCTGTAACAATAACCATCATCTATGGTACCAGAAGAATCAGACATGATCGGAAATACATGAAAATGTAAATGTCATTATAAAATATCAAATTTATGTGCATAACAATCAAGACAGTCAGTATTTTTATAAGTACCATCACTAAATATATACTGCAGATATCTATATACTATGAGAAAAAACTACTTGTGAGAGATTACGTAACATTTTGTGGCTGATATAACTAGAACTACCTAATAATTAGAATTGAATAAAGTAATGCCAAAAGTTCAGCACCACACACGAAGATAAGTAATAGGTAATAGCCAAATTACACACCAGTGAATGTGTCATTGTACACATACTAAATAATAAGGTATAAACTACATGGCATAATAACACAACAAGCATCACGGTATGAAGACAGCCTCTTAGGCCTTCTACTCATACACTTTGCTTCAATGATTTAAAATGTACCGTATGTAAAAAAAATGATATTCAACTCTCCAACCATTTTCGGACCCATCATCTGCCTATGGGGAAGAGATGGTGGTCTCGTACACATTAGGGGAGCAGAATATTAGGCAGGCATTTATTTTTATTCTAGAGGATAATTGAGTGCTTTTTCTGCACTGCTGGTGGAGTTCCAAAGGAAGGATCCAGGACACACAAAGGTAGAAGACACACGGTTTTATTATCGACGCGTTTCGAAGGTTGTGGTTGTCGCCTGAAATAGCAGTTCTAAAACTTCGAAACGCGTCGATAATAAAACCATATGTTTTCTACCTCTGTGTGTCCTGGATTCTTCCTGTGGGACTCCACCAGCAGCGCAGAAAAAACACTCAATTTTAGTCTACAAAACTCTCTTGGTTTTGTGACCTGCAGTTCTGAAGAAGCTGTTAAACTTTAAAATTGTTGTGAGCTACAGAACCCCATCTGGTGAGCAAGTACCCCCCCACTAATATACCTGTTGCTATTGGATAAGACACTTTTTCACTCCCCAGCTCCCGTAGGCAGACATTTATGAGTATTTCTTTACACTTTTACATTTGTTGTACCACATGGAGTTAGACTCGCAGTATCGGAGTCTAACAAGAACAACAAGGAAAAGTCTCACACCTCACAGTATATTTCCAGTACTGAATGACTGGTGCTAACATACATGTCCCTACTCGAGGAGCAATTTTACTAGATATTAGAACACATACCAACTTAGTTACAAACTTACAATGGCTCTTTTGACTTGTATCTAAAACTATTAACAGTTTCTTGATAAATCAGAAAATTACCTCCCCCAAAAAAAATGATTTTGAAGGTCACACTTAACCTATAATCAGGATAATCTCTATAGAAAACATATATAAAATTGTATAGAAATGTAGGAGATCATTACTACTGTGACAGAAACATCCGGAGACAGACAGCGGCAGCTGTGCACTTACCACTGGAGCAGTTGGGTCCTCCCCATCCCGGCTCACACTGACAGGTGTTGGGAGCGATGCAGCGGCCGTGAACACATTTATCAGCGCAGTGAGCTGTCACACATCAAAAGAAAGGGAAGAGTAAGCCGAACAGCACCAAATGGTCTAGAGCAGATCAGGACCGAATCACGTTTTATTAATTTGTTCAAAATAAATAGTGTTTCTTTACTTCTAATATTTAAAGTTTATATATATTTTTGAAATATATTATTTACAAGAAACATGAATTAAAAACCAGATGATGAAATTCTGTATAAGGTACAGTTAAATGGGGGGAGTAAAAATTATCCAGGCCCCGGATCATCGTTTTTTTTTTTCAAATCTTTTTATTAAATATTTAATGGGGAAATAATGTACAAATATTAAAAGAAAATATAAACAATAATTATTTCTTTTTATGTTTATTCACCGCCAATCTCCTCCTTATCCCATGTGTGTCTCCACTAAAATGTGAATCCCATCAACTGAACTGCTCTGTGTATGGGTGTTCGCCCATTAAATTTCTCAGTCTGGTATCAATTTGTGACTTCAAGCTTACATACCAACTTTTTCTTAATACTCAGGGAAAGAGGGGTAACCAAATTTCCAAGAAACATTTAGTAAGTTTTTCTTTATCTGCTAATGTATTTAATCATTCTATTTTAAATAGGAATTCTATTTTAGAGTGGAACAAAGAATGAGGGGGCAGAACAGAATTAAGGTAGAAATGAAATGTCACCATTTTACCTTAACCCCATCTGAGAACAGCATAATGTAGGGGCAGAGACCCTGATTCCAGTGATGTATCACTTACTGGGCTGGTTATTGTTTAATGATAAAATCCATGTTTGCTGCAGTTCTGCTAGCTCTCTGAATGCTGAGCCCTGTATAACCAACCCACATAACTAATATGCAGATTTATTAATATGTAGAGTCAGTGGAAAGGGTGGAGTTATACAAAGCTCAGGAATATGCAGGACTACATGGCAACAGGTTCCTACCTCTCTAGCGATGATCTCCTGCTGAGCTATAGTAAGCAGCCCAGTAAGTGACACATCGCTGGGATCAGGGCCTCTGTCTCTACATAATGCTGCTTTTGGATTAGGCGGCAAAAACCTTAAAGGAGTTTCAGAATTTTGATTAGGTAGATCTAAAGGCCATTTTTGTGGTCCCGAAGACATGTCATCCCAATCAGGGGCGACATACCACAGGTTCAAACAGTGCGCTTGCACCGGGGCTCGGAGGTGGAGTGGGGCCCCTGCAGGACGGCTAATAATGAGGGTAATCTGACCAGTTTATCTGGCCCCGAGACTCCGGGTGGCCCATGGCCAGATTGCCCTCATGTTGGGGGGTGCAGGGAGCGATCCCTGCAGCTCCGCTGACCTCCGCTGCCTGCAAAAGAAAATGGTAGCATAGCGGAGCTGCAGGGATCCGTCCTGCTTCCTGCCCACACTTCCTGTCTCACGCAGCAGCAACTGAATTACATCATCATTCAGCACCGCGGCTGTGCGAGACAGGAAGGAAGCTGCTGGCGATGCTGCGGCTGTAGGATACCGTGCACAGAAGTGAGGTGTGTGTGTTGTGTGTGTGTGTTCGTATGCAAGAGGTGAATGGTGCTGTGTGTGTCTGTGTGTGTAGGTGGAGGAGAGGGCATGTGTGTGTGTGGATGCAGAGAGGTGAATGGTGCTGTGTGTGTGTAGGTGGAGGAGAGGACAATGATGGGGGTGATGGGGCAGAAGGCAATGATTGGATTGACAGAGAGGGCAATGATGGGGTGATGGGGCAGAACGAAGTGATTGGGTTAACGAAGAGGGCAATGATAGGGTTGTTGGTAGGAAAGCAATGATGGGTGTGGTGGAAAGGGCAATAATGGGGATGGTGGGGGAGGAGGAAATGATGGAGGCGGTGTAATGGGCAATGATGGGGTTGTGGGGAAAAGGCAATAATGGTGGTGGAAAGGGCAATGATGGGGATGGTGGAGAGGAGGAAATGATGGAGGTCGTGGAATGGGCAATGATGGGGGTGATGAGGACGAATACAATGATGATGGTTGTGGAAAGGACAATGATGGGTTGGTGGGGGAGGAGGAAATGATGGAAGTGATGGAATAGGCAATAATGGGGTGGTGGGGAGAAAGCAATGATGGAGGTGGTGAAGAGGGCAATGATGGGGGTGGGGGAGGACAACAATGAGATGCGGGGGAGGATGACAATGAGGGGTGTGAGGGATTGGGATGGGAGGAAGGGGGATTTATAATGGATTTAGGAACAGGGAGGTGGAGGAAGATGTTATTATCGCTTAATATGTCTAACACAGTCCCTTTGTATAAATTGTACTCACTTATTAAGTATAGCACAGTTCCTTACTATATAGTGTACTCGCTTATTATGTATAGCGCCATCCCTCAGTATATAGTGTAGTCACTTTTTATGTATAGCACAGTCCCTTAGTAAGGCACATGGTTCTTGTCCCAAACTGACTATTCATTGATTAACTTGTTATAAACTAAGCCCCCCAGGGGCAGAGGAGAGAGTCTGTGACAAGCATGAAATAAGCGGGGACTGACACCAGCTGCTCCCAAACCTTTGGAATTTGGCAGGACGTTTTTTATGTACAGAGACTGTTTGTTCACATGGTATAATAGAATTCAGCAAGTTTTACATGTTTACCAACCAACATATGAAAACGAGTGCACACAAAGGTCTCATAAAAACTAACAATTTATTAAATATACTTAAAAAAGTTTTAAATACAAAAGACATACATATAGCAAAACAGAATGTTCCTAGAAGTGGCACCAGTAACATGTACAAATAAGAGATGTGAAGTAAAATGACAGATGCCAAATAGGACAAAGAACCCCATCACCTAATAATTCAAGTCAACTAACAAGTGTCATGGCTTGAACTAAATAGTTTAGTGAAAAAATGCATAAGGTAAGTACTTACACACAAGATGGTATGTCAGTGAAAAGGGTGGGTCTGGTACATGCGTCCTGGTCCACCTGCCCCAACGCACGTTTCACCCTGAGGCTTCGTCAGGGGGCGTTTTTACATGTTGCATGTTTGGTGTCTCCTATCCGCCTATCATAGTGCAATAGGTTTTTTTGCCATTCATAATGAAGGAATGAAAGATTCCCAGCTGCTCAAAGCCATGGCGGGTGGCCTAGAAGACTTGTGTTGGATGATGTGCAAGTATATCGTGGACACTAACCCATGAAGTCCTTAAGACTTGATGATCTCAAAAAAAGATGCAATGGTGAAGTTGAAGAAGCACTCCCATCAACATTTTTATGATCTTAATATATTACAATCATTGCACTATATAGCATTGTATGTGTACTTACAATTGCTCATTTTGCCTTTCTACCTAGCTAATTCTTCATTTTCCATTAGGTCTAGGACATTATGTGATTTAAAACTGACTAAGCTCTGTTTAGAAACAGGAGGTCAATTTTCCTTGCATGAGTCATCATTAGAACTACAATTCTACATTACTGCAAAGTCACTGGCAGGCAAAGCAGCTAGGTCAGGAAATGAAGAAGGGGATGAGTCATGCAGGGAAAAAAGACTTTCTGTTTCTACATATTCTTAAAAGGATTCAGCTAGTCGGTTTTCAATCATGAGATGTCATAGAACTAATGGAAAAGAGAAGAATTAATTGGGTAGAAAGGCAAAATGAGCAATTGTGAGTACACAGTGCCATATAATATGCTGACTGCAATATTTTAAGAGGATAAAAACTTTGATGAGAGGAGTGCTTCTTTAAGGGTTCCGAAACCGAGATTAAAAAATGCTGAAATTTAAAAATATTTGTGGAAATGGGATAAATCTGTAACGTGGCTTGTACTTGGTTGAAACACAGCAGAATAGTTTTTTCAAAAATTATGTTTGGAGTAATTACTTCCAGATCCTGCCAGTATTAGCAATCTAAGCAATCAGTATTGGTGATGTAGTTGTTAATATCCCAGTGCCTGGCACTTTCATCATATAAGTGACTGAGAGTTGGCAGTTGCACCCAGAACCTAGTGATTATAGAGGCATTAAGATCCCTATACTACATGAGGGAGACCAGTATTAGAAACGTCTTGTAAGGTTGAAGGACTATTACCAATGCTGCATTGTGGCCCAGGAGCTGTCATTCCTCTGTAACTGAGCAGATTATACAGGAGACTCTCCAATATGTTCCTTCCAAATGCCTTCAACATCCCATAAATCGGACCTCCACCAGTCATGAAGTCATGGTATATCCTGGTGACATGTTATCATGTTATAACATTTTTGATAGTCTCAGGTGGTATAGATCAGGGTTCCCCAACTGCAGTCCTCAAGGCTCACCAACAGGTCATGTTTTCAGGATTTCCTTAGTATTGCCCAGGTGATAATTCCATCACCTGTGCAATCCAAAGGAAATCCTGAAAACATGACCTGTTGATGGGCCTTGAGGACTGCAGTTGGGGAACCCTGGTATAGATTAAGCTAAATTTGCTTTTCTTCAGTCTACCTCTCCAAATCTGATGTACATTATCTTAGGAGAATAAACGCTTTGTAACTTCCTCCTCTCTGTCTTCGGCTTAGTAATTCGGGGCGTAATACGGCATGAAGCGTTATGTTTGAGCAGCTGCTTATACAATAATATTAGCAATGCCAAATCCAAATTGGGGAAACTTTTACTGGGAAGTCTCTCTGAAATTGGAGCTGAAAAATGTGATCCTTATAATAGAAGGAGTAGGAGTTTGTAGCCTTCCTCAAGCTTCAAAGGGTTAATCCTGAACTCAATCCCGTTCTCCCCCCGCACTGTGAGTTGGCCTATTATTTCAGTTTGGTTTACTTAATTGGCGCGCTGCCATCCGGAGTTACCAACTGAAGGGAAGGCTTGGGCGCAGCAGCTGGCAGGAGACCCGATGGCGGTGTTCATGTAGTGTTATGTTGGTGCAGATGTAGCGGAGGAGCTTCTATTGTTACATATTCCGAGATTAATCCAGGTAATTAAAATGGGGACTACATTTGAAATATGTTTCAATCATAAAAGCAAAGAGGTTGGCTTATTTTCTATTTTCCCAAAATCTACAGAGGGTTGTAAGATAGAGGAGATGAGATGCTAAACCCTCCTGCCAGGTCTCCTTACACCGTCCTCCCAACTTCTCTGCAACTTCAATTTCTCAGACACCGGCTTTCTTCCTACACAATATCCTGTTCAGAAATTACTTGAGGATAGATTAAGTTTGCTACTTGTTAAAGTAAAAGACTATAATTAACCCCTTCACTCCCAGGCATTTTTTTATTCTAAATTTCTTTGCACTTCCATTTCTATCTCCCCTTTTTCGAGGAGTCATAATATTTTTAGCCAACATAATTATATGAAGGACTTGTATTTTTTTTAGGTAAGACAAATGGTAGTTGTGAATGCCAATATTCATTTTACCATGAAATGTACTGGAAATGTGAGAGATATTACAAATCCAGTGAAATGGAAAAAAATGCAATTCAGCCATTGTTTTGTTTTGTTTTTTTTTGCTTTTTTCTTTTGTTATTCATTTTCAGTTAAAAGTAACCTGGAAACATTATCCTCCATGTCACCAACATTACTGTGTTCCTAAACATATATACCTTTTTCTAATTGGTGAAAAATAACCAGAATTTTGTAAAATAAAAAAATTGGTTTGTGTCATCACCAGAACTTTTTTACTGATGGACCTGCATTAGGGCCTGTTTTTTAAATACTTTTTATTGCATTATTTTAGAGAATTGCAGTTACAAGAGATATAATTCTTGTATTTCAGTTTTTTTTTCACTCTTTGATGTTTATCGTTTTGGTTAATTCATTTTATTTTATTCATTTTAGTTTTGATAAATTGAACTTTTTCAACATGGCGATACCAAATATGTTTATTTTTTATTACGTATTTGTTATTAATAAGGGGAAAACATAACGGGATTCAAATATTTACTTACTTTTTTTTAATTATTTTCATATTTTAATAAAACTTTTTTTTCACTTTTTAGTCTTCTTAGGGGATTTGAACCTGCAATTTACCACATTATTATAGACAAAATGATCTCCTATAAGGTCAACCAAAGGCTGCGCTTCACAGGGGGTCAAAAATAGCAGCTGTGGGAGCCTTCAGCCTTGCTGCCATGATGACCCATTGGTATCAATGGGAGACAAGTCAGCGCACATGATCATGTTATTTAAATGCTGCCGTCAGTAATTGTTACAGCAAGATTCCGGCCATGTACTACATCCGGCATCACCGGCACTTGACATGTGACGTATTATTACATGACTTTTCGGTAAAGGGTCAATACTCATACATGAGATGTAGAACACACGCCACTCAATATACACTTTTTAAGTCTCCTATTGTTGTATTGATTTATGTTTTTACCTATCCCACCATTCTACATAATAACCAGGCCTTCATAACAATATCCGAATATCCAATTCCAATACTGCATTCACTGTTCACTAATGATAGCACCAATAAGTTGTCACAGCTCCGTGATAGGAGCACCAAGCTGCCACTCTCTCAGCGGGGGTTGCTATGTTTTGTGGCATATCTCAGCTCAATAATAAAATGATCCCACACATTTCCCATTTTTTTTCATGGCAAGAAATCCATTAGAACACGAGTATATTTCAATCCCGACTTTATGACTATTCGGAACAAATTAGTATTGTGTAGGTTACTGGAGTGTCATGATTAAGATGGTGTTCTGTACTGGTAGTGTACGAGTTCTGCAAACTTCTGTATGCGTTCCAATAATGCTCTGTGCGAAGCTCAGAATATGGCATGTAGCAATTATTCACATTTATGCATGAGACCTTAAACTGATGCGTTAATGACTAAGAGTTCATTATGGTCTTATAATCTCCTAACTTAAAATGATTTCTAAAATTGATCTAACAAGATACACAATCTGCTAAATATCAATCAGCAAATTGCTTTATTTTAAATTATGTTGTCTTACTGTAAGGAGATGGACATGCTTATGTTAGGTTTATTGTTGTAAAATGTAATGGGATGCAATGTGAACTGTGATGTATAGTAAGAATTGCAACCTGTGTTAACATTAGGTATTAGTAATATTGATAATGTGTGTAGTTTGACCACAGACGAGCGTCACACTGCCGAGTTTGATGCGAGTTAGTCGCACGACTTTCTTGCATCAACACCCGGCACGGCCGCCCGCTCTCGGACCCGAGTGTGCGGCTGCATGTATTTCTATGCCGCCACGCACTCGGGTCCAGAGCGGGCGGCCGTGCCGGGTGTTGATGCGAGAAAGTCGTGCGACTAACTCGCATCAAACTCGGCAGTGTGACGCCGGCCTTAGAGTTAATGTTTGGGACTAGTCCAGAGTGGGAGGTGCTGAGTTGAATGGAAATTGACTATTTCCTGTCAGAGAGTGATATAGGGTCTCAAGTGCACAGAAAAAGAACCTGAGGTCCATTGTGAAAAGTGCCGCATTCTAGGATGTCCCTAAAGTGAGAGGAGACCAAAGGAAAGGGATAGCAAGATCCTTAACAGAAGTGATTAAGAGACAGAGTGACTGATCTGAGACTGGTCCTGGGAGATGATGACTAGCAGAATGTTCCAGAGTTTATAACTCTTGAAGGAAACGGGCTTAAACAGGCAGAGAACGTGAGAGGAGTAGAAAGTTCTGGGCGTTCCAGACCATCAGAAAGCTTGAAGCTGATCTGGGCATACAAGCACCCTGAGGAGAAAGAAAATGCGGAACCGTGCATGTTCATAAGATATGTACCCGATATCTCTGGTATATACTCCCTACCAAGTTTCTGTTCAGTAAAATGTTTACTTTCAAATGGTGGCCTCCCTTATTAAACTGTGAAACACCTGGTCCTGGTAAATTAGCCACATTGGTTAGATGCGGCCTGCATGGGTGTAGCGCCATCACAGCCCAAGTCCATATTTCATGTAATGTGACGGGGCATAAGAGACGAGTACTTCGCCGACAGCTACCGCCCCACGACATGTTACATAACTGTGAAAAGTGGCGACAACGATGGCTCTCCCTGCTGTCTAACTTACTGTATACTACCTGCAGGCAAATCTAATCCATCTCTGGCAGCAGAGAAATCAAGACACATTACAGGAAGTGCAGCGGGTCTTCGTCTCTTTCAGCCTGGTCTCCTGTCTGTCAGACAGGCTTTCAGTTTGGGGCAAGTAAAGTCAATGGACAATGACTAGAGCAATAAATACAAGGAAGTGAGAGAAATTTATCTCCAGCTCCTATAGTGCTGGTAGAATTCTGATAAAGGAGAACCGCTCACTTCAAAAGAGTGGATGGCAAGTTACTTTTCATGAGAATCCTCACAGTTCTTGGATATATTGGACTAGTATGAGAACCAAATGCAGCTTTAACTGTTTGTGGGGAATGAGGGCAGCAGGACCATGCTTATTTACATTTTTTGTGTGAAAGGACATGTAGACTTTAAAGTTGTTCTGTGCTGAAAAGGTAAATTCCACAGTGGGAAGTCAGTGGGTTAAAACAATAAAAGATTGCATAATCTCTCCCGCTCCCTTCACTTATCCCCCAACTCCAATGCTGCATTCCTTTGGTCTTTGCCGGGCCACGAGCCGTGACATCACCGACCACCAGTAACCTCTTTAAGTGGTTTGTTTTTTTAGGTGGATTTGGCGTAAATATGTTATGGTGATAAATCCTCTATTAATAAATATAAGCGATACGAGGCTTGTGCATTATTTTATCTATATCTAAAAGTTGTGAAAAGATGTTCTGCACTCTGAGAATCATACTGCATGATTACAAGTTTACTTGAAATTCTAGGACAAACTCTTGGAACAGTTCTGTCCAGACATCTGCTCCTGTCAGTCACAGCCTCAGCGACATGGAGCAGAAGAAAGAGCATAAAGTGTAAAGAAGATAGACACTTTCTCCTTTCTGTGATTTCTGTGCATTACAGATAATAATGGATGTATTTACTCTCACAGATGTCAATCACGCCTGTCAACTATTGTAAGAAATCCTTTAAAAAATGATGTGTTTAGCATACAGTATGTGAAATAGTGTTCGGAAGGCAGTGCAACAGCATGACAGGGAAATTGCGAAAATGTAGATACAGTAATAATGTGCTAATATACTGATATGATACAGCGTCACAATGTTACTATTGAAGGGATTGTCCAGCCATATAGATGACAGAGTGGGGTCCCCACTAGGGACCCCCTTTTATAAGACAGAGTATGGAGCTTCTCTGTAATGGCAGCTTATGCTTTGGTGGAACCGGCATGTCCATGAATTGCAGGTGAAATGTACAGGTAAGCATGGCTTCCTCTGGCTATAAAAGCTGATCAACTGGGGTTATAGTGGCAGAGATAATCCCTTTAATTCAACATATCTGCACACTAAATCCAATAACATTTACTGACTCCCACACTGACATTTCCAGTAGTCAATACGTGTAGCCAGTGCAGATGATACCAAGTCAAGAGTAAAGTGATCAAGAAATGTGATTTACACATCGTTGGACACCATCCACCAATTTATGAGACATAAATGAAGCATCTGTTAAGATCCCGCAATAGAGGAAATGGGAAATTCCATGTCTTATTTCTGGCTAGATTTGACAAATGTTTCATGGTCAGAAACGACCACATTTCTAAACAGACGTCATCAATGAAACCTCACAACCCACAATATCATTATTCTATCAAGCAATAGGTGGCAAGTACTACTCCATTATGGTCAGTCTATCATATACAGTAACACATGGTGGGACAGCTCAAGGCAATTATAAAAATAGGTTATTATGTGAGAGGACCTGCACCACCCAACTACAATGATATTCTATGATAGCCGCACATTAACTGTACATTGTTTTTAGAATTTTTTAAAAATACTTACGCACACACACGTCCTTGCTTTCATAAAACCCAGGGCAACACTGAGATTTACGTCTATACATCGTCTTTTCTCCACGCCTATATGCAGTGCGGTAACTAATTCTGCAGAAAATGCAAAAAAATTCATTAGAAATGAACGTTTAGCCATTGCATACTGGAATATTTAATAAGGTGTAAGACAAATGTGGAATTGTGTTCTTCTGAACAAAGGACACCTCTACTTCAAGACCCCTAGGAACCACCACACATGTGTGAATGAGCGCTGGGGCAGAAGACAATGATGCAGAAGGATACAGTATTGTATTCAGCTTACTACACTATACAATAGAGGTTTCTGAAATGTTATACCTCTGGGGTCTCACTTACTGGCCCTGACTTCTGGGGATGTCACCACTTAAAGTCTGGTAGACCATCTGCAAGCCCCAGCTTCATACCCTGATCACACAGTATCTGAGCCACTTACCCTCATTTCTGGGGGATGTCACCGTTTAATGTCTGGTAGACAATCTGCAAGCCCCAACTTTCATAGCCTGATCACCCAGTATCTGAGCCACTTACCCTTGTTTTTGGGGGATGTCACCACTTAATGTCTGGTAGACCATCTGAAAACCCCAGCTTCATAGCCTAATCACCCAGTATCTGAGCCACTTACCCTCATTTCTGGGGATGTCACCACTTAATATCTGGTAGACCATCTGCAAACCCCAGCTTCACAGCCTGACCACACAGTATCAGCCACATACCCTCATTTCTGGGGGATGTCACCACTTAATGTCTGGTAGACCATCTGCAAACCCCAGCTTCATAGCCTGACCACACAGTATCAGCCACATACCCTCATTTCTGGGGGATGTCACCACTTAATGTCTGGTAGACCATCTGCAAACCCCAGCTTCACAGCCTGACCACACAGTATCAGCCACATACCCTAATTTCTGGGGGATGTCACCACTTAATGTCTGGTAGACCACCTGCAAACCCCAGCTTCATAACCTGATCACCCAGTATCAGCCACTTAGTGGCATAGCATCAAGGTTAAGGTTCTATAGGATAGACATGGTGCCTCGCTGGATGCAGAAGCATAGGTCACTGGAATAACCCACTGCACAGTTTTACAGCAGTTGCTATACACGTCTAGAGGACTACTTTATAGCTAATTATGCCCATGAAGTAGCAACTAACCTTGTATTTACATTGAAAGGACATGAAAAATACTCACAATTTGGAGAATATACAGTTAGGTCCATATATATTTGGACAGAGACAACATTTATGTAATTTTGGTTCTAGACATTACCACAATGAATTTTAAACAAAACAATTCAGATGCAGTTGAAGTTCAGACTTTCAGTTTTCATTTGAGGGTATCCACATTAATATTGGATGAAGGGTTTAGGAATTTGAGCTCCTTAACATGTGCCACCCTGTTTTTAAAGGACCAAAAGTAATTGGACAATTGACTCCAAGGCTATTTCATGGACAGGTGTGGGCAATCCCTTTGTTATGTCATTCTCAATTGAGCAGATAAAAGGGCTGGAGTTGATTTGAGGTGTGGTGTTTGCATTTGGAAGGTTTTGCTGTGAAGGAAACATGAGGTCAAAGGAGCTCTCCATGCAGGTGAAACAAGCCATCCTTAAGCTGCAAAAACAGAAAAAAACCATCTGAGAAATTGCTACAACATTAGGAGTGGCAAAATCTACAGTTTGGTACATCCTGAGAAAGAAAGCACTGGTGAACTCATCAATGCAAAAAGACCTGGGCACCCACGGAAGACAACAGTGGTGGATGATCGCAGAATACTCTCCATGGTGAAGAGAAACCCCTTCACAACAGCCAACCAAGTGAACAACACTCTCCAGGAGGTAGGCGTATCAATATCCAAATCTACCATAAAGAGAAGACTGCATGAAAGTAAATACAGAGGGTGCACTGCACGGTGCAAGCCACTCATAAGCATCAAGAATAAAAAGGCTAGACTGGACTTTGCTAAAAAACATCTAAAAAAGCCAGCACAGTTCTGGAAGAACATTCTTTGGACAGATGAAACCAAGATCAACCTCTACCAGAATGATGGAAAGAGAAAAGTATGGCGAAGGCGTGGTACAGCTCATGATCCAAAGCATACCACATCATCTGTAAAACACGGCGGAGGCAGTGTGATGGCTTGGGCATTCATGGCTGCCAGTGGCACTGGGTCACTAGTGTTTATTGATGATGTGACACAGGACAGAAGCAGCCAAATGAATTCTGAGGTACTCAGAGCCATACTGTGTGCTCAGATCCAGCCAAATGCAGCCAAACTGATTGGTCGTCGTTTCATACTACAGATGGACAATGACCCAAAACATAAAGCCAAAGCAACCCAGGAGTTTATTAAAGCAAAGAAGTGGAATTTTCTTGAATGGCCAAGTAAGTCACGTGATCTCAACCCAATTGAGCATGCATTTCACTTGTTAAAGACTCAACTTCAGACAGAAAGGCCCACAAACAAACAGCAACTGAAAACCACCGCAGTGAAGGCCTGGCAGAGCATCAAAAAGGAGGAAACACATCGTCTGGTGATGTCCATGAGTTCAAGACTTCAGGCAGTCATTGCCAACAAAGGGTTTTCAACCAAGTACTAGAAATGAACATTTTATTTACAATTATTTAATCTGTCCAATTACTTTTGGCCCCTTTAAAAAAAGGGTGGCACATGTTAAGGAGCTGAAACTCCTAAACCCTTCATCCAATTTTAATGTGGATACCCTCAAATGAAAGCTGAAAGTCTGAACTTCAACTGCATCTGAATTGTTTTGTTTAAAATTCATTGTGGTAATGTCTAGAACCAAAATTAAATAAATGTTGTCTCTGTCCAAATATATATGGACCTAACTGTACAAACCTTATTATTATTTACTCCAAATAAATTTGAACGGAGCTAAATGCAGTATATGATTCTCCAAGATTTCCTTTAATATGGGATTTCCATCTAGAGGTGGCTGTCAATCTCCTTTCCATGAGCTTTGTGTTAACACCAAATGCTAAATTTCTAACATTGTACATGCAATAGGAAGGAGATCTCTTTACAAGTTTTACCTCACCATTCACAAAACAAGTCATTATGGCAATGATTCCAAATCTTATTACTTCAAGGGATTTTCTGAAGAATGTTTCCACTCCTGGGGAGCCCTAATGCCATTACTACCTAAACATTTTTACTGCCAGTATATTTTCCATTGAATCATTTAATGAGTGCCTGAAAGGGTCATTGTGAAGGGAGAAGAGCGGGGTCAGCTATGACCTGGTCTATTGGGAATGGTGAATCCTATGTTATCGGCAGTGTGTAGAGGTGTTACCTGTCTCTGATGATAAGAAGATCACTGTGAACTCTTCTTGAAAGGACAAGAAATATAAAATAGTCCCAGTGGCCAGTGTAAAAATGCAAGAGTACTAATTTTGTTTTTGATACAGTTCATGATATGAAAAAAAGGCAAAAATTGTAAAAAAAATACATGTAACACAGAAACCTGATTTAGATAGATACTTTTCTGATGACACATCACTTAAACGAAACATTGTTCAATCGTCTCCTCTCCATTTCACACTCTACAGTCTTCAGTATATTTGAACATCAGTAGAGAGCATATCTTAAAGTCAAAGCATTTACCATGTGCCCAAGAAAAATGAGGCAATTATAACGTTACAAATACAGTGCATAGCTGACAGTAATATACAGTATATAGTGGGTAGATTGGAGATTACAGCAATGAACAGCTTACCTGTGTCTTGTACATTTGAACCAATTCAATATATCTGTGCAGCTGGTGTAATAGACCTGGTCAAATGGATGTGCATACGATTCCTGAACTGTTACAGAATAGCTGTGAAAATACGAATAACAATTAGGTTTTTTGAGATTACCATTTAATATTTGATACCCTGTAAAAATGTATTATGAGTATGATGTATTAATGTTATTCTTACAAGGCCATAGGTTTATGGGTAGGGTAATCTTTCATGATTTTCCCCACAATTTTCCCTTACGGAGTGATGTAGCATGAATTTTTTCGAGTCTGTGGTTTGCCATATTTTGTCAACCTTTTTCATAGCTTATAGTTATACAGTGGGTAAAATAAGTATTTGACACACTGCCAATTTTGCAAGTTTTACCACCTTAAAAGAATGGAGATGACTGTAATTTTTATTGTAGGAATACTTCAACTGTGAGAGACAGAATCTTAAAATAAATTCCAGAAAATCACATTGTAAGATTTTTACATAATTGATTTGCACTTTATTGCATAAAATAAGTATTTGATGCAATAGAAAAACAGAACTTAATATTTGGTACAGATACCTTTGTTTGCAATTACATGGTCAGATGCAGCAGGGATTTTGGCCCACTCCTCCATACAGATCTTCTCCACATCTTTCAGGTTTCAGGGCTGTCACTGGAAAACTTTGAGTTTCAGCTCCCTCCAAAGATTTTCTATTGGGTTCAGGTCTGGAGACTGGCTAGGACACTCGAGGATCTTGAAATGCTCCTCAAGGAGCCACTCATTAGTTGCCCTGGCTGTGTGTTTCAGGTGATTGTCATGCTGGAAGACACAGCCTCGACCCATCTTCCATGCTCTTACTGAGAGAAGGAGGTTGTCGGCCCAAATCTTATGATACCATCCATTCTTCCTTCAATATGGTGTAGTTGTCCTGTACCCTTTGCAGAAAAGCACCCCCCAAAGTTTCCTCCACCATGCTTTATGGTTGGGACAGTGTTATTTGTGTTGTACTCATCCTTTTTCTTCCACGGCGAGTGGAGTTAATACCAAAAAGTTCTATTTTCTCATCTGACCACATGACCTTCTCCCATGCTTCCTCTGGATCATCCAGATGGCCATTGGCAAACTTCAAACAGGCCTGGACAGGTGCTGGCGTGAGCAGGGGCACTTTGTGTGCTTTTCAGGAATTTAACCCCTGTTCAACATCGGACATAAATGTACGCCGATGTCGGACTCCCTCCATTTGATGTGGGTTCCTGCGCTGAGCCCACATCTTTCCTGGCACATGTCAGCTGTTTTGAACAGCTGACATGTACCTCTAACAGTCGTGGGTAGAATCACGATCCACCCGCGGCTGTTAACCCGTTAAATGCCGCTGTCAAACTCTGACAGCAGCATTTAACTCGTGCTTTTGGCAAGTGTGCCAGAAATCACGCCCATCGGTGACCCCGTCACGTGATCGCAGGTCACCGATGGGTCTGCATGACAACTAGAGTTCTCCAGTAGACCTCTATGGTTGCCACTGCCGGATTGCTATGAGCGCCGCCCGGTGGTGGCGCTCATAGCAAGTGAGCATTTCTGCTACATACAGGCAATCTGATCATCGCCTGTATATAGCAGAGCCGATCAGACAAGTGCAGTTTCTATTATCCTATGGAGACTATTGAAGCACGCAAAAAGTAAAAAAAGTTTTTTAAAATATTAAAAAAATAAAAAAATACAAAAGTCAAAAGTTCAAATCACCCCCCTTTCGCCCCATTCAAAATAAAACAATACAAAAATCAAACATACGCATATTTGGTATCGCCGAGTTCAGAATCGCCCGATCTATGAATATAAAAAAAAAATTAACCCGATTGCTCCACAGTGTAACTAGAAAAAAGTCAAATCGCCAGAATTAAGTTTTTTTGGTTGCCGCAACATTGCATTAAAATGCAATAACGGGTGATCAAAAGATCCTATCTGCACCAAAATGGTAGCATTAAAAACATCAGATCGGCACGCAAAAAATAAGCCCTCACTCAATCCAACATCACGAAAAATGGAGACGCTACAGGTATTGGAAAATGGCACCATTTTTTTTACAAACTTTGGAATTTTTTTTACCTCTTAAATAAAAAAGAACCTAGACATGTTTGATGTCTATGAACTTGTAGTGACCTGGAGAATCATAATGGCAGGTTAGTTTTAGCATTTAGTGAACATAGTAAAAAAAAACTCAAAAAAACAACTGTGAAATTGCACTTTTTTGCAATTTCACAGCTCTTGGAATTTTTTTGACCAAAAAAAAAAAGTTATGGCTCTGGGAAGAAGGGAGCAAAAAATGAAAATGCAAAACCAAAAATAGCTCTGGTCATTAAGGGGTTAATCCATGATGGCATAGTGTGTTACTAATGGTAATGTTGGATCCTGTGGTCCCAGCTCTCTTATGGTCATTGACCAGGTCCTCCCGTGTAGTTCTGGGCTGATTCCTGACCTTTCTCGTAATTATCGTTAGCCCATGAGCAAGGTCTCGCATGGAGCTCCAGACCGAAGATTGACAGTCATCTTGTGTATCTTCCATTCTGTAATAATTACACCAACAGTTGTTGCCTTCTCACCAAGCTACTTGCCATTGTCCTGTAGCCCATCCCAGCCTTGTGCGGGTCTACAGTTTTGTCCCTGGTGTCCTTAGACAGCTTTTTGGTCTTGAGATTGTAGTGTGATTGAGTGTGTATCAGGTGTCTTTTATACAGATAACAGTTCAAACAGGTGCAAATAATACAGGTAATGATGCAGAGTTGGAGGGCTTCTTAAATGAAAAATAACAGGTCTCTGATAACCAGAGTTCTTTCTGGTTGGTAGGTGATCAAATACTTATTTCATGCAATAAAATGCAATTTAATTATGTAAAATCATCTCATAATTGAAGTGTACCTACGATAAAAATTACAGACCTCTCCATTCTTTGTAGCTGGGAAAACTTGCAAAATTGGCATCATGTCAAACACTTGTTTTCCACACTGTATATACAGAGATACATTGTACATTTGAGGCACTTAATTAAGTCCACAAAAAATCTGGTGGAAGTTAAGATGGTCTAATATCTAACTAAAAAAAGATGTTATACCTCACGGCAATAAACAGGCTGAGCTTTGGAAGTGGCCAAAGTTTGAAGGATGTTGTAATGGTAATGTCATTCAGGTGCATGGTGGTTGAGAACAGGAGTGAGTATGTTCATTAGGTCATTGGTGCCATGTAATATACTGGCTCTGCTAGAATGGCAAGCCAGAGCTAGTCACCCTTATATTGCATTCTGTCTCGATGCTAAGACAGATGGAGAGCTTACAAAATCCATAAGTCCCAATAACCTAACATTTTACTTGACTAACACAGTCATTGTTTTAGTTCTGTGACTTAAAAAAAAGTTGCACCCAATTTGACACCCAAAGTTAATGTTTCTTTGTACAGTATTTATTCCATAGTCTAAGTTTACTGTGTTTGAGTTGTTATACTGTGGAGTGAGCAACCATCCCATATCCAAAGTCATAATTTTGCCTACTGATACTGATATTTTCACACAGATCAGGTCTTAGAAAATGGAGCGCTAGAAAACATCCTTCATTTTACACTTTATAAGTCTTAGTTATTAGTCCCGAGAGTCCCTTTTTCTGTTCTGTTCTAGGAAGCCTCTGAATTATATAGGAAGCATTTCCCATAAAACAATACATATTTGCTTTCTATTCTACACTTACCATAATATTTTTGTAGGTTCATCAAAATGCAAGATAGAAAAAACCAGCGTTAGAAAGAGTTGGGCCTCTTTCTTTCAGCTTTGCAAATACATTGCACAATTTAATTCCCAGTCTGTATATATTAGAAGTATAATAGAAACTATAATTGAAAAAATCCACAAAGAACTGAGATAAAGGCAGATCAAATAAAATGCTCCGAGTCAGCAGCACAAGTCTATGGGTAGTGTAATTTATGAATGAAATAGCCGGAAGCCTATTCCACTGAACTGTTGATATTGACTTATTGTCTACTGGGGATGTGACATATATGCATTGCAGAATTTTCTTACTTATATAGAGAAGAAAGAAAGAGATATTTTTAATAAAAGATTCACAGTGATTTAATATAATTAAGACTTTCTACATATTGTAAAGATTTGTAAACATTTGGACTAATTACCATAAATCATCATCAAAAAATCAGTATTTTCAAAACTTACTACCATGGGGTAACCCATGAAAAATAAGTACTTGGAGCTAATTTTCCCATCAAAATGACAGACACCATGACTAAATACTACTAACGGGTCCTGTTGGGTATCATTGGTATCTGTAGCACTGCATTATGGTTTCTGTTATAAAGCGCAAATCTTATGGGCATTGAATCCCTATTCCACACAGTGCTGTTCCATGCGTGTATCACATGCAATCTGTCTAAAGGAGGTCCTTTCGACCAAAACGTCACTGTTTTTGATTGCTTTTCTAATAAATCTAATATAGTTTTCAGCAACTCAATAGGGTGCGGGATTTTTGTTCACTGATTATATGGATTGGTATTCTATCCTGTCATCGCAATCTTATACAGAGTGACATGCATCCCATCTACAGTTGGTTCGGAAAGTATTCAGATCCCTTCAAATTTAATAAATTTGCAAAAATTTCTACATTTCTGTTTTTTCTGTCAAGATGGGGTGCAGTGTACATTAATTAGAAAAAAAATGAATGTTTTTAATTTAACAAATGGCTGCAATGAAACAAAGAGTGAAAAATTTAAAGGGGTCTGAATTCTTTCCGAACCCACTGTACATATGCATTACGGTTTCTGTTATAAACAGATTAGTTTGACATTAGTTCTCCCATTCGACACAGACTTACCTTTCCCAGTGGCTACACACATTTGGATCCTCGAGGTTGAGAGAGAAAGAAATTCCAAGCCATTGGTAAAAAACGAATGCAAAGAGCCCAAGGCAGTGAGATATTGACAACATCTTCTTGCATGAAAGACCTGCTGAAAGAGACAATTACCCATGGTAATATGTAACCATTGTAACTAATCATGAATAATAATGTATAATCTACAAGGTTCACCTATGAGGACATGTATCATGTCACAGAAGAATTTACCATCTGTTAATTACAAAAAGGTATGAAAATTCATGGACAGCTGCAGCATGGTAGAAGTCAGACGGAACAGATTATTATCTTTGAACGTAATCCTTTTGTAAAAGGACACATATAAAAAATGGACAGATGTGTTGCCTTTGGTAACTTGGATATAATAATGATAGTACCTAGAGAACTTCCTTATTTAATCCATTTCACAATGAAGTGTAACGCTATGCTGACATTTTACTGGCACTCTCGTAAAAAGTCAATATAGCCCATACACTATAAGATATAAACCATGCTTGGAGGGCATTACATCAAATTTTTCACACCAATATGTTAGTTTACCTATCACCTTAACCCTGCTGTTCTGTTCGCATTTACTATACACTTGTAGTGTTCAGGGTCACTATGACCCGGTCTATTAAAACCTTGATTTTAGACACTCTAACTCAATTTTTTTATACTTTTTGCTTACTAGACTGTTTGTGAACATGTTTGGTAGAAAAAAAAAAGAAAAATGAAATAGAAATCTTTATTTTTTTTTTTTATCAGAAAAAACAGAGCAATGAGCAAAACGAAAATAGAAAACTACACATATTTTGTAAAAACAAAAAAAAGATCATATTTGGTTTTCTATCTTCCCGTGTACTTACTTCATTATCATGGTGGTTAGTACTCATTAGTATGACGTTTTTTTTTTTGTTTTTGCTTTTTTATTATTATTATTTATTTTTATTTTTTTTATTTTTTTTTGCACACATAGTGATCTCTCCGGATGCACTCTACATTTTAGAATAGACTGTGCACCAAAAATACTCAATATAAAGCCATTTTTATGGTGCACAGATCTCAATGCATACACCCGGCAGAGCGCGTGTACGACCCCATTGAAATAATTTAGGAAATAAATCAATTGATATACAATAGTAGATGCAATAAATAGACCCAACTGAGGTTAGAACTCCTTTATTTCACTGAAAATATGGCCTCACAGCTGTAAAAAACGATGTCGGGTCACTATGACCCGAACACAACTAGTGTAACTTTTTGCGTGTAGCAAAAAGTAAACGAAAAAAAAAATAAATAAAAATACTCATAGGTAGGTCCCCCAAATGAGGAAAAGTCAAGGAGTCTCAAGTTTTAGAGACTTACAGAAAAAAATCTACAGGGCCGCAAAAAGTCGGTTCGGGTCACTATGACCCGAACAGAACAGCAGGGTTAACCCTGGGTTTGGACAAGTCCTTATTCTGTAGATCCCTGTTAGCCCTCATTCAGACATCTGTCTATCACACTATGGACTGTGACTTCCGGTCTGTGCCCACAGGTCTCCTGACCTGAGTTCAAGAGTCTATCAATGCCTATGGGGCTGTTGAGTTTGGGTCAGGTCCGTGCTTGAGATATATAGGCATCTACATGAGACCTAAATCAGGTTGCTCAGAGTACTCGATGTTCCTTGATTTTCACTGGCTTTGGGAAAATCCCAATATCAAAACCCACCAAGCATTGCAGGATGGCAAATTATGTGGATGCCCATGGTGTAGAGCGTTCTATTATATACGTAAGGGGCTGCTTCTGTTCATAAAGAAGGAATATATATTTCATGTTCAGTCAAAAGCATAAAGTGACTTCATGGCAAAAATTTAAGCACTCAATTTATTTTTCGAATGGCCTCATTTAAATGCCCATTTTACAGCTCCGTGTGGTGTACTGTATCTCTGTGAGCTTCCGATTTAATGTGAAGGCACAATATGCTGGAGATATGTTCTAGGGCACAATATGATGTCATACAAACTCTAAGGATATACAGGCCACATTTTCAAAACTTAGCCGTTACTTAGACCCTACCATGATTAATTCAATAAATCCACATAATGAACAATTGTTTTACTAACAAATTCTGAATCACATGAAGTTAAAGTCGTTTCATGACTGTGTTGTCTGTTATTATCTTTACCGCTGGGTTAAATTACAGATCTCTATCCTGATGCTGCCGTTATACTACAAACAACTCAAATTAGAAACATCTCAGAATTTGTTTTCAGCTTGTTCACAGCAGTAGAAAAATATCATTAATTATGCCCTTATTTCATGCGCATCATACACTGTGGGAAATCAAGTAGAGGCTTTAACACCAACTTATTAATTATATATGTAGAGCTACCTGTGGATCACCAGCAGAATAGGAGGCTAGTAAGGCCATACTGGGGGGGCCACAGCCCCTAGAAGGGAGGACGGCATGACAGGGTTGAGAGGGCATGGAGAGCATAGGAAAAAGTTAGAAAAGGGAGTATGGAAAGGGTTAATTTGGAAAAGTGGCTAGGGGACGGACTGGGTGAAAGAGAGGGATGGCCCTGAGGAGGGGGGGAGGCAGGTGTTAAAGGGGGAGCCATTTTATGGGGCAACCATTTTAGGTCCCCTTCTCTTGGTAGGAGCAATCTGTATATCTTACCTATGGAAGTTGAAGCGGTCCTTCAAATGCTGCGGGATGCCGCTGGTTCCCGTGGCCCAGAATGGCTGCAGGCTTCAGTGCAGGGTCTGCTTCAGGGGGTGGTGGGGTCTCCTCAGCCCCAACCAGACGGACGCCGGCCTCGGAGAACTAGGCCTCCGGAGCGTCTAAGTCCGGAGACCACCCCTCGGGTCTGACGCCGCATTAGGAGCCCCTCAAGGGACCCTCCAGCTGTAGCCACAAGCAGCAGGCCGGGAGCTTGCAGGCCCAGGGCTGGGAGGAATCCAGCAACGCGGCAGGGCCTACATCGGGGGGAGGAGTCGTCCTCTCCCCCTACTCAGAGCATGTCGGGGAGCGCGGAGCCAGGAGCTGGAGCGGCGGCAGCCCATCGTGGATCGGGCGCCGCTCGTCGCGGTCGTCAGGAGGCGGTGAGCCGGCGGAGGCCTGCTGTGCAGGCTTCTCGGCAGAGACGCGGTGAGGCGGTGAGGAGCCGTAGCCCTGCCCCCCGCCGAGGGCCTTGGGCGGCAGCAGCAGTGAGCGCAGGACGCAGGCAGATGGGATGGCGGGGCAGCACTGGGGATCTGCGCCCACTCAGCAGGTGACCGGGGGGAGGGGGAGTGCACGGAGACCGGCTGTACAAGCGACGCAGCGCGGTGCTCTGGGCACCAGGAATGACAGCCCTGCGCAATTGCCTGTTGCAAAGGACAGGCATACTTCAACCGGGCAGATATACGCTGGCCTGCAGGGGGTGAGGGTGGGGGGCATTATCGGGCAGGAGCTGACGGACACAGCGCTTACTGCCACAACCAGGCAGCAGCTCGCCGCTGGCCTGAACGCGGGGAGAGCAGGAGGCAGCAACATGCCTGTGATGCAGGATGCAGGACACGGACACGGCCTGCAGACGCAGGGCCAACGCTACACTCAAGATGACCCAGGAATGTTGACCCAAACCTGTATTGAAGCACCACGTCAGGATGCCGGACCTTCGGCTGCTGGGCCCACAGCACCCAGGCAGCCAAGTGATGTTGCAAATAATTCTGACATTAACCCCCTTATTGCTTTTATGGTGAATGCGAGTAATAGTGGAGGGGCGGGCGAAGTAAGTGGGGGTATGGGTTTGATTTGGCGGGGTTTGTGTGATTTGGCAAGGGTATGGGATAGAGGGAATATTCGGGGTGCGTCATCACCTACGGCGACATGGTTAGGCGGCAGAGATGATAGGGGTTTATCGGGTCAAATAGTGCGGTCAGAGCCTGGGGGTGTGGGTTCAGGGTCAGCTTCGGCTAGTTCAGCAGTTAGTGCAGCTACGATTGTGGATGTTGGGGAAGTTGCGGGGCAGAGGGCGGTATCTGAGGATGGGGGTGAGAAGGATAAGGAAGATTCAATTGTTTGGATGATACGGCGAAAGGGGAGGTATATGTGTGTTTTGAGGGGCCGTTAGGGGCGCATTTAAAACAAGAGGTTAGGGAGAAGATTTGGAAGGGGGAGTACGTGGAAATATTTTCCTTACTCCCATTGGAGCGTTTTAATTTGGATAGAGGTAGAAGGGATGATTCAAAGAAGGAAGACGAAGAAAAGAGGAGGTTCCGGTTAATTCCGAGAACTTTTACGAACTGGCTGCAAGCATTCGCTTTTTTAGCCAGTATTATAGGCGAAAAGGCGCCGGATAATTGCTCCGGCCTGTTTTGCTACATGGACGCGATTGGGGAAGCATACAGGGTGTATGGGGGCATAGGTTGGTTGAGGTACGACGAACAGTTTCGTCAGAAAAAGGCGGTGCGTCCTAGCATTCGCTGGGACCATAAGGATATCGCTCTTTGGATGAAAGTTATGGCACCAGTTAGGTCAGGTCAGGCTAATCAGTGGTTTCAAGGGGGCACCGGGGGTTCAGGACAGTCGGGACACTCGGTGGCTATCCAGAAGGGACTGTGTTTTTCCTTTAACAGGGCAATTGTAGATTTGGGGGAAAGTGTAAGTTTAAACACGAGTGTTCAGCCTGTGGGGGCAGTCACGGGTCGTCCAAGTGCTTTAAGAATAGTAGGCAAAGGGGGGCAGATGGATTTGAGAAAAGGGGAGACGCCGGTGCGTCTAGCAGAGATGGAGCGGTATCTAAATAGATACCCGGATAGGGCGGCAGCGAAGTTATTGTTGGACGGCTTTCGGGATGGGTTTCAAATTCCGTTTATTGATGTAAACGTACGACTTTCCACTAGGAATTTAAAATCGGCAACACAGTTCCCTGAGGTGGTATCAGAGAAGTTGAGTAAAGAGGTTGCCTTGGGAAGGATGGCGGGGCCTTTCGAGGCACCCCCTTTTGTAAATTTGAGGGTTTTGCGCTTGGGGTAGTTCCTAAGAAAGAGCCCAACAAATTTAGACTTATTCACCACCTTTCCTTTCCAAAGGGCTCGTCGGTGAATGATGGCATTGACCCTCTTTTATGCTCAGTTTTGTATACATCCTTTGATTCGGCCATGGATTGGGTGCGGCAGTGCGGAAAAGGGGCATGGTTAGCAAAGACGGACATCGAGTCTGCATTTCGTTTGTTGCCGGTTCATCCAGATAGTTTGCACTTGTAGGGATGTTTTTGGGATGGGGTTTTTACGTGGATCGCTGTTTACCTATGGGGTGTTCTTTGTCCTGCTCGTATTTTGAATCATTTAGTACGCTTCTGGAGTGGACAGTTAATGAAGTGTCAGGTTTGAATTCGTGCATTCACTACTTGGATGACTTCCTGTTTATTGGCCCGGCGCTAAGTAGTGATTGTTCGTTGTTGTTGCATACGATGGAAAGCTTGGCTAAGAGATTTGGGGTCCCTTTGGCGGAGGGTAAGACGATAGGTCCAGTTACCTCGTTAAGTTTTTTGGGAATAGAAATTGATTCGGTTCAGATGGAGTGCCGTTTACCAGAGAACAAGGTAGTTGACATGAGAGCGGAGGTGGGCAGAGTTGCTGGTCTGAAAAAGGCGACCTTGCGGGAAGTGCAGTCGTTGCTTGGAAAATTGAATTTCGCTTGTCGTATTATGCCAATGGTGAGGGCTTTTTGTCGCAGGTTGTCCCTGGCGACGGTTGGGATACGCTCCCCGAATCATTTTATCAGGCTAAAAAGGGAGCTTCGGGATGATTTGAAGGTTTGGTCACTTTTCCTGGATTCATATAATGGCAAGTCGTTATGGATTTCCCAGGTAATTGCAGTCGAGGATTTGGGCCTTTACATTGGATTGACGGGTGCACAGGGTTTTTGCATGTTTTTTCAAGGTAATTGGCTTCTGGAGTTGTGGCCACCTGTGTGAAGGGAAATGAGTTTGTCGGCAAATCCAATATTACGGGAAGTATTTGCGATTTTGGCTGCGTTGTCTTTTTGGGGTGCTGAGCTAAGGAACAAAAAGATCCGTTTTTGCTGTGGGTCAATGGGAGTGGTAAGGGCCATAAATTCTTTGTAGTCATCAGACAGGGCTGTGATGCGTTGCCTACAACATCTAGTGTGGATTGGTTTGAGTAACAATTTGTGGGTAGTAGCGGAATGTAAGACTGTTACGAAATATGCAATTCTTGAAGCTATTTCTCTTTCGCAGTGGGATCGGGTTCTGGAGTTGGGGCCTCAAACATCACAGGAGGTGTTGACTTGTGCAGCAGAATTTTGGAGTCTTCCTTTGGGGCGGTAAGGGAGTTGTTGTCTAGGTCTTTGGCAAAAGGGACCTGGTGTCATTATGAAAAGGCATAGAGCGTTTTGGAGGAGTGGAAGGTATCATTCAAGGAGGTATTGGATGACGAAAGTAA
This sequence comes from Oophaga sylvatica, assembly GCA_033576555.1. Taxonomy (NCBI): domain Eukaryota; kingdom Metazoa; phylum Chordata; class Amphibia; order Anura; family Dendrobatidae; genus Oophaga; species Oophaga sylvatica. The sequence continues at coordinate 841,496,474 of JARQOD010000001.1, forward strand.
GCTACTATTATTGGTCGGTCATAATTGGGAATTAGGTTGGTCAGTTCCGAAAGTAAACCAATTCATGGCGGGTTAGCATTCGGGTTTAAATTTAGAGGCTTGAATGATTTAACTAAATCATTTTTGGTAGCTCAGGCAGTTAAGGGCTGGAAGAAGGGCTGGAAGGTTTTGGACGAGAGGAGACCGGTGTCATACGAAATATTGCTGATTCTGGATAATCAGTTAAAAGGGGTTTGTCGCTCCGGTTGGGAATTGTCTTTGTTTAAATTGGCTTTTTCTTTGGCTTTCTTCGGGGTGTTCCGTCTGGGGGAGTTAGTCAGCCCATCGAAGGTTAAAAAAGGTGGAATTATGAGACATGACGTCGATGTTTTTGGCGATAGGGTAGTGATATTCATCCCTAGGTCAAAAACGGATACTGGAGGTAGTGGTTGTAAATTGGTACTGTTCGAAATAAGGGGATCTCCCATGTGTCCTATCAGTTGTTTAAATGTTTTCTTAGGGCGTAGTAGGTCTGGGGATTCACCTTTACTGGTACACGAAGACGGGACATTTTTGTCTCATTTTCAATTTGTGGCAGTTTTTAGGACATGTCTGGAGAGGACTGGTATCTCGGCCGAAAGGTATAGTGGACATTCCTTTCGGATAGGGGCAGCTACGGAAGCTGCTAGGAGGGGTCTGGATGAGGAAACTGTTAAAAGAATTGGGCGTTGGGAGTCGGTTCGGTTTCGCTCTTACGTTCGCCCGACTTTGGTGTAAATGATTATGTTATTATGTGTTTGGTTTTCATTTGGTTGTTGTATCTGTTTTTGCGTTTCAGCACCTGGACATCTTCTATGTTGGATTATGGGGCATTCGTTCGTATTTTGGGCGGCCTTAAGAGCAGCACTACGTCCGGACAGGAGGCAGCTTGGGGTGCCACGTGAAGAGGCGGTCGTGAGATGGATCGGGAAAAGGGGTATGGTCTGGAAACAATTTTCACAAATTCGTTAGATTGGACCGGGTTCCGGACATAATGGTGATGCATCTGGGGGGCAATGACCTGGGCAGGAGGTCTTGCAGGGAGCTAATTGGTGACATAAAATTTGATATGTTACGTCTATGGTCCATGTTTCCTCAAGTCTTGGTAGTCTGGTCTGACGTTATCCCAAGGAAGGTCTGGCGTGGGGCTCGTTCTGTACAAGGGGTTAACAGAGCTAGAATTAAGCTGAACAGGGCGATTTCTCGGTTTATGGTAAGGAACGGAGCGGTTGCGGTACGGCATTTGGATTTGGAAAATGGCGAAGGGGAATTCTGGAGAAAGGACGGGGTACACCTGAACGCGGTTGGGTTGGACATGTGATGCTTGGCGGTACAAGATGGCATCGAGAGGGGCCTAAAGGTGTGGAGGGACATAAATGTCTGAGGGGTCAGGGCATTTATGTTGGTGGCGTAGGGGGGTCCTCGAAGTCAGTGAGGCTGGTGGCTCTGGGGGGGGGATCCTGTGAGGTCCTGGACTCCCTCCAGTGTGGGCTTGAGTAAAGGTAATTAATCGTTCCCAGGAAGGGAAAAGGGGACTGGTTTCCATGGTAATGGGAGACTGGCCAGTCGGGTTAGTGGTGCCTCTGCGCTGGTGCTTAGCGGCGGGAGGCAAGACTCGATCTGGGGCCAAGTCTGGTTTAATAACCTTATGGGTTGTTTGGGCGTTTTTTGAGGCTTCGAGGACTGCCCCTTATTGAGTTTTTGGCACATTGTATTAAATGTATGTTATGGTTAAATAAAATGGCTGCTGTGGCCAATTTTACCCAAAGAAGGACTTGTGTGAAATTATTTGGCCATATGGGAAAAAGTGGGGTCAGTGGTAATAAGGGGTTGTAAAGGGGGGGATATTGTAGCTCAAAGGAATCTTGAATACCCCCTGTCAAGTTTTTAAACTCCTCATTGTGTAAGTAGCAATAACTGGGGAGGAAGCTATTTTTTCTGCATAGCATCGCAAACCAATTGAACACTATAAATTGGGGTTACTTACACACCGCCCTCCCAACTGCCTTTGTGCAGCTATTAAAGCTTCCACTCTTCGGAGAAATGTGGATATCTGTTGGAATTTTTTCCCACTCATCCAGAAGAGCATTTGGGAGGTCAATCACTGATACAGGACAATAGGGTCTGCTTGCAATCTCTGTTCTAGTTTACCTCAAAGGTGTTTGATGAGGTTGAGCTCAGGTTTTGTGCAGCAAGTCAAGTTCTACAACAAATTCACCCAACCATTTCTTTACGGACCTTGCTTTGTGCACTGGGGAACAGTCATGATAGAATGGAAAAAGGCCTTTCACAAACTGTTCCCACAAAGTTGGAAGATGCAACTGCCCACAATGTCTTGACATTCTGAATCATTAAGACCCTTGAAAAACAACTCCATATAATTTTACCTCCCTCAAAAGACTTTACAGTTGGCAGAATGCAGTCAAACAGGTATCGTTCTCGCCAGACTCAGATACATCCTGACTGCCGGTTCCAGAAGTGCGATTCATCACTTCTTAGTACATTTTTCCAGAGTCCAGTGCCCGCATGCTTTATGCCATGGCATCCGACTCTTGGCATTATGCTTGGTGTTGTGAGGCATGCAGTTGCTGGGCCATGGAAACCAAGTATATGAAACTCCAGATGCACAATTCTGTACTGATATTAATGCTAGAAAAGATTTGGAACTTTGTAGCCAGCAGAACATTGGTGACTTTTATGCACTATGAACTATTTATCACTTGGCGACTCTACTATGGCTCCTAACCGTTTCCACCTTTCAATAATACTTTAAGAAGCTCACACTCTGTTAAAGGGATAGCGCACGCTGTCATAAAGTGCTCCCAGGAAAAGGCTGGGAGACACTTATTATTTAAAGCACCTCCACCTGTTTGGAATTGCCTGAGCCACCAGTTATGTCAATTGTCTGCATGCTTGCTAGTTCTCAGATCCCCTGTACCTGCCAGTCAGTATACCTGCCTGAACTTGTCTGCTTGTACTTGCCATGTGCTCCTATATTCTAGCTGTGCAATAAAGCAGTATAGTAAAAATTTGCCCCAAAATGTGTTTAAATATGTAGCAGCAAAAAAAATGGGGATATAAAACTTAACATTTAATGAACATAATGTTAAAAATGGGACACACAAACAATTACCATCCTCCAACCAAATAGTGAGGATATATGATATAATCAGAGAGTTGAGTCCAACAAGGACAACAAGAAATAGGAGATATATATGTACGTCAGACACTATATAAATGGCTCTGCACCGCAAGAGCAAAATATGACTACCTAAATGCAAGTGTAAGCATCGCTTATTTTTAAGTCATTTGTCTGAAACGTAATCAAACGTATGTGAGACAGCATGTATAAAAGGAATGATCTCACCCATTTGAATGGAGATATTTGCTTCAAAATTCATCTCCTAATAAAGTATGCATCTGGTCAATTTCAGATAAAATAAGGCCCTTTCCCAACGCGTTTCCTCCTTGCAGGATTCATCAGGGGATATGGCAGCTAGACACATCTATGTCAAATGCATTGCTCTCATAGGGAGAAAAGAACATACAACTCCTCCTTATATCAATAAATAAGACACTCCCACCACCGTTTAAACCAATTAGTGCAGAACAAAAAATAAACCACCAATAAAACGTGATGTGCATGGTTTAAAAATACGTGCCTGTTTAATGAGGTCATAATCTTGTTGAAACGCACGCCACACTTTACATAAAGCATATAGCGATCTCACCACTTGCCAAATAGTGATCACGCGCCGTATACTAATAGCGCACGCGCAGTTAGTCATTTCCGGTACTCCCTTTCATTGGACTTCCTAGTATCGATGTTGAGGCACTTTATTCATCCATTCCCCATGATAAAGGGCTTGAGGCAACTGAATATTTCTTAAAGAGCAGAGGTTCACAATTTAAGGCACGCAACATCTTTGTCTGCGATTGTTTACGTTATCTATTAACACATAATTTCTTTGTGTTTGATCGCAAATTTTACCACCAGCTCAGGGGTACTGCGATGGGGAGCCCTTGTGCCCCTCGTATGCTAATTTACTCCTGGGCTGGTGGGAGGAGACAGTTATTTTTGGTGAAAATGGTGTCGTCGGAGCTGAAAAGGCTCTTTTATGGTTGAGATATATTGACGACGTTTTTATCATTTGGAAAGGTACAGGAGAATCTTTTGCTGAATTTGTCAGGAGTCTAAACGTGAATGATATTGGTTTGAGTTTCACGTATGAATGGAATCCATCCAAATTGCCATTCCTTGATGTGCTGATTGAGAGGAATGATGATGGAACCTTGAGTACCAGCATTCATAGAAAACCCACGGCCACTAATTCTCTTCTGAGATGGGAGAGCAGTCATCCTTTGGCCCAGAAGAAAGGTATACCTAAGGGTCAATATACGAGGATTCGTAGAAATTGCTCAGATGACAATAATTTTAAACGTCAAGCAAATGATCTACGACATAGATTTTTGGATAGAGGCTATCCTGATCGTGTGTTAAAAGGAGCCTATAATGACATCAAAATTAAAAACAGGATGGAATTACTGACTCAATCCCCTAAACAAGAAGATGAATTTCTGGGTCTTAGATTTATTACCACATTCAATAACGGGGCCGATGATCTAAGGCAGATCTTGAAAAACCATTGGCCTATCCTGAAAATGGACCAGGACATTGGTGATCTCTTGCCCTGTCATCCCCAAATTACCTTTCGCAAGGGAAGGTCTTTAAAGGATAGACTCGTTAAGAGTCACTTTGTAAATGTCGAAAAAACAACCTGGCTAAAATCCAACGTTGTGGGGTGTTTTAAATGTAGTGGTTGCATTGCCTGTAAAAATGTGGAAGTTGGCAAACAATTTTTTACATCTGATAACTCAACAAGATTTGAGATTACCTCATTTATCAACTGCAGGAGTGAAGGTGTTATTTACAGGGCAATTTGCGTATGTGGTATGATCTATGTTGGAAAAACAATCAGAGAGTTTAGGAGGAGAATTGGTGAGCACATGAGAGATATAGCGAGGAAAATGGATACACCTGTGGCCAGACATATCAACCTTAAACATGGGGGTGAGCCTAATTCCATAAAATTCATGGGTATTGATAAGGTAATCAGACCGATTCGTGGTGGCGACTGGGACAACTTAATATTACAACGAGAGACAAAGTGGATTTTTCGACTAAAAACTGTCTCTCCATATGGTTTAAATGAACAACTCTCCTATTCCTGCTTTCTCTAGTATAGGGTTTTGCAGGGTGATTTAGTTAGGGTTAGCCGCCGTGGACCGGGGGGGCCACTTGCGCAGGACTTTAGGGCTCCAACCTCCGCTGTTAGGCAGGGTCAGATGGAAATAGGTACCTGACAGGGATCTGTCAGGCTTTTCTTTTTTCTTTCTTCCTTTCCAATTAGCAATGTTTATTTATCATGACCTATGAATGCTGGTTTCCATAATTGATTATTCTAATTTGTTCCTTTACAATTTTCTAAATATATCAATGTAATAATGTTGGTATCTTTCCATAGTGTGGTAAGCCAGCCCAAGCTCCAATAAATAAGAAATTCTTTATAGGGAATTATATTCCCTCACTCCATATCTATATTTTAGTTTGGAGTATTATGGGACACCTTTTGTGGATGCTCCTTTAATTGTTCTTGGATTTACTCTTAGTGTGAGAGGATTAATCTCCAATTATTTTCTTTTGGAGGTTTTTTTATATCATGTCTGTATTAATAACGGTATAGAAGGGGTTAAAATGATCTTGCTTGTCCTCCCTTTTGTTTCTATATGCTAATGTCAGATTTTGGTAAACTATCAAATGTCACTAAGATGATATCGCCAAGTGGCTTCCGATGAACGAGGCTAATCATACCAAATAATTGTTAATTCATCTTTTATTATTTTGGTATTATTCAATGGCATGATTTTGGTCGCAAAATGAGATGCTGCTTGCAAGAATATTTAAGGGCGCCATTTGGGACGCAATATAATTGTATTATGACGCTTCCGTTGTGCTGTGTCGCAATAATTGATGCTGTTTGCTTATTGTGCTATGACATTACTTGTACATCTGCGTCTAATTTTCGCCGCAATTTGCGATTCTATTTAACGTCCCATTATAGGATGTGGCATAATTGTGCTTCCTGAATGCCTCTTGCAATGGGTTCACTTTGTGACGCTTCCGTTGTGCTGTGTCGCAATAATTGATGCTGTTTGCAAGAATACTTAATGGCGCCACTTGGGACGCAATATAGTTGTATTGTGACGCTTTTGTTGTGCTATGTTATTACTTGTACATCTGCGTTTAATTTTCGCCGCAATTTGCGATTCCATTTAACGTCCCATTATAGGACGTGGTATAATTGTGCTTCCTGAATTCCTCCTGCAATGGGTTCACTTTACACACCAGAAGCCACTTATTCTGAAT
>JARQOD010000001.1:841503018-841573568 GCA_033576555.1 Oophaga sylvatica
AATTTTAAAAATTATATTTTATATAAAAATTATTTTTAATATATTTTTGTAATTGTGAAATATATACTATATTTATAGTTCCTAGACTTCTACATCTGTTAGCCTAATTAAATTGGGCTTTTGTGAAATCACAGAACCGACATGAAATTTTTACATTGTTTCCACACATTTAAACCCATGAAATTTTTCCTGTATTTTGATATAGGGTTTGAACTTACATTACATGAGTTTTTTGGTACAAAATTTCGACTGTGGGGGTTTAATTAAAGTTTTTAAATTTGGGGAAAAAAATTTGCGTGGGCTCCGCTTTTTTTCTCCACGACAGACAAAGCAAGGGGAGTGGGGCAGATAATTAATACCCTGGGTGGGTAATTTTTTTTTTTTCCCCCCTGGCTCTAAATCTGCCCCCAGACACCCCAGAAAGGGCAAATCTATAATTAGATTCGCCCTTTCTGGCACTTTGCCCGTCTATTCCCATTGCCCTGTAGCGGTGGCAAATGGGTTAATAAGGGGTTAATGTCACCTTGCTATTGAAAGGTGACCTTAAGCCATGTTAATAATTGAGAGCTGTCAATTAGACAACTATCAATTATTAATCCTATTGAAGTAAATAAAAAAACACAAACACACTTTAAGAATAAATAATTTTAATGAAATCAAAACACATATTTTTTACCATCTTTTATTTAACTCTTAATCCGTTCGAAGCCCTTGATCTCCTAAAATAAATATAAAATAATAAAACAACATTATTCTTACCTATCTGGCGATCTGTCACGTCCCACGATGTAATCCTTCACAAAGGGTTAACTAGTAGTGTTGAGCGATACGATACCGCAAGTATCGGGTATCGGCCGATATTAGCTCTATCGGCCTTTCGATACTTTGTTTCGATATTTTCCATATATCGTATACCGGAATCGGAAGTTCCCATAATTCTTTGAGAGGCAATGTGATTTTAGTCAGCCAATGAGGAATCCTAAGAACTGTGGGCACATCCTGTACTGCTGCGGTCATGTTAACTAATGGCATGGCTGTGATTGGATGCTGAAATGATGTCAGAATGCACTATAAAAGGCGCCGCCGCCATTTTAGCGTCACTGTGCTGTGAATTCAGTTAGGGACAGAACGCTGCTCTGCTGACTCTGAGGGACAGTTAGAGATTGCGATTTAGTGTAGTGTGCTTTAGGCAGGCTAGCACCAACCGCTGTGTAAAGCTTCCTTTTGCCTGCAGTGTTGTTTTAACAGCTCTGCAAGGTGTGTGTGAGTGCAGGTGACGCTGCAGTTTGCTCTGCATGCAACGCTGTCTGTAGGCATCTGCACGTGTCACTCACAGACTCTTTTTTTTTTCTTCAGTATAATTCTTGCTGCTCCATGCAATTTAAATTTTAGTGTGATGCGCTTCCATCCGTATCCAAGACATTGGTTGCAAACACTATAGAAGTAGACAAAGGAGTAGCCTTTCACAGATTGTGAACAGTTGTGTTTCAGTGTTCACTTCAGTCTGTGTTTTTTATTTTTGAGTGCACATCACGCTCCAGTTACTTGTTCAAGCACTGCTGCTTGTACTCTGCTGAGCGTGTCTCAGTGCCTCATCCTTTTCATTTCTCTCCAATTGGTTCTGCTCCATTCCATTTAAAATAAATATAATCTATTAGTGTGACACGCTTCCATCCGTATCCAATACATTGGTTGCAAACACTATAGAAGTAGACAAAGGAGTAGCCTTTCACAGATTGTGAACAGTTGTGTTTCAGTGTTCACTTCAGTCTGTGTTTTTTATTTTTTGAGTGCACATCATGCTCCAGTTACTTGTTCAAGCACTGCTGCTTGTACTCTGCTGAGCGTGTCTCAGTGCCTCATCCTTTTCATTTCTCTCCAATTGGTTCTGCTCCATTCCATTTAAAATAAATATAATCTATTAGTGTGACGCGCTTCCATCCGTATCCAATACATTGGTTGCAAACACTATAGAAGTAGACAAAGGAGTAGCCTTTCACAGATTGTGAACAGTTGTGTTTCAGTGTTCACTTCAGTCTGTGTTTTTTATTTTTTGAGAGCACATCACGCTCCAGTTACTTGTTCAAGCACTGCTGCTTGTACTCTGCTGAGCGTGTCTCAGTGCCTCATCCTTTTCATTTCTCTCCAATTGGTTCTGCTCCATTCCATTTAAAATAAATATAATCTATTAGTGTGACGCGCTTCCATCCGTATCCAATACATAGGTTGCAAACACTATAGAAGTAGACAAAGGAGTAGCCTTTCACAGATTGTGAACAGTTGTGTTTCAGTGTTCACTTCAGTCTGTGTTTTTTATTTTTTGAGTGCACATCACGCTCCAGTTACTTGTTCAAGCACTGCTGCTTGTACTCTGCTGAGCGTGTTTCAGTGCCTCATCCTTTTCATTTCTCTCCAATTGGTTCTGCTCCATTCCATTTAAAATAAATATAATCTATTAGTGTGACGCGCTTCCATCCGTATCCAATACATTGGTTGCAAACACTATAGAAGTAGACAAAGGAGTAGCCTTTCACAGATTGTGAACAGTTGTGTTTCAGTGTTCACTTCAGTCTGTGTTTTTTATTTTTTGAGTGCACATCACGCTCCAGTTACTTGTTCAAGCACTGCTGCTTGTACTCTGCTGAGCGTGTCTCAGTGCCTCATCCTTTTCATTTATCTCCAATTGGTTCTGCTCCATTCCATTTAAAATAAATATAATCTATTAGTGTGACGCGCTTCCATCCGTATCCAATACATAGGTTGCAAACACTATAGAAGTAGACAAAGGAGTAGCCTTTCACAGATTGTGAACAGTTGTGTTTCAGTGTTCACTTCAGTCTCTGCGTAATAACCACACTTAGGCCTTATAACTTTTCTGACTTTCTTTATCAATCTACCAAGATGAAGAAGTCAGTGAGTAAGGCACGTGGTCGTGGCCGTGGAGTTTCAGCAGGGAGAGGACGTGGGGATTCTGTGGCTGCTGCCGCCCTCAGTGACACAGCATCCACCATTTATCCCCGTGAGCGTTCCTTTATGCGCACTTTGGTAGGAGCTCGGTGTGCCCCCCTGCTGCGGGAAGAACAAATTGAAGCCGTTGTTGGTTGGATGGCAGCCAATGCATCGACTTAAATTCCTTCCACCTCCTCTCAGGAACACAACACTGTTGAGCAACCATCTGTCTGTTCACCGCCTGTCAAATTGGCCAGGCAGTCAGAGAGTTCTGTACAGGAGCCAGCTGAGTCTCTGCTTCTGTTCTCAGAATCTGTTGGCTCGCAAACACGGGCACAGGCAAGCAGCATTCTGCAATTTGAAGAAGAGGGAGTATGCAGTGATGCGCAACAGCTGTGTCTCTCTCAATCTGAAGAGGCGGGTGAGCCAGTGCCGATGGACAGCACACCGCAGAACGCATCTCATGATGATGATGAGACTCAGGTGCCAGGTTTTGTGGAGCATGGTGCTGCCCAGACCATCCAACAGCAGCAGGTGTTGGAAGAGGGTAGTGGAGATGATGAAGTCCGAGACCCAACATGGCGTGAGCAACAGGAAGGTGGTGGGAGCAGCTCTGAGGAAGAGATTGTCCCAACGGTACAAAGAGGAGGGAGAGGTAGGCTGCAGACTCGCTTGCCTGTAGCCTCCAGTTTGGCACCTGTTGGGAGCAGTTCTCTTAGAACTGTCAAAATTGGCGCTCCCATGACTTGCACTGCGTGGTCCTTTTTTGACAGACTTGTAGATGATAGGCCAACCTACAGCAGCACCTACATCTTCAGGTCGTGTTGGAGCCTCTACCTCCAGCTCACACACACCTGGTTCGGCTTCCTCACAGGATCTCCATGGAAGAACCTCGGTCACTGTTGTCCATAGACAAACTGTTATTCCACCCACAGCAGCAAGTTCACAGTCATCGTCACACTCCCAGACCACAAAACAGCCATCGGTACCACAGGCATGGGATAAAAGACGGCCATACTCGGCAAACCATCCACGAGCACAGGCTCTGAATGCTGGCATTGCAAAACTCCTGTCCCTTGAAATGCTGTCATTCAGGCTGGTGGAGACTGACAGTTTCAGGAACTTAATGGCATTGGCAGTCCCACAATATAATGTGCCAAGCCGATTTTATTTCAGCAGGCAAGCCGTCCCTGCTCTGCAAAAACATGTCGAGGGAAACATTAAACATGCGCTACTAAACGCCGTCAGTAGCAGGGTCCACCTGACCACCGATGCGTGGACCAGTACCCATGGCCAGGGACGATACCTTTCCCTCACTGCCCATTGGGTCAATGTTGTGGAGCCGGGTTCAGATCTTGCCAGTGGCGCTGTACGTGTTCTGCCAACTCCAAGGATTGCAGGAATCCAGTCTGTACACATTGATTCCTCCTCCTACTCCAGTTCCTCAGAATCATCGCTGCACGAGCCGTCACGGTATACCTCCACATGGACCCGTGAACGCTTACCTGTTGCGACCGATATGAGCACAGCCGTGGCCAAACGTCAACAGGCCGTCCTGAAATTAATTTCCATGGGGAATCGAAGCCACACAGCGCAGGAGCTCTGGGATGCCATCAAGCAGGAGAGCGACGTGTGGTTTTTGTCAGCTAATCTCCAGCCAGGCTTGGTAGTGTGTGACAATGGCCGAAATCTGGTGGCAGCTCTGGGCCTTGGCAACCTCACTCACATACCATGTCTGGCACATGTGCTCAACTTGGTCGTGCAGAGTTTTTTGAGGGACTATCTGGATCTTGATGCACTGCTGCACAAGGTCCGCCTAGAGTGCGCTCACTTGCGACGTTCCAGCATGGCCAGATCGCGCATTGCAGCTCTGCAAGTCAGATTTCGCCTTCCTGAACATCGCATCATATGTGATGTACCCACCAGGTGGAATTCCACGTTACATATGTTGGAGCGGTTGTGTGAGCAGCAGCCAGCAGTAATGGAGTATCAGCTGCAACAGGCGCAATCAACTCGCAATTTGCGCCGTTCACACTTCACCACTACTGAGTGGGCCTCTATGAAGGACATCTGCGACGTTTTGCGTGCGTTTGATGTCTCAACGCGGATGGCGAGTGCAGATGATGCACTAGTCAGCATGACTGTCCCCCTTATCTGCCTGCTTCAGAAATCACTGAAAGCACTAAAGGAAGAGGTTTTGGAAGAGGTGGAGGATGAGGAGTCACAAATTCAATTACCTTCAGGACAGTCAGCGCAACGTGGTTCCTCACAAAGGGCTGGGCAGGGCTACTTTGTGAGGAGGATGAGGAGGAGGAGTCAATAGAGGAGGAAGAAATCCCTACAGAGGGAGGTACACAACGCTCTAGTCAGTATGTAGAGCGAGGGTGGGGTGATGCAGAGGAGGCAGAGATGACGCCTCTTCCAGAGGACAGCCTTTGTTGGCCAGGTGGGAGTCTGCAGCACATGGTTGATTTCATGCTTCAGTGCCTGAGAAACGACCGCTGCATCGCCTACATTCTCACCACGTCAGATTATTGGGTGTACACCCTCCTAGACCCTCGCTACCGGGACAACTTACAAACCCTCATCACACCGGTGAACCGGGACCGTAAAATGCAGGAGTACCAAGACACACTGGTGCAATCCATACTGTTGTACATTCCAGCCGAGAGAGCTGCTGCTGCTACTGCTTTACAAAGCAGCTCTGTGCGTCAAGGCAGTGTAGACACCTCTACAACAAGAGGGAGAACAAGCAGCGCCTCTGCACAGGGCAAGAGCTGTATGTTACAAATGTGGCGAAGTTTTGTGACAGCGCCAGCAAGGTCTACACCATCCGAGACGGCTCCAGTCACCAGGAAGAAACGTTTCCGTAAGATGGTGACAGACTACTTGGCTTTCCCTCTAAGTGTACTCCCAGATGCCTCTTCCCCTTTCAAATTTTGGGTCTCTAAGTTGGATACATGGCCAGAGCTTAGCCAGTATGCATTGGAGGTGCTGGCTTGCCCTGCTGCCAGTGTATTATCTGAGCGCGTCTTTAGTGCTGCAGGTGGTGTAGTAACAGACCGTCGCATGCGACTATCCTCAGAGAATGTAGACCGGCTTACTTTTCTGAAAATGAACAAGGCATGGATCTCACCTGAATTTGTCTGTCCGTTTTCAGATTAAATAACTGTTTGGCAACGTTTTCCATGTCTCCTGTTATGTTCATCTTTCTACCACCTGAACTCTACTCCCTGGGCTACAACACCGCCATTTGTTGCTCGTAAGTAATTGGCAGGGGTACTGACTCCTGGCCAGCCTGGTTACAGCACGACAGCTGTTTCCTGGCAGTGTGAACGTCAATTATCCTCCAATAAGTTGTGCTGTCGTGTTGCATTCGGGTTAGCCGACTCTATGGTGCCTGCAGTTTAGGTGATTCCTATGTGTGCTGTGGGATATGTAAATAAAGGCTGTTTCCATTGTGACAATAGGACAAGCACCCACTGTAGGACTGTGTGATTCGGTAACTGCGGACGGCTTGCGTCCTGTCAACTTACATTTTCATGGGTGCGTTCTGCTACCCGTCCGGGGTCCAGTACCGTCAACTGGTTCTCCCCAGTGCCTTTGGCCTAGGTGCCTCCATCTCCGTATCCGAGTTCCACCAACGTCTGCTGGTCCTTGGTAGTGCTTTGGAGCACAGGTACCTCCTGCTTAGTAACCGTGTCACAGTAACGTCAGCTGGTACTCGGTTGTGACATTGCCTCTTTTCCTTCTGCTACCCGTCCGGGGTCCAGTACCGTCAACTGGTTCTCCCCAGTGCCTTTGGCCTAGGTGCCTCCATCTCCGTATCCGAGTTCCACCAACGTCTGCTGGTCCTTGGTAGTGCTTTGGAGCACAGGTACCTCCTGCTTAGTAACCGTGTCACAGTAACGTCAGCTGGTACTCGGTTGTGACATTGCCTCTTTTCCTTCTGCTACCCGTCCGGGGTCCAGTACCGTCAACTGGTTCTCCCCAGTGCCTTTGGCCTAGGTGCCTCCATCTCTGTATCCGAGTTCCACCAACGTCTGCTGGTCCTTGGTAGTGCTTTGGAGCACAGGTACCTCCTGCTTAGTAACCGTGTCACAGTAACGTCAGCTGGTACTCGGTTGTGACATTGCCTCTTTTCCTTCTGCTACCCGTCCGGGGTCCAGTACCGTCAACTGGTTCTCCCCAGTGCCTTTGGCCTAGGTGCCTCCATCTCCGTATCCGAGTTCCACCAACGTCTGCTGGTCCTTGGTAGTGCTTTGGAGCACAGGTACCTCCTGCTTAGTAACCGTGTCACAGTAACGTCAGCTGGTACTCGGTTGTGACATTGCCTCTTTTCCTTCTGCTACCCGTCCGGGGTCCAGTACCGTCAACTGGTTCTCCCCAGTGCCTTTGGCCTAGGTGCCTCCATCTCCGTATCCGAGTTCCACCAACGTCTGCTGGTCCTTGGTAGTGCTTTGGAGCACAGGTACCTCCTGCTTAGTAACCGTGTCACAGTAACGTCAGCTGGTACTCGGTTGTGACATTGCCTCTTTTCCTTCTGCTACCCGTCCGGGGTCCAGTACCGTCAACTGGTTCTCCCCAGTGCCTTTGGCCTAGGTGCCTCCATCTCCGTATCCGAGTTCCACCAACGTCTGCTGGTCCTTGGTAGTGCTTTGGAGCACAGGTACCTCCTGCTTAGTAACCGTGTCACAGTAACGTCAGCTGGTACTCGGTTGTGACATTGCCTCTTTTCCTTCTGCTGCCCCTCCGGGTTCCAGCACAGTCAGCTGGTCCTCGTTACTTCCATTGTCTCTTGCTCCATCTGATACCCGTCCGGGTTCCAGTAACGTCAGCTGGTTCTCGGAAATTAGACGACCTTAAAGACCACCCAGAAGAAGATGACGACAACAAGGACGACGAGCATGAAGCCAACCAGCCTGAACACCATCACAAAGAAAAAATAAAAGATTACCCAGAAGACAACAGGACAAAGAAGGTTAAGACAAACTACAAGATACAGAACAAGAGACAGAAGAACAATAAGCAGAAGATCAAAAAGCAGAAGAACATGAAGTATAAGACCAAAATGAAGAGCAAAATATATGCTCTAAATTCTAAGCAGAAGAAGACTAAGCAGTGTATGGGGGTGAGTCCGTTCCTCCTCGTGGTGCCCCTGGAAAATGCCTGCTGCTGCAGGCTAAACTGAACACGGACAAATACTGTTGTAATTTAAATCTTTTGTGACAGCAAGAACGGAAGAATGAAAAATTCATACTTTTACAGATTACAAGTACAGGAATCTCTGTCACAAATAAGAATATGATGAAGAAGATGAAGAGGAAGAAGATGAAGAATTTGAATATGAAGAAGATTAATAGTTTAATAATAACAATATGAGTAATGTAAACAAAAACATGAATAGCAAGAAGTTTAAGAAGAAGATTAAGAAGGTGAAGATGAAGAATAATTTGATGAGAAAGATGATGCTGCTGAAGATTATGAAGGAGAAAGTGTGGAACTGGCAAAAGTTAAAAAGGTGAAGAGCATGGAAGTTGTGAAACATACATATTTGCCAAAATAGAAAAAAGGTTAACAACATTGTCAATTTGTTCGTCAATCCAAACGTATTTCCAAAAAAATATATATTAATGCTATTCCAATGCATTGGGTTAAACATGTATGCCTTTATTGTCTCCTCAACCTCCCCCAATACATTCTACATTACTCTTTGTTGTTTTCCTTCATGTACAATTAACCAACAAGGCAAGAATGGGTTTTTTTTAATGTCGATATTTGGTTCCCATAGACTTACATTGGACTTCCGGTATCGGAATCGGATATCGCCGATATTTAGTGATATCGGCGATACCATTCCGATCCGATATTTTTAGATATCGAGCAGTATCGCTCAACACTATTAACTAGCAATCAGATAAGCAGCGCAAGTAATCCTGCATGCTCATCTGATAGCTCCTGAATGAATGAGCTTATCTCCTGCCGACAGGAGAGGATGTGATTAATGAATGAAGCTTAATTGATTGTATCCACTTTCACGTTAGGTCAGGTCACTGAAGTGAAAGTGGCAATAAATCAATTAAGCTCCATTCATGAATCTCTTCCTCTCCTTTCGCTGGGAGAGTAACTTATTCATTCATGGGAATACAGCTCGGAGATAGCATTATTAGCTCTCTGCTCGCTGTAACCTGTTAACCCTTTCTGATGGATTACACCGTGGGACCTGACTGTACATCGGATTGGTAAGAATAATTTTGCTTTTTTATTTTATTTTTATTACAGGAAATGGTTTTAGCAGGAAAATAAAATATGGTCAAAAACTGTGTGATTATTTCATTAAACTTCTTTTTTATTAAACAGTGTGTGTTTGATTTTTCTATCATACAATAGGATTAATAATTGATAGTTGTCTAATTGACAGCTCTCAATTATTAACATGGCTTAAGGTCACCTTTCAATAGCAAGGTGACATTAACCCCTTATTAACCCATTCGCCACCGCTACAGGGCAATGGGAATAGACGGGCAAAGTGCCAGAAAGGGCGAATCTAATTATAGATTTGCCCTTTCTGGGGTGTCTGGGGGCAGATGTTAGTAGCCAGGGGGGCACAAAAAAAATGTACCCTCCCTAGGCTATTATTATCTGCCCCCACTCGCTTGCTTTGTCTGTCTGGTGGAGAAAATACAGCGGGAGCCCACGCATTTTTTTTCAACGAATTTACACCTTTAATTAACCCCTACATGTCTGAAATTTTGTACAAATACACTCATGTAATTGTAAGTTCAACCCATATATCAAAATACAGGAAATGACATGGTTAACTGTGTGGAAACAATGTATCATTTCATGTCGGCTTCTGTGATTTCACAAAAGCCGGCAATTGAATTAGCGGCTATTACAGTATGTAGAAGTGTAAGAACTATAAATATTATATATATATGTATTGTAAGCTTTTCAGGGGATATAGCTCTAGGATCGCTGTCTGGGTAGACAGAGTGGCACGAAAACAGTTCATTCAGACAGCAGTTCTGGTGAAAACTGGCCGCAACCAGCTTTATTAAAGTCCACAGCAAACAGATAAAAATAAATCATAAACATAAGACCTGGGCTTGTCGAGCCACTAATTACACTTAGATAGATTTCCCTTTCTATCCGGGTCCAGACTCTACCAGTCTGTGCCCAAAACAACACATATGTTCAGTAGTTACCAGCGTGGAGCTTCACAGAGTCTCCTCCTTGTGTCTGAAGGCACCTTCAATGTCCAGACTTGAGAGAGCTCCCCTCCTATTCAGCCGCTATTCGCACGGATTCTCACTGAGACTACTCCTGTGTCCGGGGTACATCGAGCACCCGGACTGAGACAGCTCAAACTCCTGGAGACACCTTCTGTGCCTGGACTCCTTGTCCAGACTAAGCGAGCTCTCTGACTGTGTTCCAACACACCTACTTCTGGTCTCCTAATTAACACCTGAGTGATTTCAGGCCTGAGCTGCAAGTGTGTACTGAATGTAAGGTGTAGTGACCTTTCTCTACCACTAGGTCTACAAAGCCACACACCTCCCTTATACCAGTCAGTAAAGTAGCTAGGTGAAATATACACCCCATTCAATACACATACTCTCACTGTCTCACATATCCCCCCCCTCTTCTCCAGACCGGAGGGCTGGTCATCCAGACCGGAGGGCTGGTTAACAATCCAACAGAGACAGTGAACTCTGGACCAGTCATGGCCCTCATCAGCTTCATCTTCACCACTGTCATTTGTATCTTCACCTGAGTCATAGCCAACATCAGCTTTCTCTTCATCTGAAGCATCCGTACTACCCTGTACCCTTCCAGGCCTATGCTCTCTGCGGGCCTCGGGTATCCTGCACGGTTTCATCTTGACCTTAGGGCCGGGCTCAGTTTCGATATAGTGCCTGGCCAGAGAAGTACGACCAGGCACGTCAGAACACCTCTGCTGATTCTTCCACAGAAACTCTCGTACCTCCTGTTTTTGGGGCACTGACCCTGTGTCACCAACTGTCACAGGAGGTATAGGGGTTTTTTCACCTTTCTCTAATTCCCCCTGAACCTTTTTTAGCACATCTACTTTCTTAAATATCAGTTGGTTCATAAATTCTATTTCACAGAACTTAAGCACCTCTGCCATGGTCTCTGACCATTTTGAGCCACACTGTTCCCACAATTGGCACTGTAGAGGAAGCTGATCGTTTTTCTTTTTCGGTACACATAATTCATCCTCTTCTTGTACAGGCTCTTCTGGTAGAACATGCTCAGAAGCCCTACCGTCAGTCTTACATTCTGCCTCTTCAGTCACATCATTATGGTCTCCAATATTTCCATTTATTCCGGCTTTCAAGTTCTCCTTGATAGCGGCATCTGTATACTCAGAACCCGCCGGATTCTTCTCTTCCACCACGTTCTGCATCCCATCTGAGCTCCCGTGTGTCTGCAGCGGCAACGGAGTGACACATCGCTTTTCCCATTTGTTGGGACGTGGCTCCGATGTAGACTCCATGAAAGTGCGCTTGAGCTCACCAACGCCAGCCTGATGTCTCAAAATCTCATCTTGTGACTTATCCAGATCCTTGGTGTCACTCGGGAACACCGCTGGGGCTCCGGGCGCCGAACTTCCAGCCTGAGCTTCACGAGTTGCAGCTACTGATCCGAACCGCAACCCGTCCACGCCGCTGTCTTCGGCAGAAACAGATTCCTGGACAGAGTCAGTCCCCATATCTTCAGTCTTGTTCCTCACAGCTTCACTTGAGACCTCAGCTTCTGATGAGGCATCTGGTTTGGTGTCTACCACTTCTATGGCTTTTTCCACCTCTGCAGCATCACCTTCAGAGTCCTTGGCATGATGCAGATCCACACCGCACACCGACAACTTCTCATCTTCAACAGCATCCACTTGTGCTGTGTTCAGTTTCAGAGTCCTGCCTTTAAAGCTCAGCTCTCCTCCTTTCACCTTAGTCTTCGCCAGGGAACCGGCCAACTGTAAAACATCTTCAGATGCCATCTTCTGTCCGGCTGTAAGGTCAGCATCAGCTTTCTTCTCAGGACTCTCAACCTCCTCTGCTACCATGCCTTCCTCATTTGCACTGGTTGCTTTATTGTCATCAGATGACTCACTATCACTCCCAATATCCCTGCCTGACCCCTTTTTCTCAGCCACATCCGGGTCACTTTCAGGGTTATACAATTCATTCTCATTCTCATCCTGCTCACTTTCAGGAGTATACAATTCATTCTCATTCACATCCTGATCTGGAACCTTAGTTAACATGTCATCCACAACATTAACTTCACCATCTGGTCCCTCAAGTATGTGACTATGTGACAACCCCAGCACTATACTTCTATATAGCTCAGGTACTAGGAGCTGACTCACGACCTCTCCCTGGACTTCAGTGTCCCTATACAATAGGCTATTGTCCATGGCAGCATGAGGAAACCTCTCCTCAGAGCCAGGCTCCTGGGAAACCTCATTTAGAACAATCATATTTTCCTGTGCCGTCCTAAGAGAGGGGTCTCGCCACTGCTCACTCTCAAAATTGTCACAGGACACAGGTAAGTCAGGGACACTCGGTTCCCGAGAACCACCATCCTCGTCTCCCAACATCACCTGCAAAGGAATTTCATCACTATCACAGTCATCATTATTATCAATATCATTATCATGACTATGATCAGTATCATCATCACTATCATGATCATCATCACTATCATTATCAGCATCAGCATCATTATCATGGTCATCATTATTATCATGATCATCATCATCATCATCATCATTATCATTATCATCATCATCATTATCATGGTCATCATCATTATCATGATCATCATCATCATTATCATTATCATTATCATCATCACATAAGTTTAACGGCCCACTAGCATTGTGTTCCGCCCCTCGGGACTGCGCACCCTCAGTAGGAGCTTCATCACACTGTCCATCAGAAACATTTCTCCCCCAGAGACCCTTAGATCGGGGAAAGTCATTACCCAATATGACGGGGTGCACCAGGTTCTTCACTACCCCCACTTCATATGAAACCTCCCCGAGTTTGGGGACCAAGTCCACGGCAGTCTCTGGGTAGACTTTGGTGTCTCCATGGATGCACACCATACTCAGGTGCTTATCAGGGATGAAGTCCCTATCAATCAGGCTGTCACATACGGAAGTGACTGGACTCTCTGAGTCCAAGAGGGCCTGTGCTGGGCAGTCATTTACTACCACCGGGGACCCCTGTGGTCCAGTCTCTTCGGCTGAGGTGGACACACACACAGGCTCTGCGCAGGGAGAGAGGGATCCGCCAACATCACAACACATAGGCTCCCCCTCTATTGGACAGTTGGCTGCAATTTCACGACATCTCCAACACTGTCCATCACACTCTCCCACCCATATGTCCCCTCGGGCCCGAACCCGCTTATCAGCATACCCATGTCCCCAACAGCTGGAACGCTCTTACCGCGAGAGTTCAGCGTCCGGGAACTCTGAAGTGACGACCTCTCAGACGGCTGGTCACGGAGACAGTCTTTGCTGGCGAAGGCCTTCTCCATCAGGCTGACCAGACGATTGGTGTCCTCAGGAGGACATGCTCGGGTGTAGCGGTTCACTATCACCTTTTCAACTCCATAATCAGGTTTGCTTACTGCAGACTCCCAACTGCATCTCCAGTCATGAACTCCCCTGGCACGGGCTGTCACCGTAACACCCAGCCGGGTACGAATCTCCGCTTTCAGCTTGGCATAGTCTTGGCTGTCCTGCTCGCTCAGGTCAGCATAGGCCATTTGGGGTTCTCCAATCAGATAGGGTGCGACCATCATGGCCCACTCAGATAGGGGCAGATTCTCCTTCTCTGCCAGTCCCTCAAACCTAGTGAGATATACCTCCACATCATCACGAGGTGTCATCTTTTTCAGGGACCGTCTTACCGCCTTCTTTACAGCGGACAATGCAGGTGACTTTGCCACATCACTTCGGGACGCGGCACCGAAATCCTTTTTTTGTGCTGCCATCTGCTCAACAAATAACCGGTTATTCTCGTGCTGCTGCTGCAGGAATTGCTGCTGGGCCTGCTGCATGCGCTGCTGGTGCTGCAGGCGCTGCTGCTCCATGCTCTGCTGCATGCTCCGCTGGGCCTGGACCAGGTACACAAGGAGCTCCTCCATACTGCCGGACTTATCTGTCTCAACCACGGCAGTCTTATGTTGCACATTAACTTGCGCCATTTGTTCAAACAGCGCCTCCATGCTGTCATCCATGCTGTCAGACTTCTCTGTCTCAACAACGGCAGTCTTCACTCAAGACATACACACTCCACAGTCTTTTCCACAGAAAAATTCAGCTCTGCTGTGCAGACACTTTTTTTTTTTTTTTTTCTCTGCAAACTCTATTAGGGCTACTGTCTCTTTAAGACTGCTCCAATAGACGTTTCTCCTTTGCTGCTGCACACTCCACAGTCTTTTCCACAACAAGTTCAGCTTTGCTGTGCAGACACACTTTTTTTTTTTTCTCTTTTGCAAACTCTATTAGGGCTACTGTCTCTTTAAGACTGCTCCAATAGACGTTTCTCTTGACACACTTTTTTTTTTTTTTCTCTGCTGCTATTTCAACAGACTTCACCTTTATTGCTGTCTCTAAGCCTCTGTGCTGCATGCACACTCCAGCACCATTTGTATCAGCCACTGTGCTGCCCCAGCATTCTCCGCCAATTGTAAGCTTTTCAGGGGATATAGCTCTAGGATCGCTGTCTGGGTAGACAGAGTGGCACGAAAACAGTTCATTCAGACAGCAGTTCTGGTGAAAACTGGCCGCAACCAGCTTTATTAAAGTCCACAGCAAACAGATAAAAATAAATCATAAACATAAGACCTGGGCTTGTCGAGCCACTAATTACACTTAGATAGATTTCCCTTTCTATCCGGGTCCAGACTCTACCAGTCTGTGCCCAAAACAACACATATGTTCAGTAGTTACCAGCGTGGAGCTTCACAGAGTCTCCTCCTTGTGTCTGAAGGCACCTTCAATGTCCAGACTTGAGAGAGCTCCCCTCCTATTCAGCCGCTATTCGCACGGATTCTCACTGAGACTACTCCTGTGTCCGGGGTACATCGAGCACCCGGACTGAGACAGCTCAAACTCCTGGAGACACCTTCTGTGCCTGGACTCCTTGTCCAGACTAAGCGAGCTCTCTGACTGTGTTCCAACACACCTACTTCTGGTCTCCTAATTAACACCTGAGTGATTTCAGGCCTGAGATGCAAGTGTGTACTGAATGTAAGGTGTAGTGACCTTTCTCTACCACTAGGTCTACAAAGCCACACACCTCCCTTATACCAGTCAGTAAAGTAGCTAGGTGAAATATACACCCCATTCAATACACATACTCTCACTGTCTCACAGTATGTGTTACAATGACATGTATATATATATATATATATATATATATATATATATATGTATTCTATGTGTATGTATCTAGTGTTTTGTGAGCTGTCAGTGTGATTTTACAGTAGCCGGGGATGAATTACCGGCTTTTCAAAGGAGACTGGTGCATATAAATCGGACAGCACGTGCATGGTGCGAGTGCTGTTCGTTTTTTAATCTCACCCATTGACTTGCATTGGCGATTTTCATCCCAAAATCGCATCAAATCGCAGCATGCTGCGATTTTTTTCTCACAACAATATCTGATGAGAAAAAAATCGCAAATGAGAATTCACCCATTGACTAACATTGGTCAGATTTGCATCCGATTTTTTTTCCTCTGATTATCATCCGTTTTCGGCGCCAGTGAGTATGAGGCCTTAGAAAGCAATTGATCTCTTCATTATTCCCCCTACCCCGCAAGTCCACATAGATCACATAGGAATAGCAAAATATTCTGGGAAATTTCAAACTGCAGAACACAAACTATCGGCACAACATAATTCCTTTACAGAATTGGAGACGACTTCTTTAAAAAAAAAGAAAAATATACAGTATATCTAAATTGAGTTTTGTGATGTAGCAATTTGCATTACTAATTAGCAGTGAGTTTTCCAGAACCACTATAAAGTATATATTATTGCTTAGTGTCTTACCGACCAGTCTTCTGCCATTATTCGTACTCCAAACCTAAATAGACCTAATGTCTTTTACACCTGTTTCCACACAGTGGGTGTCTCTAATTCACTTTCCATGCTTTGCTCAGAGCGCATCATGTTTTTGCCAAAAAAACAGTGTTTCCACAGCTTACTGGGCAGGAGTGGGCTGTAATTAGAGCGCTGTGCTCCTGTGACGAAACCTACAGCTGTCGTCCAGCAGGTGTAAACACAAACACAAAGTCCGAAGAGCCCAGATCATGTCGGCAGTATGGTTATCAATGTACTATGGAAACGCAAGTCCTAAATGTTGTCATATGTAGGTCTGAAATAAGCAGAAAATGAAGAAAAACATGCTTATCCCCCAGAGTTATAACAACAGTGTAGACTAACTGGTTCACATATTAGTCACCCATTACCAGTTCATTACCTCCTTGCCTGATCAGGGACATTTTCAGGTAAATAGGAAATACGTGTCTATTTTTCACATTTTTATTTCTTTAGTTGTTATTTACGACTACAAAGGTCCAGTAAAAACAATGTAAAATGTATTCCCCTTTACACAGAAATTATTTTTATGTATTGGACATATTTCTCATACAGGGAAATAGCCATTTAGACTGACAAGTAGAGATGAGCGAATTGAATTGGAATCGAATTTGATTTTGCAATATTCGTCAAACACAGCCAAACGTCATTAGAGTCAATGGGAGTTAAAATTTTCGAATATGTTCGGAACCGATCATAAGACAAGCGTTCGGCACGAATATTGTTCAAATATGGCTCGAATATCTCAAAGTCAGACTCGGGCACAAAAAACGAACAAATTCGCTCATCTCTACTGACAAGGTCTCTTTTTTTAAGCTTTTTTTTTTTTTACTCTTGCTTTTTGTTTTCTTTTTTGCCATTTTTTTAATTTATTTTATATACTGTTCCCTCTATAAGATCTTATAATACCTTTGTGAGAAGGTGAGGAGGGCATTTAAAAATCAATGTTCTTTTTATTTATTTCTCTTGTAACTGAGGCTGGTATATTAGTACCAGATACAGGGAGTTTCAGCTTCCTGGCTGCATAGAAGAGCTGTCTGGATTCCTAGGATCCAGAAGCTTCTGTTCCCTATCGGCATCCAGTGATCACATGTTCACTGGGTTCGGAGATAAAAGCACTGTGAGTGCTTCCTAATCTGTATATGCAGTGCTAGCTCAGTGTATGCATAGTGGGAGCAGTTAAACATGGGAATAAAACATTTTTATCTTTTCTGTGCAAAGTCTGCCTGAGTCTGACAGCAGCTTCCATCCTCCACAGCTTCAAGATCTTGTGAAAGCGGATTAAACTGAATTGACATTTTGAAAAGTCAATGTAGGGATAAGAGGGGACTACTCTGATGTTTAAAGTCTATAGGTAGTCCTGAAGTGGTTAAAGAGGTTGTATGATTTTGTACACTGCACTCTACCTGCATACTCTGCATGTCAGCTACAAGCATTTTCCTTAAAGGACTAGTCCATGATTAGTAAAACATGACTGCTTTCTTTCAGAAACAGTGC
The DNA here is from genome assembly GCA_033576555.1 of Oophaga sylvatica. Taxonomy (NCBI): domain Eukaryota; kingdom Metazoa; phylum Chordata; class Amphibia; order Anura; family Dendrobatidae; genus Oophaga; species Oophaga sylvatica. The sequence goes on from JARQOD010000001.1 coordinate 841,520,611, forward strand.
CACCACAGACCTGGGTTGTGCATGCGATTGCAGCTCAGCTACACTGACTTCAGTTGGGCTGCATTGCAATACCAGACATAATCCATGGTCACAGATGGCGCTGTTTTTTATAGAAAGTAGCCATGCTTTCCTAATTGTGGACAGTTTTATAAAAGAAGAGTAAACAAATTAGACTAATATTCGGTTGATATTAGGCACATGTCATAAAAAAATGGATGGGCATTTTGAATTTCATCATGTCTAATCCTTTGTTCTTACTGAAGATATGCATTTGATGGTGTATGTAGCTTTCCAATGAAAACAAGAGCCTCAATTCACTATTGTGATTACTCTTTTTATGTCTAGTTATAAGTGTGATTTGACTGTTTATGGGTTCACATTTTTTTATGTTTACTACAGTTAATGTGAATCGGTTTGCAAGACTTGGTCTACTGGCCATGTCAGTAATCTGTGGTTGCTGGACGGGAGCCCCAGAAAACCACCTCCTACCTGACGGCATCCACTGCTCTTCTAGTAATTAGCCGGAGTGGTGCAACATCACGTGCTTCACTCCAAAACGATGACCACACCAGGTCAGATAATAAAAGGAGGAGCCAAGGATGCTGTAGATTAAGAGGCTGTTCTGTAATGTTTACCAATATGGCTGTGGTTTTTGAAAATCACAAAATTTGGGCTCAAATTTACTCCATTTTCACACCCCATCCCTACTCCGAAGTGATTTTTTATCTTGTATCAAACACATTTTTGCGTAAACGGTAGCGTTGCTTGTGACATGCAACTTTTTGCTATAAAAAAGTGCAAAAAAGTTAATATAATTTTTATTAATAGAACATTCATGAAATATGAGTGCCATTGTAAAGAATGTCACCGAATACCACAAAACAAAAACAGAAAACTGACTTAAAAACCCTCAACTGACTTGGGCCTAAAGTTTTTTATTGTAGGTAGCAATACTGGGGAGTCAGAGACGTGGAGTCAGTATGATTTTTGGGTGCTGTCATTGTAGGCTGAATTGCATCATTAATTTGTTAAATGCATAGTGTTTTCCAAATTTAGTTATTAGCAGTTTGTCTATAAACCACGTGTTCTATCTGTGATTATTATATGTACTCATTAAAGCCTATGGTGCTGTTCACGTTTGTGAATAGCAAAAACATGTTTGTTTTTGATCTGAGTCATGGATGAAAATTACCCAAGTCTGTGGGTCTGTGAAAATCACATACAGCGCACGTACTTTCTGTGATTACCATTGTAATGGATGGCAGAAGCTTTAAATTTTTTTCATAGGTGAAAAATCACTGATGGTAAAAACTGTCACACTGAGAAAACACTGCTGAAACTTGGATCCAAAACATTGATGAGCAACAGTCCATGTTTATACATATGAGAAAAATCATGGGCATCTGAATGAGGGCTTACGTACGCAAAATTTTTAAAGTATCTGTTCAGAAATCGATCTTTATAATGAAAAGACTGACGTTAAAACTGTACTACAGTAAGTTTGAGTCATTTATAAAGAGTGCCTAAATCAGAAGTTTGGCTCACCACCTCCACAGCCCACGTAGATGATTTTGGATAATGGATGGATGGATAAATGATCTCTAATACAAAGCAGGAAAACAAAATTTACAAGAAATTGGAAAAAAAATGCTATATTTCCAGTTTAGATTCTTGGTGCACTGCCTGCTTAGACATGGGGGACTTGCGCAGTATAGCGGCACACTTTATGAGACAGGCATGTTTATTAAGCTACGCTGTCCCGTCTATAGATCTGTAATAAGATTTACAGTGGAGTGCTGACAATAGATTAATTTATCACTTTTGCCAGAATCATTGCATCACATTAGCAGAAGATATATGTCAGCAGGAACCAAAGCCCGATGTAACATCACTGGTTAGTTTTTGTATTTAGTGAATACAGGCAGCGACCAGAATCAAGTCCATTACTTTTATAAAGAGAAAACTTTGCATTGAAAAAAGTGAAGTAGTTTATATAGTAGCTATAGGGGAGTAAATTGAGGTTTTTGATTACTAAATCACTAATTTGCCATCTCATACAATGCAATGGACAAATCTATTAAATGATTATTGAAGTGTACAACAGACTTGACAACTCAATTTGCCCAATGAGTCCTAGTAGTTGGAAGAAGAGACTACATCAGCAAAACCAGAAAAATAAATGTGCTCATCTCTAAAAGAGAGTGAGAAGTTACAGACATCAGAACAAGTGCAGAGACCTTATCCAGAATGCAGTGTTGTGCTTCTTACCTCTGCTACTGACTTTGATGATAGTCCTCCAATGTCTGGATCATTGAGATCCTGTTGTAACTTTCAGAATTTTCATAAATTCCCCTCCATAAGAACAGATTAGGAAGAAGAAGAAATGTAAACCCCAGGATGTGTGTTCTGTAGAGGGAAAGCTCCTATGGGTCCTGAGGTTTGAAGCTCTTGAGTAGTGTGCAGCAGCCTCCAGACCTCAGAGCTTTGCTCCCTGCTCAGAGCCTGTTCTCACTGCTATTCTCTGTCCCATTCAGTGAGGTTGCAGAGGGGGCGGAGAGGCCAGGCATCATTCCCTGGCTGCCTCATATAGACCTATTGTTGTATCTGCTGAGAAACACACCAAAGGATTTTCTTAGGAGTTTCATTGCTCCATCATAGTTTCTGAAAAGCAGGACAATAAGAAATGCTGAAGTCATGGAAACTCATGTAACTAGGCTAAATTATTTACAAAATGTAACATATGGAACTTATTTTTATAACTCTCTATGTTTACATTTTATGTATATTGTGAAACATTCAACTTTATAATACTTAGATATAGTAAATATTTGTAGATCGTGACCTGTATAATATTTATGTACATTAAACTCCATATATATATATATAACACTGCTCAAAAACATAAAGGGAACACTCAAATAACACATCCTAGATCTAAATGAATGAAATATTCTATTGAATACTTTGTTCTGTACAAAGTTGAATGTGCTGACAACATAATCACACAAAAATCATCAATGGAAATCAAATTTATTAACCAATGGAGGCCTGGATTTGGAGAGACCCCCAAAATGAAAGTGGAAACAAGTCAAAATGAAAATCAAAACAAGACAAAATTAAAGTGGAAACAAGTCAAAATGATGCTCAGTATTGTGTGTGGCCTCCACATGTCTGTATGACCTCCCTACAATGCCTGGGCATGCTCTTGATGAGGTTGCGGATGTTCTCCTTAGGGATCTCCACCCAGACCTTGACTAAATCATCCGTCAACTCCTGGAATGTCAACATTTCTAGTTCATCATTACCTTTTTTTACTCGCAGTTTATTTCCAAAGAGCTGTCGAGAAGTACAATAATGAGTGTCTGCATGCCGGGGCTAAAAGACGTGCTGCATGGTCCCCGGCATGCTCCCTATCTCCTGGTGCTGTGCGCGCTGTAGTTCCCGGCGGCACACATAGTGTGCACGCACTCCCTTGCTCTTAAAGGGGCAGCAAGCACACATTGTTAGATGCCCCCAGCCAATGGTTGGGAGGCATTTAGTATAAGAGTGCACCTGCAACATGGCTTCCAGCCAATAGCTGGGAGGCATCTTGTTTAAAAGGCACCCTTCCCAATAGGGAGGTGCCAAGCAACCGTGAATCATTAGGTAGTGTGGTAGTCTACTAATGAGTTGTGAGGTCCTTTGGTCCTGGTGCGGCCAGTGTCCTAAACCCAAAGTCCCGTGACCCTTGTGCTGCCAGTCCTGAACCCTAAGTACCTTGTCCTTGTGTGTCCAGTCCCGAACCCGAAGATCCTGGTCCTTTTGCGGCCAGTCCTGAACCCAGAGGCCCTGGTCCTTGTGCAGCCAGTGCTGATCCTGTAGTCCCTGGTCCTAGTGCGGTCAGTGCCTGAACCTTGTCTCCCGGTCATTGTGCGGACAGTCCCTGAATCAGTATCTGAGAAGCATGTGTATGAACATGTGTCTATCTGAGTATTCCTTGTATCTGGACTGTCCTAACAGTCTCCAAATCAGCCCTGTCTGAGACTCCATGTCGGCAACCGTTATGCAGAGGATCCAGAACCTAGTAGTCTGAATGGAGCCCTAGTCCTACCCGTGTCTGCGTATCGTACCCCTGGTGTCAACAGCTGTAATACCGGAAACTGCTAGGAGTGGTATTGGTGGCTAATTGCAGCTCAAGCCTGACTCCACCATCAGGAGCTTGAGTGAACACCGGGTAGTCGCTTAGCTATGCTCCTCCTAGGTAAGCCCGGCCCCATGGCAGAGTGGGTCCACAAACCACGTGCGCCACCTGTGTACTTAACTGCTGGTACATATGCGAACAGAACAGAGCTAACTACATAGATAAAGCAACAGAGTCAAGCTTACTACATAGAGTTGGGAACAGAACCAAGCTTACTACATAGAGACAGGAACAGAACCAAGTTAACTGCATATACAGTTGGGTCCATAAATATTTGGACAGACACAACATTTATCTAATTTTGGTTCTAGACATTACCACAATGAATTTGAAACAAAACAAATCAGATGCAGTTGAAGTTCAGACTTTCAGCTTTCATTTGAGGGTATCCACATTAAAATTGGATGAAGGGTTTAGGAGTTTCAACTCCTTAACATGTGCCACCCTGTTTTTAAAGGGACCAAAAGTAATTGGACAATTGACTCCAAGGCTATTTCATGGACAGGTGTGGGCAATCCCTTCATTATATCATTCTCAATTAAGCAGATAAAAGGGCTGGTGTTGATTTGAGGTGTGGTGTTTGCATTTGGAAGGTTTAGCTGTGAAGGAAACATGCGGTCAAAGGAGCTCTCCATGCAGGTGAAACAAGCTATCCTTAAGCTGCAAAAAACAGAAAAAACCCATCCGAGAAATTGCTACAACTTTAGGAGTGGCAAAATCTACAGTTTGGTACTTTCTGAGAAAGAAAGAAAGCACTGGTGAACTCATCAATGCAAAAAGACCTGGGCGCCCACGGAAGACAACAGTGGTGGATGATCGCAGAATACTCTCCATGGTGAAGAGAAACCCCTTCACAACAGCCAACCAAGTGAACAACACTCTCCAGGAGGTAGGCGTATCAATATCCAAATCTACCATAAAGAGAAGACTGCATGAAATTAAATACAGAGGGTTCACTGCACGGTGCAAGCCACTCATAAGAATCAAGAATAAAAAGGCTAGGCTGGACTTTGCTAAAAAACATCTAAAAAAGCCAGCACAGTTCTGGAAGAACATTCTTTGGACAGATGAAACCAAGATCAACCTCTACTAGAATGATGGAAAGAGAAAAGTATGGCGAAGGCGTGGTACAACTCATGATCCAAAGCATACCACATCATCTGTAAAACATGGCGGAAGCAGTGTGTAGGCTTGGGCATGCATGGCTGCCAGTGGCACTGGGTCACTAGTGTTTATTGATGATGTGACACAGGACAGAAACAGCCGAATGAATTCTGAGGTATTCAGAGCCATACTGTGTGCTCAGATCCAGCCAAATGCAGCCAAACTGATTGGTCGTCGTTTCATACTACAGATGGACAATGACCCAAAACATAAAGCCAAAGCAACCCAGGAGTTTATTAAAGCAAAGAAGTGGAATATTCTTGAATGGCCAAGTCAGTCACCTGATCTCAACCCAATTGAACATGCATTTCACTTGTTAAAGACTAAACTTCAGACAGAAAGGCCCACAAACAAACAACAACTGAAAACCACCGCGGTGAAGGCCTAGCAGAGCATCAAAAAGAAGGAAACACAGTGTCTGGTGATGTCCATGAGTTCAAGACTTCAGGCAGTCATTGCTAACAAAGGGTTTTCAACCAAGTACTAGAAATGAACATTTTATTTACAATTATTTAATCTGTCCAATTACTTTTGGTCCCTTTAAAAACAGGGTGGCACATGTTAAGGAGCTGAAACTCCTAAACCCTTCATCCAATTTTAATGTGGATACCTCAAATGAAAGCTGAAAGTCTGAACTTCAACTGCATATGATTTGTTTTGTTTCAAATTCATTGTGGTAATGTCTAGAACCAAAATTAGATAAATGTTGTCTCTGTCCAAATATTTATGGACCTAACTGTATATGGTAACAGACCTTACTACATAGATACAATAACAGATAAACTTATTGCATAGATACAGGAACAGAACCGAGCTTACTAGGCTTACTACAGTCATGGCCAAAAGTTTTGAGAATGACAAAAATATTAATTTTTACAAAGTCTACTGCTTCACTTTTTCTAAGGGCAATTTGCATATACTCCAGAATGTTATAAAGAGTGATCAGCTTAACAGCAATTACTTGCAAAGTCAATATTTGGCTAGAAAATTAACTTTATCCCCAAAACACATTTCAACATCATTGCAGCCCTGCCTTAAAAGGACCAGCTAACCTCTTTTCAGTGATTGCTCCATTAACACAGGTGTGGGTGTTGATGAGGACATGGCTGGAGATCAATCTGTCATGATTAAGTAAGAATGAAACCACTGGACACTTTAGAAGGAGGCTGGTGCTTGGCATCATTGTTTCTCTTCTGTTAACCATGGTTATCTCTAAAGAAACACTTGCAGTCATCATTGCAATGCACAAAAATGGCCTAACAGGGAAGAGTATCACAGCTAGAAAGATTGCACCTCAGTCAACAATCTATCGCATCATCAAGAACTTCAAGGAGAGAGGTTCCATTGTTGCCAAAAAGGCTCCAAGGCGCTCAAGAAAGACCAGCAAGCGCCAGGACCGTCTCTTAAAAGTGTTTCAGCTGCGGGATCGGGCTACCAGCAGTGCAGAGCTTGCTCAGGAATGGCAGCAGGCAGGTGTGAGTGCATCTGCACGCACTGTGAGGCGGAGACTCTTGGAGCAAGGCCTGGTCTCAAGGAGGGCAGCAAAGAAGCCTCTTCTCTCCAGAAAAAACATCATGGACAGACTGATATTCTGCAAAAGGTACAGGCTGAGGACTGGGTTAAAGTTATTTTCTCTGATGAATCCCCTTTTCGATTGTTTGGGACATCAGGAAAACGCCTCATTCGGAGAAGACAAGGTGAGCGCTACCACCAGTCTTGTCTCATGCCAACTGTTAAGCATCCTGAAACCATTCATGTGTGGGGTTGCTTCTCAGCCAAGGGAATCGGCTCTCTCACAGTCTTGCCTAAAAACACAGCCATGAATAAAGAATGGTACCAGAATGTCCTCCAAGAGCAACTTCTCCCAACCCTCCAAGAGCAGTTTGGCGATCAACAATGCCTTTTCCAGCATGATGGAGCACCTTGCCATAAAGCAAAGGTGATAACTAAATGGCTCAGGGAACAAAACATAGAGATTTTGGGTCCATGGCCTGGAAACTCCCCAGATCTTAATCCCATTGAGAACTTGTGGTCAATCATCAAGAGACGGGTGGACAAACAAAAACCTAAAAATTCTGACAAAATAAAAGCATGATTGTGCAAGAATGGACTGCTATCAGTCAGGATTTGGTCCAGAAGTTGATTGAAAGCATGCCAGGGAGAATTGCAGAGGTCCTGAAGAAGAAGGGTCAACACTGCAAATATTGACTTGCTGCATTAACTCATTCTAACTGTCAATATAAGCTTTTGTTACTCATATGTTTGCAATTATTATATTTCTGTCTGTGATAAAAACATCTGTCAAACACACATAAAAACCAGAGGGCAGCAGATCATGTGAAAATATAATATTTGTGTCATTCTCAAAACTTTTGGCCATGACTGTACATAGATACAGTACCAGAATGGAGCCAGCTACATGGATACGGGAACAGAACTGACCTTACTACATAAATACAGTACTAGAACTGAGCTTACTGCATAGATATAGGGGCAAAACCAAACTTACTACAGAAATAAGGTAACAGAACAATGTCAGAGTAGAAAGTCTGTGGATTGGAAATTGGAAATTAGTCGCACAGTTTTGCATAATTCATCAAACAGCATGTTGTGTTGACAAAAACTGGACAGTATTCAAAAGTTAAATAGTGAGACTCTTATGCACAACACCCTTTAAAAAAAAACTTTTGGAAACTTTATTTTCATCCTCAAAAAATATATTGTGATTTAGTTTTAGGATACTGTTAAGATTCAGGTGTTTTCACACTCTTTGTACTCATCACAACACTGCTCCTTATGCAGTTTGCCTACTTACAATCACATGCCTATCTCTTTTTTGTCTACATTTTTCTTTTGGAAGAAGCAGAAGAGAAAGCAGTTGAAACGTGATTGTAAGTAGGCAAACTGCATATGGAACAGTGATTTGATGAGCACAAAGAGTATGAAAACAGACAAATCCTAATAATACATTGCACAATGTTAAGAATCATAGTCAAAATCCTAAAAGTGTACTGGACACCTCTTTAAAGGTAACTTGGCACCTCAAGAAACATTATCTGCAAATATAGGGTTAATATGCACGTAAATATTTCTTAAGGCCTGGTTAGCCAGCTTAATGGAAAAGCTTTGGCAGCAGGGAGAAAATTAAATAATTATTCAGACATGCACACACATGCACACACACGCACACACATGCACACACACGCACACACATGCACACACACGCACACACATGCACACACACGCACACACATGCACACACATGCACACACATGCGGTACACAGACATGCACACACGCAGGCAAGCACACACATGGTATACACACATATACAGTACGCAAACATGCACACACGCAGACATGCGCACATATGGTACTGAGACATGTACACACTTGCAGGCATGCACACATAGAGTACACAGACATGCACAAATACGGTACGCAGACATGCAGACAAACCTATAAACAGATATATTCAAAGACACATACAGAGATATATACACATACACATATATACATATTTGAAGACATATTCACAAAAATATATATAAACAAATATATCAATATAACCAGACACAATTGGCTATGCACAATTGTTAGCAGCGGATTAACCAGCGTAACATCCCGAGTCAGCAACAGAGAATGTAGATTTATTCACATCCAGTATAGACAGCTTACAACACAGCATGAAATGTGATCAGCCTGATATCTGCTAGTTTAATGCATCCTTGGTTGTCCTCATAAATCACCGTCTGCTGAGTTGACGGTTTGCCAAGATCGTTCATCAATTGTCTTAGCCAAACGACCTCCTGGCTTGCATAGGCTGCGGACACATACTCCGCTTCTGTGGATGACAAGGCAACAGACACTTGTTTCCTACTAGACCAGGAGATTGAACTTTCTCCAACTTTAAACAAGTATCCGCTTGTGGATTTACAATCACGCGAATCACCAGCCCAATCCACATCTACATAGCCGGTAAGTTCTAGATCTCCCGCTGAAGATAGTTTTAAATTTACATCTTGCGTTTATTTCAAATATCGCAGAAGTCTTTTAACAGCATTCCAGTCTCTTTGGCGCGGTTTTTCCACATATCTGCAAAGGATTCCAACTGTTGTTGTGATATCCGGTCGAGTCATAGTTGATATGTACAGAAGTGCCCCCACTGCCTGACGATATTTCTCATTGTTAGGCAACAGGTCATTTTCTTCTTCCAGCTTCAGGTAGGATGGTTCCATTGAGGTTGATATACCTTTGGCCTCTGACATTCCAAATTGATTCAGAATCAAATTCATTTTTGCACTTTGGTTTAGAAGAAAACTCCCATCTTCCTCTCTCTGGATTTGGATTCCTAGATAATATGTCACACTTCCAAGGTCTTTTGTTTCAAAATGTTGATTCAGAATTTCAGTCATTTTTCCAATTTCTGCATCTTCTTGATGAACTACAATCACATCGTCCACATATAAGAGAATATACATCCACTTTCCATCTGTATATTTTGTGTATAAGCATGGATCTGCTTGACCTCTTTTAAATCCTTCTTCCAACAAGACTTTATTCATCTTGGTGTTCCATGCTCTTGCTGATTGCTTAAGACCATAGAGAGATTTTTGTAGTTTGCAAACAAGATTCTCTTCACCTCTTTTTACATAATCTTCAGGTTGAGTCATGTATAAGTCCTCCTCAATGTCACCATTTAAGAAAGCAGTTTTTATATCCAAATGTCTGACATACATCTTTTGTACAGCAGCTATAGCTAACAAAGCTCTGAACGTAGTCTGTTTAGCGACTGGAGCAAATGTAGCATCGTAATCTTCGCCATACTTTTGAGAATATCCTTTTGCGACCAACCTTGCTTTAAATCTGTGGACTTTACCTTCAGAGTCATATTTGGTTTTAAAGACCCACTTGCACTTGATTGCCTTTTTGCCCTGTGGTAGCTTGGTGAGTTTCCAAGTTTGGAGTTGATGAAGCGACTTGATTTCCTCATTAGCGGCATCAATCCACTTTGTTCTTTCATGGATAGGTAGTCCTTGCATTTCATCCCATGACTGCGGCTCTGACTCAGGTAGTGTCTTGACAATGTAGGATAGACGTTTAGCTGGTATACCTTTGTTTGATCTTGACGATCTTCTGATTTCAGATTCTTCTGATTTTTCTGTTGTTCCTTCAGTGGTTGAAGAATCCAGCCAGACTTCTACATCCTCCTTGTTGTTGTCTTGTAATTGTGACTTCAGCTGGACTACTGGCGTGATGTCACAAAACTTGGGTGATACAAAGTTCTCATCAATCACTACATCTCTGCTTATTGTGACCTTGTTTGTTTCTGGGTGTAGAATCCTATAACCTTTCTGGGTTTCACTGTAGCCTACCAGGATACCTTCTTTAGCGTGAGATTCCCACTTAGTTCACTTTTCTTTGGGAATATGTACAAATGCTTTACTTCCGAATATTCTTATGTGGTGCAGTTTTGGCTTTCTGCTGTTCCATTGCTCAAATGGAGTTTTCTCTGTAGCTTTACCTGGTAGTCTGTTTTGAAGATAGCAAGCTGTCATGATTGCCTCACCCCAATATGTTGTAGGCAGATTTGCATCAAATAACATACTTCTTGCACTTTCACAGAGTGTTCGGTTCCTTCTTTCCGCAACACCATTTTGCTCAGGGTTGTACGGTACAGTGGTCTGAAATAGGATTCCATTTTTCTTTAGAATGCTCTGTGTCTCATTGCTTGTATATTCAGTCCCATTATCTGCACGTAGAATCTTTGGCATTCTTCCAAATTTATTATATACATCAGCTAGATATATTTCAAGTTTCTCTGGAACTTCTATCTTGCTGTGAAGCAGATGGACAACTGTATATCTGGAATGATCATCAATAAATGTGAGAAAATATCTCTTCTTCCCAGGAGTCTGAGTGCTCATTGGACCACAGACATCTGTGTGTATTAAATCTAGTGGCTGTTCTGTTCTTGTAGTACTTCTCTTAGGAAAAGCTTTACTAGACATTTTCCCTTTGATGCAGCTAGTACACTTCATTGTCTGGTTACATAGATCAATTGTGATATCATCAGCTAGTTGCTTCTGAACTAACTTTCTTATTGCTTCTGGGTCTCTGTGTGCCAGACGCCTATGCCATACATGAATACAGTTATTGTGCTCTTTTGTTGAGCAGTATACTCACACTCTTTACATTTCAGCTGATAAAGTTCATCTGTGATTTTTCCCTCTGCTAGTGTGTGACCCTCTTTTGAGATGATGCAGCTATCATGCTTAAATGTAACTTCATTTCCTTGTTTTGTGAGTTTCTTCACAGATAGTAAATTACTCTCAAGACTAGGCACATAGAGCACATCTTTTACTGGGATCTTCCTGCTTTGTGTTGGTGAGATTTGACAATCAATATAACCATCTCCTATGCCTTCTGAACTCATGTACTGACCATTAGCCATAATCACTTTCTCTGACTTATTTTGATTAAGCTTAGAAAAGAAGTCTCTGTTATTAGTCATGTGACTAGTTGCTCCAGAGTCTATACACCATGCATGCTTTGATGTACAGTATTTGCACTGACAGTAAATGCAATTTCAGTATTCACAGAATCATTGTCTCCAGACACAGCACTCTTAACCCTTTGCTGACTGTTTTGCTTTTTCAGCTGATTCATTCTAGCTTTCCAAACTCTGCAGTCGGCTTTCAAATGTCCTGATTTCTTGCAAACAAAACATTCACGTGTTTATTTTAGATGCTTTCTGTTATCATATAGACTCTGTGTTTGTAAAGCAGACTCTGTCTTGGTGCTTATACATTCTGCCTTCCGTTTATATTCATCTATAAGCTTCCCTCTTACATACTCCAGAGTAAATATTCCCAAAATTCGCCTGTAATTATAGAAGAAGTGTCTGCTCTCAATCATATTTATTCAACTCCAAAACCGGTCCATATGAACTATGACCAGATAATGAGAACAGATAAACAATGTGCAAATTAGTTACTTTATTGATCACAAATTCAAAATATGTCAGTAATATAGAAATTTATTTTATCAAAAATGGTGCAAGATAAAAGGGGACAATATCAGCTTCCTGAGTAGTACATATAGCTGTCTGGCAATGGATCGGTAACCACCGCGTGTATAAAGTAGCTCGGTTAAAGTAGCGTTAAACAGGCAAAGAAACACATGCATTCTATCTGGGGCTAAGGGACAGAGGCTCCAATTATTCCTTCCCTATTGCTGCGATTCAGGTAATGGCTTCGGCTATCCCCAGATAGAATGCATGTGTTTCTTTGCCTGTTTAACGCTTAGGAAATTGGTGATAGAACAATTACCTGGTATTATCGTTGTTTAAACCAAACATTATGAGGCAGACCTGTGACACATGAAGCTATCTATGCACTGGTCAAATACCATTTGTTGGCTTAACCGAGCTACTTTATACATGCGGTGGTTACCGATCCATTGCCAGACAGCTATATATACTACTCAGGAAGCTAATATTGTCCCCTTTTATCTTGCACCATTTTTGATAAAAGAAATTTCTGTATTACTGACATATTTTGAATTTGTGATCAATAAAGTAACTAATTTGCACATTGTTTCATCTGTTCTCATTATCTGGTCATAGTTCATATGGACCGGTTTTGGAGTTGAATACTCCAGAGTAAGCTCATCATCTGGGCGCGCATCTAGTGCGGTCACAAGCGTGTCATACTCTCTGGAAGACCACTAAGCAGTAATGCGGCTACATGAAAGTCCTTCAAATCTTCCCCAATGCCTCTCAAGCGTTCTACAAGCTCTAGAATACTCCTGATATACTCCTGCATATCCTGGCCTTTCTGTAGCTTAGACTGGTACAGTTTTCTCATAAGATACAGTTTATTGCTTAAATTAATCCTCTTATGTACCTTTTGCAGCTGTTCCCACATTTCTCTTGCAGTATCACATTTACACACATGAACAATCTGATCATCATCTATGCTGAGTGATATGGTACTCTGTGCTTTCTGATCCATCTCTATCCACTCCTGTGGTACTGGGTCAGGTTTAGGCTCCTGTGTGTATTTCCACGTACCTTCCCTTATCAGCAGCATCTTCACTTTGAATTTCCAGGATTGATAGTTCTGGTTAGTGAGACTTGGTAAACTTCATGGAGTTGCTGCTGCTGGTGGCCATCTTTGTGTCTTTCTTTCTTTTCTTTTCTCTGTGTTCTGGGGATCTCTGGGACTCTAGGACTCTGGGCACTTTGGGAACTCTGGGCCCATAACCTGTTAGCAGCGGATTAACCAGCGTAACATCCGGAGTCAGCAACAGAGACTGTAGATTTATTCACATCCAGTATAGACAGCTTACAACACAGCACGAAATGTGATCAGCCTGATATCTGCTATGGCTGCAGCATGAAAAACATTACAACAACACAGGAAGAGAAGGAGGAGGCATCCTGTCTGTGAGTGAGGTTTTTTTTTTTTACAAAACTTTGTTAACAACCTCACAATATGCACAACATATCAAACAGTACAGTAGTAGTTGTTGCAATACATACAAATCAATATGCATTATTCCAACAACAATCAAATATACACACACATAAACCTAAAGATATATTAGGGATATTTTTACTTGGGGAAACAGGCAACAGACCTCACTCAACTTACCCCGGCTTGTCTCCAGTCCAACTCCCCTCTCGCGTGAAGATGGCAGTGCAGGGCGTACTGCATAAAATCACTTTAGCAGACACGGCAGCGCACATGGTACTGTACGGCGGTGCCTGCTAGCTGTGACAAACAAAATTAAAGGTGCAGTGGCGGCTCAGCTGAAATAGAAACAGGCGAACTAGCTGCACTGCACAGTTGAAGGGGAGAGGCCAGGGGGGCATATGCCCCTTGGCCCAGCCCGCCCCTATATGCAGGCAACAGTGAAGCATGGTGGAGGTTTCTTGCAAGTTTGGGGCTGTATTTCTGCAACTGGAGTTGCTATCCTCAATGCTGAAAAATACAAGCAGATACTTATCCATCATACAATACCATCAGAGAGGCATTTGATTGGCTACAAATTTATTCTGCAGCAGGACAATGACCCTGAGCATACTGCCAGTGTCATTAAGAACTTGCTTCAACTTAAGCAAGATTCTGTTTTCAAGACATAAGGTGGTCACACCAAATATTGATTTGATTTAGATTTCCAGTTGGTTCATTCACTTTACATTTTAATAGTTAATAAAAATAAACTATTAACACGTCTGTTTCTGAAAGCATTCTTACTTTGCAGCATTTTTTCACACCTGCCTAAAAAATTGGCACAGAGAGAGCGATCTTTAGATTTTTTATAAATAGAGGTGCACTTAATATAAAATGACAAAACTCTTAAGAATTATGAGAAGTTATGTCATAAATAATAGAGATTATGTAAAAAGAGTCAAAAGATGTTGTCGCTCTAATTTACCTATATAACATTTGTCCTAAAATCTGTCCCCTGGGATTTTAGCTTTTGGGAAATTGGCTTTCGTTACATACACCGTCTGTATGGCATCTAAGCACTGGCAAAGCCATCGGGCGGGGGAAAGAGGGGGCGGTCACGCTTTCCCCCGTACCAGAAGTCAGCTGCCTCGGACTAACCTTTGACTCTGCTCTGTCCTTCAAACCGCACATCCAAGTTCTTTCCACTTCCTGTCGCCTCCAGTTCAAAAATATTTCCAGAATCCGTCCTTTCCTCGACCCTCAGTCTACTAAAATTCTTGTGCATGCCCTCATCATCTCCCACCTCGACTACTGCAACATCCTTTTCTGCAGCCTCCCTGCTAACACCCTCTCACCTCTCCAGTCCATCCTTAACTCTGCTGCCCGACTAATCCATCTCTCTCCTCGCTACTCCTCCGCTTCTCCCCTCTGGAAATCTCTTCACTGGCTCCCATTCCCTCAGCGTATCCAGTTTAAATTACTAATATTGACCTACAAGGCCATCCATAACCTGTCCCCTCCATATACAGTATCTCTGAACTAATTTCCCGATATCTTCCCTCACGTAATCTCCGGTCCTCCAAAGACCTTCTTCTCTACTCCACGCTTATTCGCTCCTCACCCAACCACCTCCAAGACTTCTCCCGTATATCCCCCATCCTCTGGAATTCTTTGCCCCAACACGTCCAACTATCAACCACATTCGGATCCTTCAGACGGAACATGAAAACCCACCTCTTCAGGAAAGCTTACAGCCTGCAATGACCCCGCTGTCTCCTCACCACTACCGGAGATATCGCCTCAACCAACACCGGAACTGCTACAACCCACAAACCTGCTGTCTCCTTCCCCACCATCCTGTAGAATGTAAGCCCGAAAGGGCAGGGTCCTCTCCCCTCTGTACCAGTCTGTCATTGTTAGTTTATTTACTGAAAGTGATATCTGTAATTTGTATGTAACCCCTTCTCATGTACAGCACCATGGAACCAATGGTGCTATATAAATAAAATAATAATAATAAAATAATGATGATGACCAGTATCGTAGAAAAGGGAAGGGTACCGAAAAAATGAAGAACTGAATGCGTTTCGAACACTCTGTGTGTTATTAGACTCAGTTTTGTGAAGAAAGCTATAAAGTATAGCAGGGAGAAATTAGCATAATGAGATGATTAAGTTGTATGTGTGTGAGTTTGGATTTCAGAATAAGACGATTAAGAGACATAAAGTCATACAAAACTATGCAGAAAAAATTATACAGAGATGCAGAAATATAACTGAATAATAATAATATTGGCTTTGGGGCCATTGTACAGTGTGGGGGCCATTTTAAAGTGTGGAGGCCATTATACAGTGTGGGTGCTACTGTGGAGACCATTAAACAATGTGGAGGCTAGTGTGGGGACTATAATACAGTGCTATGGCTACTATAGAGATCATTATTCGGTGGGGGTCTCCTGTGGGGATTATCAAAGGCACTGTCCGGTCAAAACAAATAAGTTGGTAGTCACCCTATGTGACTGCAGACTTATTATTTCCCCCAGTGCCCACACTGTGCACTGCAGGGATTCGCCGGTTTCATACCGGGAACCGTAGAGTATGTATGCAGTAAACATACTCCCGTCCAGTGGGCACAGCCTCCCTTTCCATACACTTGCCATTATACAGGTGCAGAACTACTGTGGGGGTCATTATACTGTGTTTTGGGGGAGCATTGGTGACATCATACTATGTACAGGGGAGCTTTGGGGATATCTTACTGCCTATCGGCAAACTGTGGTCCCATCATACTGTGTATTTGGAAGCTGTAGGCCCATCATACTGTGTATAGGAGACCTGTGGGGACATCATACTGTGTATTGTAGAGCTGTAGGGATATCATACTGTGTATAGGAGATCTGTAGGAGACATCATTCTGTGTTTAGGGGAGCTGTGGGGACATCATACTGTGTATAGGGGGCTGTGTGAACATCATACTGTGTAGGGGAGCTGAGGAGGCATTATACTGTGCGCAGGGGAGCTGTTGGCCCATTATATTGTGTATAGGGAAGCTATTGGACCATTATACAGTGTATAGGGTTCTTGATGCTGTGGGCCCATCATATTGTGTATAGGGGAGCCGCAGGCCCATCATGCTGTGTCTAGGGGAGCTGTACATGGGGGGACTCAGTGGACATAATTAAATATAAAGTGGGCACTTAAGAAGCATTATTGTTATAGGGGCACTCAGGATATTATGCATGTCAAAGATGCACTAGTGGCAAAACTACTTTAACACTAATGCCGGCGTCCCTGGTGGTCCTTCTTCCTCCTCCTGGCAGGGTCGCCAACATATTCACTACCCTGAACCACGCAGTGGTGTCACCATTTCCTGCTGTGGCTGCCTGTTCCTTTGGGCCTGTGCACGATGCGCAGGCCTTCTGTAGGCACCTGGTGCATGCAAGCTCACCGAATCATAAAGGGGCAGGTCATGCACTTTGGAATTGCCCCCAGCCAATAGCTGAGCGGCATCAGGTGTATAAGGCACATTCCCCAGTAGGGAGGTGACTGAGCAACCACTGTAGTTTACCTATTTAGTCTGTGTGCAACTAATATGTTGCCAGGTCCCTGTCCTTGAGTCCTGTATTGTCTGAACCTGAGCCAGTCCCTGAAACCCGTGTTGTCTGTATTAGAACCAGTTCCAGAAACCTGTAGTGCTTAAACCTGAAACCGCTAAGGCGTTATCTGAACCTGAAACCGTTCTGGCGGTACTTGAACCTGAAACCACTCGAGCAGGTACCTGAACCTGAAACCGCTCTAGGGGTACCTGAACAAGCACCAGAGTCTCTCTAGTCCTGTGACCCAGAATTTGTGTTGTCTGAATAGGTACCGACATCTAGTCTACCTATGATTCCGAATCCTATCCTGCAAGTGACTCCAAGTCCTTGTCTGTGACTGTGATCCTGACCTTTTGATCAGCTGCTGCAGTACTAGGGACTGCCCAGGAGTGGTAACTGGTGTCTACCTGCAAGTCAAAAAATAACTTGGCACTCAAATGTGTAACACGAGAATTTGTTTAATAAAGGTGCATCCAGACATGAAACAATAGAACGTTTTTGGTCCAGCTATGGGACCTTCATCAGAATACTTGTCAAAGGAACACTGGACAAAATAGAATGCAATCTTCAAAAGGTAGCTGGATGAGAAAAAATCCCTAAATAAATGAGAATGGCTCAGAAGTAGTAAGTCAGGACCAGACACTCACAGTAATGGAAGAGGGGAACTGGAAGCCAATGTGAAAGGCGCATAGGTGAGACAGGCTCAAACAGGCTGCTGGAAAGGCACTGGGAGTCCGGATCTGTAAACACGCTGTGGAAGCAAGAAAAGCAGAAGTCTGCTGCAGAAGGAGCTCCTCTTTTGGAGATTGCATTCTATTTTGTCCAGTGTTCCTTTGACAAGTATTCTGATGAAGGTCCCATAGTTGGACCGAAAACGTTCAATTGTTTCATGTCTGGATGCACCTTTATTAAACAAATTCTCGTGTTACACATTTGAGTGCCAAGTTATTTTTTGACTTACATTTATCAGGTTGGATGCCTAACTTGAGCACCTATTCTCATTTTTAGTTGAGTGCCGTGTTTTCTCCTATATGGTGTCTACCTGCAGCGCAAGCTTAATTAAACCATCAAGAGCGCTAGCGAAGACCAAGTAGCCACTTAGCCACAGCCCTCCTGGGTAAGCCGGCAGAGTTTGTCCACTATCCACATGTGTGACAGTTTTCTCAGGCCACAGACTCTGCAGATCCCAATGCCTCTTTGCATTCGAAGTTGTGTGAAGAGATGTCCTGTCAGCGAGATCAGAAGGAAAAAATTCTGTCGAGTCTGTGGACAGTGAATACCCATTTGAATGTCGTGATATTGTAAGGAGGTGGCAGGGAACCTCATGTGCCTCCTCTCCCTTGGACACTGTGCACACGTAGCACGTGCGGCACCTTGTTGATTGCTAATGTTATTGTGTAATGTGCAATATATCATGTGCTGTGTTTGTTATGCCTGTTCTTATACTGTGTATATTGTAATGTGCTGTGTTTGTTATGCACCAGTTTAGGGATAGAAGTTAAGCTGCTGGGGGGAGCTAAGAAGGGGGACGGTCCCACAGGCTTACATGAGAAAGACTTCCTGTTCTTGCAGTAGTACCCAGGCAGGCTTGACGAGGCAAGACGCTCTCCACTGCCGGGAACAGAGTGTGCCCCAGTCTAGGGGATGGGAGCTGCTACAGACTTTTGGGCAGTGCAGACGGGCACTGGTTCTGTGGGAGCGACTGCAGATGGAGGATATGGTGATTTGAAATTTTACAAGAAGCTGGAACTTCCTTCACTTTTTTCCACTTTGCAGGAGTGTGGCGTAAGTTACATGAATTACATGTTCATCTGCTGGCAGTGCAAAAGGCCTGAATTGACAACATTTGGTGAATAGAGACTGAAAAAAGTGTACATGAGAAGTACTTTCTCCTGTGAATGTGGTGGAGTGTGAGCTGTTGCCCACAAGACCAAAAGCATGAGTTTGGTCACTTGCCAGTGTAACTGAGGTGGACCTGAAGAAGTACAGCTCCAGCACTTGGAGTGCTGTGTAAGTGCTAGAATTGAGGCAACACGATGCTCCAAGAGACTGTGCAGGTGGAAGAAGGAAGCTCCTGATTTGCTGCCACTATAGATGAACCTGGACAGCTGAGGATAAGGTGATGAGTGTGACACAGGGGAAGAATTCTGCGGAGTGGTTTTGTTCCGAGTTCAGATGCTAGGCTGCTGAGATATCCTGGAATGATGCCGCCTTGAGAGGGTTGTTCCGCAGAGGCCTGTCCAACCGTTTGCAGGATGCACTGGTGTTGCATACTCCCCAGATAACCTAGAGGACGCCATGACCCAGGCTATCCGTATGGACCGTAGGCTCTGTGCCAGAGGGGTGATGCAACAGGAAACCCCTTTACACTCCAGCTCAGGGGACACCTCTTCGATTACAGAACCCATGGAGGTGGCAACCATCTTGGTCAGAGAGAGAGAGGAGACGCCACATAGATAACCAGCTGTGCTTTTACTGTGGAGCCCCGGGACACTGGAAAAAGGACTGTCCTTCTTGTCCCTCCTCATCTAAGATGTCGGGAAATATCTAAGTCTGGGTCACGATCGAGGAGGTTGCCCAGACTCCCAGGTACAATTTTCCTCGTTTGCTAAAATCCTTCTCCAGGTGGAGTTGGAGGTTGTTGGTGGTCCCGTTGTGACTACCGCTTTTGTTGACTGCAGATCTACCATCAATTTAATTGACTCTCGTGTGGTAACTCGTTATAAGATAGGGACAGTCAGACTTGAATCCCCAGTCAAGGTGGTGGCCATTGACTCCTCTCCTCTCATCCGGGAAGGAATCTGTTTTATGTCTGAGGTTTTCTCACTAAGAATAGGCCGGCTTATGTGGAAAACATAAGCTGTTTTCTATTGAATAATTTGCCTGTGGGTCTGGTTTTAGGTGTGCCTTGGCTTCAACGCCATAACCCTGTTATTGATTGGGTAACTGGGGAAATTGTCCAATGGGGGTCCAATTGTACCAGTCTGTGTTGCAATTCTGTGCCATTGTCCACCCCTTTAAAATCTGTATCAGTGTCGTCTGTCAATCTGGAGGGTATTCTGGAGTACCTAAAAGACTTTGAAGACGTGTTCTCCGAAAGCGAGGCGGAGGCGCTACCACCATATAGACCTTTCGATTGTGCCATTGACTTAGTTCCTTGAGCTAAACTACCCAAGGCTCGTCTGTTTAAGCTGTCCGGGGCCAAGCGCCAAGCCATGAAGGTATATATTGCTGAGAGTCTCCGCAAAGGGCATATTTGCCCTTCTGTCTCGCCTATAGCCGCGGGGGTTTTTTTCGTTAAGAAAAAAGATGGTGGTTTGTGGCCGTGCCTTGACTTTCAGGAACTCAACAAGATTACCGTGAGAAACACTTATCTATCCCCCTCATCCTGTATCTATTTCACCAATAGTGATGGGCGAGCACTAAAATGCTCGGGTGCTCGTTGCTCGGGTCGAGCAAATTGGAATTCTCGGGTACTCGGACAGAACAACGAGCCCAGTGTAAGTCTATGGGAGACCCGAGCATTTTTATTGCGATCCCCCGTGGGTCCTTTTAAGGTCTAAAAACGTCTGAAAATGATGGAAACACTGCTCAAATGACACGGGAACATCATGACAACTGCCCCTGGAAGCATTTCAGACTCCTAGGTAACAGCTCTAAACAATGTTGTCAGAGTTTCACGCCCTTTTTACAGGCTCACCAAAAAACCCACAAAAAAGAAATCAAAATGGATTTTCCTGGGAAATATGTTAAGGAACATCCTTTTCACTTTAATGACTTTTATCTAAGCCACAATAATTAACCCAAAACAAAAATGTTCCTCCACCACTTGGGCTATGTTCACACACAGCGTTTTTGAGGTGTTTTGCAACTTTAGCATTGCTTTCAACTAATACAAATGCATTTACTGGGAAATGTCAATGTAACATTTAACAAGCCCTAGCTGGCCATGTGGTGTGTGACACATAAGTAGACACATCTTGTTTCATTTATGAAGGAGGAACTCTTACAGTCACAGAGCCTATTTTTACAGGGGCATAAGGCAGCATTAATCTTCTTAAAGGGCCATTATTAAACAGTAGGTCTCCTATACTGTTATTGCCTTTGCAGTGAGTGGATGTGCTGCCAAGAATTATGACGCACCCCAATACCCTTTCTCGAGAGGTACAGGAGGGCTTCCTGAAAAAATGTTGCATAGAATGCAAGGCCTGGCTTGCTCCAAAGTTACATGCACCCCAATGGACTTTTCAAGCCACGTACAGGATGGCCACCAGAAAATCCACTTCACATTATTCATTTCGTACTCCCAAACTCTTTTCTTATGCATTGACTACAAGGCCTGCCCTGCTGCCCAGTCATCTGCACCCCAATATTCCTTTGAACCCAGGTACTGGATGGGCACAGGAAAATCCACTTCACATTATTCATTTTGGACTCCCATTCTGTTTTCTTAGGCATTGAAAGCAAGGCCTGCCCTGCTACCAAGTCATATGCACCCCAATAACCCCAATCCCCCCTTGGAAGAAACATGTAGGAGGGTCTCTTAACAAAAAATGTCCCATTAAAAAGGAGCGGGTCTCCTAGACTTGTAATGGCCATGAACTAAGTGTTTTGGGCTGACAAACAATTTCCCCTGTGGGGTACATCACAACCTTTTCCATAAAAAGTATTTAACGCACAGCAAAAATACCCACCCTTGTTAGGATTTCGACATTGACTGTAGCAACACAGAACACGTTAACGCTGGTGATCTAGTGGCGGTGGATAATGAGTCTTGGAGGAAGGCCTTAAAAAAATAGGCCCAATTTCTAGGAACAGGTCTGCTAGACTTGGAATGCTGTCAAACATTTTCCCCTGTGGGGTACACCTCAACCGTTTTTAGAACAAGAATTTTAGGCACAGCATAACCACCCACCCTTGTTAATAATTTGACACTGGCTGTAGCTGCAATGAACACGTAAACCATTTTGATCTAGTGGCGGTGGATGATGAGACTTGGAGGAAAGCCTGATTAAAAAATAGGCCCAATTTCTAGGAGCGGGTCTCCTAGACTTGGAATGTCCATACACTTAGTGTATGGGCTGGCAAACAATTCCCCTTGGGGTGTACATATTTTTTGTATTTTGGTGACGGGCATCATAACACCCTTGCCAAAACATAGAGTGACCGGAAGATCATGACTGAATACGTTCACCCTGGTGTTCAAGTGGTGGTGGACGGTGAGGATGAGGAGAAGGAGGAGGAGGACACCAACTTGCCAAAATCAGGAAGCGTATATCCATGTTTGGTTGTGAAGAGGTGCATGGGAATACACCTCTCAAAAAACCACTACATTGGAGTTTAGGCTTTGCTGTCATCATTTGGTGGTGTCGAGAAGTCAGGCCCAATCTATCCCTTATTCATTTTTATAAGAGTCAGCCTGTCTGCATTTTCCGTAGAAAGGTGAATGCGCTTATCTTTGATAATGCCACCAGCAGCACTGAAAACCCGCACGGACAAAATGCAGCAGGGCAGGCCAGAAAGCCAGCTCATGCCACGTGTCCAGCTTGGATACCCAAAAATTAAAAGGCACAAAGGAATCACGGAGGACGTTGGTATGGTCAGCAAGGTAACCCCTCAGCATCTTAGAAAAGATTGCATTCCTTGTGAGATTACCCCATGCCTCAGTGCATGAGTGAAGGGAGGGTCTTAGAAAACTGTCCCAGAACTTTGCCAGTGGTCCCCTGCCTCTGCTGGAGTGGACTTGTGTCTGTCTTGCCTGTCCTGCTTGGTTGGCCAAAAAACTGCTATCTCTGCCGCCAGCGTTTTTTGAGATGGGAATTTTTTAATAATTCTGCAACAATGACCCTATGGTACTGCACCATTTTGGTACACCTGTCTGCCTCTGGAACAAGAGATTGAAAGTTATCCTTGTACCGTGGGTCTAAAAGTGTCGCTAGCCAGTAATGACTGGTACCCAATATTTTGACAATACGAGGGTCACGGGAAAGGCAGCGCAACATAAAGTCAGCCATGCATGCCAGACTGGTAACAGGCAAGCCTTCCGTGTCCTCACCAACAGGACGACTGACCAAGGTGTCCTCCTCTTCCTCCTCTTCCCTGTCCTCAGGCCATCCACGCTGAACAGATGGTATGACAGTTGTGGTTGTATAGCACATGAAAGTAGCTCATGTTCTTCCTCCTCCTCTTCCTCACTGTCAACCAATCCACGTTGGGATGACACGAGGCTGGGCTGTGTGTAATAACCCTGTCTGGTTCCTTGATCCATGTCCTCGTGCCCTGCTTTCAATGCCTCCTCTTTCATTGTGAGCAGAGGGCTTTTCAGAATGCAGATGAACGGGATGGTGATGCTAATTATGGCGTCATCGCTTCTCACCATCTTGGTGGACTCTTCAAAGTTTTGGAGGATGCTACATATGTCTGACATCCATGTTCACTCATGAGGTCTTATGCGTGGAGTCAAACCTGACAAACGACTGCCTTGTTGATGCTGGTATTCAACAACTGCCCACTTCTGCTCACAAATCCTTTGTAACATATGCAGTATAGAGTTCCAATGCGTGGTGACATCACACAGCGGTCGGTGAGCGGAATCTGCAATCGCTGCTGAAGCACGGCAAGGGCGGCTGAAGCTGTAGCACACAGGCGGCGTACTTTAACCAGCAGATCCAGCAGCTCCGGAAAGCTTTTTAGAAAACGTTGAACAACGAGGTTCAGTACATGGGCCAGGCATGGTAAGTGTGTCAGTTTGCCTCTCCTCAAAGCTGCCACCATTGTCACACACAACCATGCCTGGCTGGAGATTTAGCGGTGTCAGCCACACATCTGCCTGCTCTTTCAGAGCTGTCAACAACTCTTCAGCATTGTGCGGTTTGTCACCTAAGCAAATTAGCTTCAGCACAGCCTGTTGCCTCTTTGCTTTGGCAGTGCTGCAGTGCTTCCAGTTGTGAATGATGTGCTCATTTCGGACATGGAGGCTAAAGAAGAGGAGGTGGAGGAACAGGGGGAGCAGGAGCTGTACACAGTGGGGGCAACCCTGATTGATGTAGTGCCCGTAATCCTTGGCGTCGGGAAGACGTGTTCCTTCCTTAGGTCTGACTGGCTCCCGGCTTCCACTATGTTAACCCAGTGTGCCGTCAGCGTGATGTACAGTCCCTGGCCAAAAGCACTTGTCCACGTGTCCGTGGTTAGGTGTACTTTCCCAGTAACTGCATTGTTGACGGCACGGGTAATGTTGTGGGACACGTGCTTGTGTAATGCCGGGACGGCATATCGGGAGAAATAGTGGCGGCTGGGGACAGAGTACCTTGGGACAGCCGCCGCCATCATGTTGCAGAAAGCTTCCGTCTCCACGAGCTTGAAAGGCAACATTTCAACAGCAATCAGGCAAGAAATATGAGAATTGAGTACTGTAGCCTTTGGGGCGTTGGCTGCGTATTTCTGCTTACGTTCCAATAACTGGATGACTGGGGTATGGACAACTGAAGACTGCGCTGGGACAAGGACGTTGACGTGCTTGATGATGGTGCTATTTGACTGTGGGCAATGGCAGGTGCAGGGCAGGAGGCATCTTTGCATGCACCGTGGACAGGGGATTGGCTTGCACGCACAACACTGGAAGAAGCTGTGGTGTCACCCGCAGACACTGTTTCTGCAGCATGGGGTTGGGCCCATAAAGTCGGGTGCTTTGCTGCCACGTGCGTGATCATGCTGGTGGTGGTAAGGCTGGTAGTTTTGCTACCCCTGCTGATGCTGGCATGACAAGTGTTGCAAATGGCATGTTTGGGGTTATCAGCAGAGTCTTTAAAAAATAACCAGACTCGGGAAGACCTAACAGTTGGACTGGCAACTTCCCTCAGGTTGGTGTTACGGGGAACGGTTGCACACCTTCTGTGTGCAGCCACCACATTGCTTCTTCCTGCCTGAAGTGGTTCCTCGCCTACCTCCCCCTGTGTGCTGCTGTCCTCGCTCTGCATGTCCTCCTGCCAGGTTGGGTCTGTTACTACATCATCCACCACTAGTGTTGAGCGATGCGATAATGCAAATATCGGATATCGGCCGATATTAGCTCTATCGGCCTTTCGATAATTCGTTTCGATATTTTCGTCTTATCGAATACCGGAATCGGAAGTTCCCATAATTCTTTGCGAGGCAATGTGATTTTAGTCAGCCAATGAGGAATCCTAAGAAGTGTGGGCACATCCTGTACTGCTGCGGTCATGTTAACTAATGGCATGGCTGTGATTGGATGCTGAAATGATGTCAGAATGCACTATAAAAGGCGCCGCCGCCATTTTAGCATCACTGTGCTGTGAATTCAGTAAGGGACAGAACGCTGCTGTGCTGACTCTGAGGGACAGTTAGAGATTGCGATTTAGTGTACTGTGCTGTAGGCAGGCTAGCACCAACCGCTGTGTAAAGCTTCCTTTTGCCTGCAGTGTTGTTTTAACAGCTCTGCAGGTGTGTGTGAGTGCAGTGACGCTGCAGTTTGCTCTGCATGCAACGCTGTCTGTAGGCATCTGCACATGTCACTCACAGACTCTTTTTTTTTTCCTTCAGTGATTCTGCAGCTCATGCAATTTAACTATTAGTGTGACGCGCTTCATCCGTATCAATACATTGGTTGCAACACTATAGAAGTAGACAAAGGAGTAGCCTTTCCAGATTGTGGACAGTTGTGTTTCAGTGTTCACTTCAGTCTGTGTTTTTATTTTTTGAGTGCACATCACGCTCTAGTTACTTGTTCAAGCACTGCTGCTTGTACTCTGCTGAGCGTGTCTCAGTGGCTCATCCTTTTCATTTATCTCCAATTGGTTTCTGCTCCATTCCATTTCAAATTAATCTATTAGTGTGACGCGCTTCCATCCGTATACAATACATTGGTTGCAAACACTATAGAAGTAGACAAAGGAGTAGCCTTTCCCAGATTGTGGACAGTTGTGTTTCAGTGTTCACTTCAGTCTGTGTTTTTTATTTTTTGAGTGCACATCACGCTCCAGTTACTTGTTCAAGCACTGCTGCTTGTACTCTGCTGAGCGTGTCTCAGTGGCTCATCCTTTTCATTTATCTCCAATTGGTTCTGCTCCATTCCATTTAAAATATAATCTATTAGTGTGACGCGCTTCCATCCGTATACAATACATTGGTTGCAAACACTATAGAAGTAGACAAAGGAGTAGCCTTTCACAGATTGTGAACAGTTGTGTTTCAGTGTTCACTTCAGTCTCTGCGTAATAACCACACTTAGGCCTTATAACTTTTCTGACTTTCTTTATCAATCTACCAAGATGAAGAAGTCAGTGAGTAAGGCACGTGGTCGTGGCCGTGGAGTTTCAGCAGGGAGAGGACGTGGGGATTCTGTGGCTGCTGCCGCCCTCAGTGACACAGCATCCACCAGTTTTCCCCGTGAGCGTTCCTTTATGCGCACTTTGGTAGGAGCTCGGCGTGCCCCCCTGCTGCTGGAAGAACAAATTGAAGCCGTTGTTGGTTGGATGGCAGCCAATGCATCGACTTCAATTCCTTCCACCTCCTCTCAGGAACACAACACTGTTGAGCAACCATCTGTCTGTTCACCGCCTGTCAAATTGCCCAGGCAGTCAGAGAGTTCTGTACAGGAGCCAGCTGAGTCTCTGCTTCTGTTCTCAGAATCTGTTGGCTCGCAAACATGGGCACAGGCAAGCAGCATTCTGCAATTTGAAGAAGAGGGAGTATGCAGTGATGCGCAACAGCTGTGTCTCTCTCAATCTGAAGAGGCGGGTGAGCCAGTGCCGATGGACAGCACACCACAGAACGCATCTTATGATGATGATGAGACTCAGGTGCCAGGTTTTGTGGAGCATGGTGCTGCCCAGACCATCCAACAGCAGCAGGTGTTGGAAGAGGGTAGTGGAGATGATGAAGTCCGAGACCCAACATGGCGTGAGCAACAGGAAGGTGGTGGGAGCAGCTCTGAGGAAGAGATTGTCCCAACGGTACAAAGAGGAGGGAGAGGTAGGCTGCAGACTCGCTTGCCTGTAGCCTCCAGTTTGGCACCTGTTGGGAGCAGTTCTCTTAGAACTGTCAAAATTGGCGCTCCCATGACTTGCACTGCGTGGTCCTTTTTTGACAGACTTGTAGATGATATTTGCTATGTTCAATGCAAGCTGTGTAAGCAAAAAGTTAAAAGAGGTAAAAATATCAGGAACCTGAATACCACAAATATGTGGACACATGTACGGACAAAGCACGTAGCTGAGTTCCAAAGACACACTGGAGATGTAGGCCAACCTACAGCAGCACCTACATCTTTAGGTCATGTTCGAGCCTCTACCTCCAGCTCTCACACACCTGTTTCAGCTTCCGCACAGGATCTCCATGGAAGAACCTCGGTCACTGTTGTCCATAGACAAACTGTTATTCCACCCACTGCAGCAAGTTCACAGTCATCGTCACACTCCCAGAACAAAAAACAGCCATCGGTAACACAGGCATGGGATAAAAGACGGCCATACTCGGCAAACCATCCACGAGCACAGGCTCTGAATGCTGGCCTTGCAAAACTCCTGTCCCTTGAAATGCTGTCATTCAGGCTGGTGGAGACTGACAGTTTCAGGAACTTTATGGCATTGGCAGTCCCACAATATAATGTGCCAAGCCGATTTTATTTCAGCAGGCAAGCTGTCCCTGCTCTGCAAAAACATGTCGAGGGAATCTTTAAACATGCGCTACTAAACGCCGTCAGTAGCAGGGTCCACCTGACCACCGATGCGTGGACCAGTACCCATGGCCAGGGACGATACCTTTCCCTCACTGCCCATTGGGTCAATGTTGTGGAGCCGGGTACAGATCTTGCCAGTGGCGCTGTACGTGTTCTGCCAACTCCAAGGATTGCAGGAATCCAGTCTGTGCACATTGATTCCTCCTCCTACTCCAGTTCCTCAGAATCATCGCTGCACGAGCCGTCACGGTATACCTCCACATGGACCCGTGAACGCTTACCTGTTGCGACCGATATGAGCACAGCCGTGGCCAAACGTCAACAGGCCGTACTGAAATTAATTCCCATGGGGAATCGAAGCCACACAGCGCAGGAGCTCTGGGATGCCATCAAGCAGGAGAGCGATGTGTGGTTTTTGTCAGCTAATCTTCAGCCAGGCTTGGTAGTGTGTGACAATGGCCGAAATCTGGTGGCAGTTCTGGGCCTTGGCAACCTCACTCACATACCATGTCTGGCACATGTGCTCAACTTGGTCGTGCAGAGTTTTTTGAGGGACTATCCGGATCTTGATGCACTGTGTAAGGTTCTGTGTACATGTTCCTGAAACTCAGTTTTTCCGTCAGCCATTTTACTTTCTGTCTTGCTGCAGCTGTCTTGCCCTCAGTCAATATGGAGTTTCCAGCTTGCATGTTCCCGCCCTGATTCTCCCCCTCTTGCTTCTTAAGCAGCCACAGCTGAGCAATCAGTGCTTCAGAATCAAGCCTGCAGTGTACCTGTGACCTGACTCCTGGAAGCCTTGGACCTTGTACTCCAGTTATTTCCTATTGTGGAACTTTGGAACACTCGTGGACTTTGGAACCTTGCTATTTGATAAATCCACGTTTGCATGGACTTATGGTAACAGAGAAGAGATCCTGAACCTGTTGTGGAGAGTGATTGCTGAGCTTAAGTTACTCTGGCCTGCTGTGTCTCCTGCTTTTGTATCTGCAAACTGTGTGACTATTATTGCCATTTGTATGAAGTAATACAAGACCTTCTATATCAAACCTGTGACTCCTGTGTTTTCATCGCACCCAAGCACAAGACGCTATATGAACTGTACTACATACATTACAAGATTCTGAAGCCAAACGTTAGTGTCTGCTGGGTCTGGAAAGGCTGTGTCTGCTGTAACTGTGGATATCAGATGTCCGGTTGTACTTTCTGTGATGACAGTGGTTGTGACTTCTCACAACCATTCCAGGTGAGCAATTCCCTTAAGTTTTTTTTTCTGCAGTGTTACCACAGGTAAACACTATTGTTTTTTTTTTCTTTCCTCTTTTGTGTCTGCTGTAACTGTGGATATCAGATGTCCAGTTGTACTTTCTGTGATGATAGTGGTTGTGACTTCTCACAACCATTCCAGGTGAGCAGTTCCCTTAATTTTTTTTTCTCTCTGCAGTGTTACCACAGGTAAACACTATTGTTTTTTTTTTTTTTTCTCCTCTCCTTCCAGTACTCCTGTCTTAAAAGATCTGGAAAATGGAGGCCCGCATAAAGGAACTTTGCGGAGTGACTGATAATATCCTTGCAGATTTGCAGACTATAAAAACCCGTTTTACAAACCTACAGGACCTCACTAATCACAATTTGCAAGTGTTTGGACAGACTGCCCAGGATTTGCGAGCCAGGATTGAAGTTCTAGAGGAGCGAGTCCAGGCTCCTGCCGTAGCCCCGAGTTCTGGGATTCCCAAGTTGCCCCCTTTTCGTTTTGGCGGTGAACGTGAGAAATTCAGGGGATTTATTAATCAATGCAATCTTTTTTTTTCTGCACATGCTTCACAATTTCCCACTGAACGATCTAAAGTGCTTACTATAATTATGTTGCTTACCAACAAGGCTTTGATGTGGGCAAACCCTCTGATTGAGACTGAGGATGAATGTTTGGATCATCTTGATGCTTTCATTTCAGCCATGGGACAGGTGTTTGATGACCCCAATCGAGGTGCAACAGCTGAAGCAGCCATGTTAGCTTTGCGCCAAGGTAAGCACTCGGTAGCTGAATATGCCTTGGATTTCAGGAGATGGGCCCTTGATACCACCTGGGACAGTTCCGCCAAAAAATCTATTTTTCGAAAAGGGTTATCTCCACTGATTAAGGATGAACTTGCTCGTGCCGACCCTCCCACTGCGTTAGGTGACTTTATTAACTACTGCATCCGTATTGATACTCGTCTGACTGAACGCAGGCAAGAGAGATGGTTCGAAAGCAATCGCACTAACCTTTTCCTACCTTCCTCTCCAGCTAAGGAACCTTTGAGTAGGATCACACGGGAACCTGAACCTGAACCCATGCAGGTAGACTCTTTACAACGACGGGTTAGTGATGCACGCAAGGAACATCGTTTTAAGGAGAATCTATGTTTCTATTGTGGTAAGTCAGGGCACTTCATTATAAACTGCCCCAGCCGTTCTCGTAAGACTACTGCAGCACTCATTCACTGTGAGTGTTGCGAGAGGGGATCTGTCAGGTCCGAGCCTCAGGCTCCAGAGAGATCTGCAGCAACAGATCTTGATTTCTCGGACTTAAACTCCGTTACTTCTGAGGACGTTGACTGTGTAAACGCTGCAATTTTTCAAGTTTCCTCAGCGGTGTCCCAGCTGAGTTGTAAGAAAAACAATTCTCATTGCTTTCTTTCCATCAAACTCTGGGTTGACTCAGCTTGGGTGTCTAGCTCTGCTATGATCGACTCAGGGGCAAGTGGAAATTTTATGGATGTCTCCTTTGCTCTGAAACAGGGGATACGTTCAGTGAAGAAGGCTACTCCAGTACAGATGGAAACTGTGGATGGCTCCCTGCTGACCTCTGGACCAGTGGATGAGGAAACAGAGCCTTTGAGGGTTCTTATGGGTAAAGATCATCAAGAGAAACTGTCCTTTATGCTTATCTCTTCTCCCCACTTTCCCATTATTCTAGGGCTACCATGGCTGCAGGCTCAGAATCCTACCATTAACTGGGAGACCAAGGAATTACACTTTCCAGAGAAACAGATAAGTCCAAAAGTTTCAGCTTGCTCTGTTCCTAAAGGAACCATGTCAGTCCCTGAACTACCAGCTGTATACCAGGACTATGTGGATTTATGTGACAAGAAGAACGCTGACCAGCTTCCCCCTCACCGTCCATATGATTGTCCAATTGAATTATTGCCTGGAGCAGAGATACCTTTTGGTAAGATCTACCCCCTGGCGGGGCCCGAGCTAAAGGCTTTAAAGGATTACATAGACGAAAATCTAGCCAAGGGCTTCATACGCCCCTCTTCATCTCCTGCAGGTGCACCCATCTTCTTTGTAAAGAAGAAAGATGGATCTCTGAGACCCTGCGTAGACTATAGGGAACTCAATAAGGTTACTATTAGAAACCGTTATCCATTGCCTTTAATCCCTGAGTTATTGGAGAGAGTGCGACATGCCAAAATTTTCTCTAAACTAGATCTCCGTGGGGCCTATAACTTAGTCCGTATTAGACCTGGGGATGAATGGAAGACTGCATTCAGGTCACGCTATGGACACTTTGAATATCTAGTTATGCCTTTTGGTCTGAGTACCGCCCCAGCCACTTTCCAACACTTGGTGAATGACATCTTCAGGGATCTCCTAGATACATTCGTGGTGATTTATTTGGATGATATTCTAATTTTTTCTAACTCCACAGAGGAACATCATGGACATGTGAGAATGGTCTTGGAACGTCTAAGACAAAATCATCTTTACATCAAACTTGAAAAGTGTGAATTCCATAGGACCGAAATTCAATTTCTGGGGTATGTACTGTCTACACAAGGAATTAGTATGGATGGAAGCAAGACCCAAGCCATCAAGGATTGGCCAAGTCCTAGAAATGTGAAGGAGGTGCAGCGCTTCATCGGGTTTGCCAACTTCTATAGACGTTTCATTAGGAATTTCTCTGAGGTAGTGTCACTTATCACCCAACTTACCCGGAAAGAGTCTAGGTTCTCCTGGACTCCCCAAGCCCAGGAAGCATTTTCCCGTCTAAAAGATAAATTTACCACTGCACCTATCTTAGTACATCCCAACCCCGAACTTGCTTTTATAATAGAGGTGGATGCTTCAGACTGTGCCGTTGGAGCTATACTCTCTCAGAGAACAGGTGAGAAGAATGTCTTGCATCCCTGTGCCTTCTTTTCCCAGCAGTTGTCTTCGGCTGAGAGGAACTACGATGTGGGCAATAGAGAGTTGTTGGCCATTATTGCCGCCTTCAAAGAATGGAGACACCTTCTTCAGGGAGCTGCACAGCAAATAGTCGTCCTGACAGACCATCATAACCTTGAATTTATCAGGTCGGCTAAGTGCCTGACTCCTCGCCAGGCTCGCTGGAATCTTTTCTTAAACCAATTTAATTTATCATTTCTTATAGACCAGGATCGCGCAATGGAAAGGCTGATGCACTCTCTAGGATTTATTCAGCAGAGACACGTCCACTTACTCCTCCTAAGACTATTCTTCCTGACTCTAGATTCCTGGGAGTGATTCATAATCAAGACCTACTTAAGGACATCAAGGAAGCATACCATGCGGATTCCTTTTTGGCACAACCCCCAAGGGACGTAAGTCTTGTCTTTAAGAATGGTGTGTGGATTCAGGGACAACGTCTGTATATTCCTGAAACAGTCAGATTAAGAGTATTGCAACTCATTCACGATTCCAAGATAGCTGGGCATAGAGGAATTCTAAAGACACAGGAATTTCTTTCTCGTTTCTTTTGGTGGCCCACTTGCAGGAAGGATGTTTTAAACTATGTCACTTCATGTGAAGTCTGTGCAAGATGCAAAACACCTCGCTCCTCACCAACTGGTCTGTTGCAACCTCTTCCCACCCCGTCCCGCAAGTGGGGATCCATTTCTATGGACTTCATTGTGGAGTTACCAACCTCTCAAGGGAAGAACACCATTCTAGTGGTGGTTGATCGTTTAACAAAAGCAGCTCATTTTATCCCTTGTGTCGGCTTACCCACTGCAAGACAGACATCAGATTTGATGATTAAAAATGTGTTTCGCTTACATGGAGTACCAGATGAGGTTATTTCGGATCGAGGGGTGCAATTCACTTCAAGGTTTTGGCAAAATTTCTGTGCAGCATTGGACATTAAAGTGAACCTTTCTTCTGCTTTTCATCCTCAGACTAATGGACAGACGGAACGAACCAATCAGACCCTGGAGCAGTATCTTCGCTGCTTTATCTGCCACCTACAGGATGATTGGGTGGATCTACTTCCACTGGCTGAGTTCTCTTATAACAACTCTCAGAGCGCCTCCACTAAGCAGTCTCCTTTTTACTCCAATTTAGGTTATCATCCTAATATTCTTCCTCGATTTCCCATAGAAACGCCTTTGCCAGCAGTGACTGAAAGAATCACGTCTTTACAAAAGAATATGGATCTTCTAAAGGGAAATCTGGAATTGGCTCAGGAAAGGTACAAGAAAGCCGCAGATAAATTTCGTAAACCTGCACCAGCTTTCAAGGTAGGAGACCTGGTCTGGCTGTCAACCAGAAATCTTAAGTTAAGAATTCCATCATCTAAGTTGGGACATAAATACATTGGACCTTATAAAATCAGTAAAATTATAAGTGCTGTCGCTTGTCGTCTTCAACTGCCCAGAACTATGAGAATCCACCCTGTCTTTCATGTATCTCTACTAAAGGCTGCGACACCCAATACATTTCCTGGACGTTCTTCTCCTTGCCCTGACCCAGTGCTAGTCGATGGTCAGGAAGAATTTGTGGTGGAAAGGATTCTGGATTCCAGGTTGTATAGAAATCAGTTACAATATTTGATTAAATGGCAGGCTACCCAGTGGAGGACAACTCATGGGAACCAGTCAATAACGTTAATGCTCCTCGCTTGCTCCGTCAGTTTCATCAGAGGTACCCACACAAGCCTGGTCTGAGGTCATCCGGAGGTTGTCCCTAAGGGGGGAGTAATGTAAGGTTCTGTGTTATGTAACGGTAGCTGAGGAGTGCAGGTAAAAAAGGAAATACACCAGAGCAGTTGGAATCTATGAGATTGCAGTACCCTGACTAACCACCGCAACTAGAGGCAGCCGTTGAGCGTTCCTACGTTGGTCCTAGACGCCTCGTCACAGCCTGAGAAACTAACTACACCTAAAGATAGAAATAGGAAAGCTATCTGCCCCGGAGCAGAACCCCAAAGATAATAGAAAGCCCCCAAACATGTAATGGCGGATAGACAAGAGGAAACACTGACACAGAAAGAAAATAGTATGAGCAAACGCTGGGGCCCAAACTATCTAAATAGAAAAGGACAGGAAGGGTACTTACAAAATAAGAAATTGTCTTATCTGATAGCAGGAGATGCAGACACGACACAGCAGGCTACAAGGGAAACTGGAAAGAAGGATTCAGACCAGAACAATTGATCACCGGCAACCCTGATGGGAAAATGACTCCCTTATATAAGACCAATCAGTAACACCTGATTCCCAGTCCTCACAATCCTCACTAGTACCGCTTGTAACCACCAGAGGGAGCCTCTGCTCAGAACTCATCTCAAACCCATTCACAACAGTACCCCCCCCTTGAGGAGGGGTCACCGAACCCTCATTTGAGCAACCAGGTCGGTCAGGATGAGTTCTATGATACGCACGGATAAGTCTCCTAGCATGGATGTCCGAAGCAAACACCCAAGAATTGTCTTCCTGACCATAACCTCTCCATTTAACCAAATACTGGAGTCTTCGTCTAGAAAAACGAGAATCCAATATTTTCTCAACCACATACTCCAGATTGCCCTCAACCAAAACAGGGTCAGGAGGCACAGCAGCAGGAACCACTGGCTCAACAAACCTCTTCAACAAGGACTTGTGGAACACGTTATGGATCTTAAATGTCCCTGGAAGAAGCAAACGAAAAGAAACAGGATTAATAATCTCCATGATCTTATAAGGTCCAATGAACCTAGGCTTAAATTTAGGAGATGCTACTCTCATAGGAATATTCTTTGAGGACAACCAGACCAAGTCCCCCACTTTAAACCGAGGACCATCAGTCCTATGCCGGTTAGCAAACCGCTGGGCCTTCTCCTGAGAGAGGGACAACCTCTCCACTACCTGGTCCCAAATCTGCTGCATACGCTCAACAACAGAGTCAACACCTGGACAGACAGAAGCCTCCGTCTGTCCTGAAGAAAATCGAGGGTGAAACCCAGAATTACAGAAAAACGGAGACATCAAAGTGGCAGAGCTAGCCCTATTATTAAGAGCAAACTCAGCCAAAGGCAAAAAAGAGACCCAGTCATCCTGATCAGCAGACACAAAGCATCTTAGATAAGTCTCCAATGTCTGGTTTGTTCTCTCAGTTTGACCATTGGTCTGAGGATGAAATGCCGAGGAGAAAGACAATTGAACACCCAGTTTAGAACAAAAAGTCCTCCAAAATCTGGAAACAAACTGGACTCCTCTGTCAGACACAATGTTCTCAGGAATGCCGTGTGAACGAACCACGTGCTGAAGGAACAACGGCACCAATTCAGAGGAGGAAGGCAACTTAGGTAATGGCACAAGATGTATCATTTGGAAAACCTATCACAAATTACCCAGATGGTGGTCATTCTCTGAGAAACAGGAAGATCGGAAATGAAATCCATAGAGATATGGGTCCATGGTCTCTTGGGCACAGGCAATGGCATCAACAAACCACTAGAGCGAGAGCAAGGCTTGGAGCGAGAGCAAGTCCCGCAGGACTGCACAAATTCCCTGACATCGCGAGACAAGGTAGACCACCAAAAGGACCGACTAACCAAGTCTCTGGTACCAAAAAATTCCGGGATGCCCAGCCAATGCGGAACAATGAATCTCAGACATCACACTCTTTTTCCATTGGTCCGGGACAAACAATTTTCCAACAGGACAGCGCTCGGGCCTATCCTCCTGACACCCCTCCAGAGCAAGTCTCAAATTGGGCGAGATGGCGGAAAGAACTACACCCTCCTTCAAAATAACAGAGGGATCAGATAGCTCAGGAGAGTCCGCAACGAAACTCCTCGAGAGGGCATCCGCCTTAACATTCTTAGTGCCAGGAAGAAAGGAAACCACAAAATTAAAACGTGTGAAAAACAAGGCCCACCTGGCCTGTCTAGGATTGAGTCGCTTGGCAGATTCCAGATAGACCAGATTCTTATGGTCCGTAAGGACCACCACCTGATGTTTGGCTCCCTCCAGCCAATGTCTCCACTCTTCAAAAGCCCACTTCATGGCCAATAACTCCCGATTACCCACGTCATAATTACGTTCAGTAGGAGAAAATTTTCAAGAGAAAAAGGCACAAGGGTTACTTTTAGAGGTCTCTGGATCTTTTTGGGACAAAACGGCACCTGCCCCAATTTCAGAGGCATCAACCTCCACCTGAAATGGCAGAGAAACATCAGGCTGCCGTAGAACAGGAGCAGAAGTGAATCTCTGCTTAAGTTCCTGAAACGCAGAGACTGCCTCAGGAGGCCAATTCACCACATCAGAACCCTTTCTGGTCAAATCAGTTAATGGTTTAACAATAACCGAGAAATTACCAATAAATTTACGATAAAAATTGGCAAAACCCAAAAATCTCTGAAGAGCCTTTAATGAAGTAGGTTGGACCCAATCACAGATGGCCTGAACCTTGACCGGGTCCATTTCAATAACAGATGGGGACAAAATGAATCCCAGAAATGAGATCTTCTGTACGCCAAAAAGACACTTTGATCCCTTCACATACAGAGCATTCTCTCTCAAAATCTGGAATACAGTTCGAACATGTTTCACATGAGAGTCCCAGTCATTAGAAAAAATCAAGATATCATCCAAATAAACAATCAGAAACTTGTCCACAAAATCCCTGAAAATGTCATTCATGAAGGACTGGAAGACGGAAGGAGCATTAGTGAGCCCAAAGGGCATCACAAGGTACTCAAAATGCCCTTCAGGGGTGTTAAATGCCGTCTTCCATTCATCCCCGTGCTTAATGCGAATAAGGTTATACGCCCCCTGAGGTCAAGCTTGGTAAACCAAGTAGCGTTTTTCACCCTGGAAAACAGGTCAGAAATCAAGGGTAACGGGTATTGATATTTCACAGTAATATTGTTCAAGAGACGATAATCAATACACGGCCTTAATGAACCATCTTTTTTGGCCACAAAGAAAAAACCGGCACCTAAGGGTGAAGAGGATGGTCTGATATGACCCTTCTCCAATGATTCCTTGATATAAGACCGCATAGCGTCATGTTCAGGTACAGACAAGTTAAAAAGGCGACCTTTAGGGAATTTACTACCCGGCACTAATTCAATAGCGCAGTCAAGGCTCCTATGGGGAGGTAAGGATGCAGATTTACTTTCGCTAAACACATCAGAAAAATCAAACAAAAAGTCAGGAACATCCTCAGCCTGGGGGAGGCAGAAAAAACAGGAGTGTTGGTATTAACACATTGGCAGCCCCAACTGGTTACAGACACAGATTTCCAATCCAAAACAGGATTATGAGACTGTAACCAAGGGAAACCCAGCACGATAATGTCATGCAGATTAAATAGAACCAAAAATTTGCAGCACTCCTGGTGATCAGGTTCAACCCTCATTATCACCTGAGTAGAAAACTGGGGTTTATTCTCAGCCAAAGGGGTAGAATCGATCCCCAGTAGGGGAATAGACTTCTGTAGGGGTATCAAGGAAAACCCACAACGTTTAGCAAAATCATAATCCATCAGGTTAATAGCTGCTCCAGAATCAACGAAAGCCTGAGCAGAAAATGAGGACAGAGAGCATATCAGAGTGACAGTTAATAAAAACTTAGTCTGAACACTACCCAAGACAACTGAGCGTGCAAAACGTCCTCCCCGCTTAGGGCAGACTGAAATAGCATGAGAGGCATCACCACAGTAGAAACATAACCCATTGCACTTTCGAAACTCATGACGCTGTGCCCCAGACACCACTCCATCACACTGCATGGGCTCAGCAGCTGGCTCACAAGGCAACACCATTCCACGCATACTTCTCCGCTCACGCAAACGTCTGTCAATTTGAATCGCTAATGACATAGAATCATTGAGACCAGAGGGGACAGGGAATCCCACCATAACATCCTTTACATTATCCGACAGACCCTTCCGGAAAAGGGCCGCCAAAGCGTCGTCATTCCACTTGGTCAGGACTGCCCACCTACGGAATCTCTGACAGTATAACTCAGCGTCATCAAGCCCCTGATTTAATGCCAACAAGGCTTTTTCAGCTTGATCAGTGACATTAGGCTCATCGTACAATAACCCCAAAGCCTGAAAAAACGCATCAACATCACTCAAAACAGGATCGCCAGGTATCAGGGAAAAAGCCCAATCCTGAGGATCGCCGCGCAGGAGAGAGATGATAATTTGAACCTGCTGCGCTGCGTTTCCTGAGGACTTAGATTTTAAGGCAAGAAACAATTTACAATTATTTTTGAAATTCTGAAACTTAGCTCGATCCCCTAAAAACAAATCTGGCATGGGGATCCTAGGTTCCACAACAGGCAACCTAGCAAGATATGCAGCAATACTCTGAACCTCAGTGGCAAGCTGATCCACACGGCCAGACAACTGTGCAAACTCCATTGGGAGAAAAGATCCTCCCCAGCACCCAGAGATACAGAGGAAAAAAAAAAAAAAAAAAAATGCAACAAACAGAAAAATATCTCTGACAACTTTTCTTCCTTCAAAATATTTTTTCCCTTCTGTGAGTACCATACAATTTTTATGGCCGGTGATACTGTTATGTAACGGTAGCTGAGGAGTGCAGGTAAAAAAGGAAATACACCAGAGCAGTTGGAATCTATGAGATTGCAGTACCCTGACTAACCACCGCAACTAGAGGCAGCCGTTGAGCGTTCCTACGTTGGTCCTAGACGCCTCGTCACAGCCTGAGAAACTAACTACACCTAAAGATAGAAATAGGAAAGCTATCTGCCCCGGAGCAGAACCCCAAAGATAATAGAAAGCCCCCAAACATGTAATGGCGGATAGACAAGAGGAAACACTGACACAGAAAGAAAATAGTATGAGCAAACGCTGGGGCCCAAACTAACTAAATAGAAAAGGATAGGAAGGGTACTTACTGCAATCTCAGAAAACCCTGAAAAAACACCAACTCTACTAATTTCAAAATCACCTGAGATCACACGACCTCTACCACCTAAATTAGTTCTCTGGTGTAAAAAAAAATCAAAACAACAGCCACTGAAAAAAAACTGGAAAAAGCAAAAGTACAAAACACAGTGGCTGGACTAAACTGAGAGGGCAAAAGCCCCCGGAGGGGACCCTGAAGGCCCCCACAGAAGTGCAGGACAAAATGCAAAAATATAGCAAAAACACAAAATAAGAAATTGTCTTATCTGATAGCAGGAGATGCAGACACGACACAGCAGGCTACAAGGGAAACTGGAAAGAAGGATTCAGACCAGAACAATTGATCACCGGCAACCCTGATGGGAAAATGACTCCCTTATATAAGACCAATCAGTAACACCTGATTCCCAGTCCTCACAATCCTCACTAGTACCGCTTGTAACCACCAGAGGGAGCCTCTGCTCAGAACTCATCTCAAACCCATTCACAACAGTTCTGTGTACATGTTCCTGAAACTCAGTTTTTCCGTCAGCCATTTTACTTTCTGTCTTGCTGCAGCTGTCTTGCCCTCAGTCAATATGGAGTTTCCAGCTTGCATGTTCCCGCCCTGATTCTCTCCCTCTTGCTTCTTAAGCAGCCACAGCTGAGCAATCAGTGCTTCAGAATCAAGCCTGCAGTGTACCTGTGACCTGACTCCTGGAAGCCTTGGACCTTGTACTCCAGTTATTTCCTATTGTGGAACTTTGGAACACTCGTGGACTTTGGAACCTTGCTATTTGATAAATCCACGTTTGCATGGACTTATGGTAACAGAGAAGAGATCCTGAACCTGTTGTGGAGAGTGATTGCTGAGCTTAAGTTACTCTGGCCTGCTGTGTCTCCTGCTTTTGTATCTGCAAACTGTGTGACTATTATTGCCATTTGTATGAAGTAATACAAGACCTTCTATATCAAACCTGTGACTCCTGTGTTTTCATCGCACCCAAGCACAAGACACTATATGAACTGTACTACATACATTACACACTGCTGCACAAGGTCCGCCTAGAGTGCGCTCACTTGCGACGTTCCAGCATGGCCAGATCGCGCATTGCAGCTCTGCAAGTCAGATTTCGCCTTCCTGAACATCGCATCATATGTTGGAGCGGTTGTGTGAGCAGCAGCCAGCAGTAATGGAGTATCAGCTGCAACAGGCGCAATCAACTCGCAATTTGCGCCGTTCACACTTCACCACTACTGAGTGGGCCTCTATGAAGGACATCTGTGACGTTTTGCGTGCGTTTGATGTCTCAACGCGGATGGCGAGTGCAGATGATACACTAGTCAGCATGACTGTCCCCCTTATCTGCCTGCTTCAGAAATCACTGAAAGCACTAAAGGAAGAGGTTTTGGAAGAGGTGGAGGATGAGGAGTCACAAATTCAATTACCTTCAGGACAGTCAGCGCAACGTGGTTCCTCACAAAGGGCTGGGCAGGGCTCACTTTGTAAGGAGGATGAGGAGGAGGAGGAGTCAATGTAGGAGGAAGAAATCCCTACAGAGGGAGGTACACAACGCTGTAGTCAGTATGTAGAGCGAGGGTGGGGTGATGCAGAGGAGACAGAGATGACGCCTCTTCCAGAGGACAGCTTTTGTTGGCCAGTTGGGAGTCTGCAGCACATGGTTGATTTCATGCTTCAGTGCCTGAGAAACGACCGCCGCATCGCCCACATTCTCAGCACGTCAGATTATTGGGTGTACACCCTCCTAGACCCTCGCTACCGGGACAACTTACAAACCCTCATCACACCGGTGAACCGGGACCGTAAAATGCAGGAGTACCAAGACACACTGGTGCAATCCATACTGTTGTACATTCCAGCCGAGAGAGCTGCTGCTGCTGCTGCTACTGCTTTACAAAGCAGCTCTGTGCGTCGAGGCAGTGTAGACACCTCTACAACAAGAGGGATCAGAAGCAGCGCCTCTGCACAGGGCAAGAACTGTATGTTACAAATGTGGCAAAGTTTTGTGACAGCGCCAGCAAGGTCTACACCATCCGAGACGGCTCCAGTCACCAGGAAGAAACGTTTCCGTAAGATGGTGACAGACTACTTGGCTTTCCCTCTAAGTGTACTCC
Source organism: Oophaga sylvatica (assembly GCA_033576555.1). Lineage (NCBI taxonomy): Eukaryota > Metazoa > Chordata > Amphibia > Anura > Dendrobatidae > Oophaga > Oophaga sylvatica. The sequence continues at coordinate 841,561,964 of JARQOD010000001.1, forward strand.
CAGATGCCTCTTCCCCTTTCAAATTTTGGGTCTCTAAGTTGGATACATGGCCAGAGCTTAGCCAGTATGCATTGGAGGTGCTGGCTTGCCCTGCTGCCAGTGTATTATCTGAGCGTGTCTTTAGTGCTGCAGGTGGTGTAGTAACAGACCGTCGCATGCGACTATCCTCAGAGAATGTAGACCGGCTTACTTTTCTGAAAATGAACAAGGCATGGATCTCACCTGAATTTGCCTGTCCGTTTTCAGATTAAATAACTGTTTGGCAACGTTTTCCATGTCTCCTGTTATGTTCATCTTTCTACCACCTGAACTCTACTCCCTGGGCTACAACACCGCCATTTGTTGCTCGTAAGTAATTGGCAGGGGTACTGACTCCTGGCCAGCCTGGTTACAGCACGACAGCTGTTTCCTGGCAGTGTGAACGTCAATTATCCTCCAATAAGTTGTGCTGTCGTGTTGCATTCGGGTTAGCCGACTCTATGGTGCCTGCAGTTTAGGTGATTCCTATGTGTGCTGTGGGATATGTAAATAAAGGCGGTTTCCATTGTGACAATAGGATAAGCACCCACTGTAGGACTGTGTGATTCGGTAACTGCGGACGGCTTGCGTCCTGTCAACTTACATTTTCATGGGTGCGTTCTTCTACCCGTCCGGGGTCCAGTACCGTCAAGTGGTTCTCCCCAGTGCCTTTGGCCTAGGTGCCTCCATCTCCGTATCCGAGTTCCAGCAACGTCTGCTGGTCCTTGGTAGTGCTTTGGAGCACAGGTACCTCCTGCTTAGTAACCGTGTCACAGTAACGTCAGCTGGTACTCGGTTGTGACATTGCCTCTTTTCCTTCTGCTACCCGTCCGGGGTCCAGTACCGTCAAGTGGTTCTCCCCAGTGCCTTTGGCCTAGGTGCCTCCATCTCCGTATCCGAGTTCCAGCAACGTCTGCTGGTCCTTGGTAGTGCTTTGGAGCACAGGTACCTCCTGCTTAGTAACCGTGTCACAGTAACGTCAGCTGGTACTCGGTTGTGACATTGCCTCTTTTCCTTCTGCTACCCGTCCGGGGTCCAGTACCGTCAAGTGGTTCTCCCCAGTGCCTTTGGCCTAGGTGCCTCCATCTCCGTATCCGAGTTCCAGCAACGTCTGCTGGTCCTTGGTAGTGCTTTGGAGCACAGGTACCTCCTGCTTAGTAACCGTGTCACAGTAACGTCAGCTGGTACTCGCTTGTGACATTGCCTCTTTTCCTTCTGCTACCCGTCCGGGGTCCAGCACAGTCAGCTGGTCCTCGTTACTTCCATTGTCTCTTGCTCCATCTGATACCCGTCAGGGTTCCAGTAACGTCAGCTGTTTCTCGGAAATTAGACGACATTAAAGACCACCCAGAAGAAGATGACGACAACAAGGACGACGAGCATGAAGCCAACCAGCCTGAACACCATCACAAAGAAAAAATAAAAGATTACCCAGAAGAAGATCACCAACAGGACAAAGAAGGTTAAGACAAACTACAAGATACAGAACAAGAGGCAGAAGAACAATAAGCAAAAGATCAAAAAGCAGAAGAACATGAAGTATAAGACCAAAATGAAGAGCAAAATATATGCTCTAAATTCTAAGCAGAAGAAGACTAAGCAGTGTATGGGGGTGAGTCCATTCCTCCTCGTGGTGCCCCTGGAAAATGCCTGCTGCTGCTGCAGGCTAAACTGAACACGGACAAGTACTGTTGTAATTTAAATCTTTTGTGACAGCAAGAACGGAAGGATGAACAATTCATACTTTTACAGATTACAAGTACAGGAATCTCTGTCACAAATAAGAATATGATGAAGAAGATGAAGAGGAAGAAGATGAAGAATTTGAATATGAAGAAGATTAATTAGTTTAATAATAACAATATGAGTAATGTAAACAAAAACATGAATAGCAAGAAGTTTAAGAAGAAGATTAAGAAGGTGAAGATGAAGAATAATTTGATGAGAAAGATGATGCTGCTGCTGAAGATTATGAAGGAGAAAGTGTGGCACTGGCAAAAGTTAAAAAGGTGAAGAGCATGGAAGTTGTGAAACATACATATTTGCCAAAATAGAAAAAAGGTTAATAACATTGTCAATTTGTTAGTCAATCCAAACGTATTTCCAAAAAAAAATATATTAATGCTATTCCAATGCATTGGGTTAAACATGTATGCCTTTATTGTCTCCTCAACCTCCCCCAATACATTCTACATTAGTCTTTGTTGTTTTCCTTCATGTACAATTAACCAACAAGGCAAGAATGGTTTTTTTTAATGTCGATATTTTGTTCCCATAGACTTACATTGGACTTCCGGAATCGGAATCGGATATCGACGATATTTAGTGATATCGGCGATACCATTTCGATACGATATTTTTAGATATCGAGCAGTATCGCTCAACACTATCCACCACCTCATCTTCCTCTTCCCCACCCTGGTCCTGCTCCTGACTTTCCGGCAATTGTGTCTCATCATCGTCCACCTCTTGTGACCGTGGCTGCTCAAAGATTTGTGCATTGCTACATGGAATATCATCTTGACCAAGTGGACCGGGCGAGAGGCACGAATCTCCAAACGGAAAACTGAACAGCTCTTCGGAGTGTCCGAGTGTGGGATCAGTTGTCTCAGGTCATTCAGCATGGTGGAAGGAAGGAGGATCAGGGTAAGGAATATCTGTAATTTCCCCCCGGGATCAATAAAGTGTATCGTATCGTATATGCGGCCCAGAATCACGGCTAATGTGACTTGACCATGTTGAAGACAGGGTGCTGGTGGTGATGGATAAGTAACTGGAAGTATTATCCGCTATCCAACCAACAACCTTTTCACACTGCTCGGGCTTCAATATTGCTGTCTTGCCGCGGTCCCCTAGGACTTCAGACACTAAGGTCCAGCGAGAAAATGTGGGTGTTTTTGGTGGGCCAATTTCAGCTTGCCCAGAGCCTCGGCCTGCACCATCACCATCATGTCCACTTCCCTGTCCCTGGCCATGTGCCTTGCCCATTGTAAATGGACTAGAATATTATACACGTTCACTACAAAAGGGTGATTTTGGAGGCAACTTGTATGCGATACGTGTGCTGGAAAAACAAAATTTTACCTATCTGGATTTTAGGTAAAAATGTGTTTTGCCTTATCAGATTTAATAAGTACATTAACAGACTGCAAAACAAATACGTGTAAGCCTAAAATGGCCAAATTTTTGATAATGATAAATGAGGCCTGTCAGGGAGATACCACAACGACAAATGTGTGGCCTGTTATTTTTTTTATTTTTGGGCTATCTAGTGCTGTATATAAGTACTGTGAAACCCAGGACAAACAAAGGAAAACTGGCCCAAACTGGCCAAACATTGAGCAACCACAGATATCAGCTGGCACGGAGATACCACACCGAAAAATGTGTGTCCTGTCCTTTTTTTAATTATTTTTGGCTAAATATTGCTGTATATAAGTACAGTGACACCCAGGACAAAAAAAGAAAACCGCCGTAAACTGGCCAAACTTTTAGCACGCAAAAATATGAGCTGGCACAGAGATACCACTATGACAAATGTGTGGCCTCTGCTTTTTTTAATTTTTTGGCTAAATACTGCTGTATATAAGTACAGTGACACCCAGGACAAAAAAAGAAAAGCGCCGTAAACTGGCCAAACTTTGAGCACGCAGAGAGATTAGCTGGCACGGAGATAACACACAGAAAAATGTGTGGCCTGTATTTTTATTTGCTAAATACTGCTGTATACAACTACAGTGACACCCAGGACAAAAAAAGAAAACCGCCGTAAACTGGCCAAACTTTGAGCACGCACAGATATGAGCTGGCACGGAGATACCACTACAAGAAATGTGTGGTCTGTATTTTGTTTTGTTTTTTTGGCTAAATAATGCTGTATATAAGTACAGTGACACACAGGACAAAAAAAGAAAACCGCCGTAAACTGGCCAAACTTTGAGCACGCACAGATATGAGCTGGCACAGAGATACCAGTATGACAAATGTGTGTTTTTTTTTCGTTTTTTTTTTTTTTTTTAACTACTGATGTATCTAAGTACAGTGACACCCAGGACAAAAAAAGAAAAGCGCCATAAACTGGCCAAACTTTGAGCACGCACAGATATTAGCTGGCACGGAGATACCACACCTAAAAATGTGTGGCCTATTTTTGGGGGTGTAAATACTGCTGTATATAAGTACAGTGCCAGACAGCAAAAAAAAATTGATTTAGGGCTAAAAAGACCAAAATTTTTAGCAGATGGATGAGCGTGTCACAGATATACCACACTGTTAAATATGTAGCCTGTATATTTTTTGGGGGGGTTCAGCAAAATAGTGTCAAGAAATTGTGTAAGACACTCAAAAAAAAAAAATCTACTCAACCGTACCATATAAAAATTAAATATTTCTCTGCGCACTCAAAAGAGGGATGTTTGGGACCCCTTTAAAATTGCTGGATTTTTACGCTGTGCTAGGAAAAGGATCTGGCTGTATTGTGCACTGACATAAAGCAAATGGAGGAAAAAAAAAGGGCTCTGGATTGCTTTGCAATAAAAAAAAGCTTTATTAGCCTTGGCCAAAAAAAATTTCAAAGCCAATTACACCTAGGGCTTGGTATATATGGCTAATATATCCTACAGGTAGCAGCAGCAGCACCAGCACACAGGAAGGGAATGGATCCTCTTGATGTATGCAATGATCTATATACACACATAGAGCGATGTACACTACCCTGCCTACCTAACACTGGAACCTATATACTTTGGAATTAGTCCTTAGAAGGACTGTTGGTTTATCTGGATTTGACTAATTTATGATGGTAAACCACACACTAACTAATAAATTCCCAATTCTGACCCTATCTCGACAGCAGCTCTCCCTATACTATCTAAATCCGGAGCTGAATGCGCAGAGCAGGGCGGCGTCCGGTCTCTTATACCCCTGACGATGCTTTGTGGCCAACCAATCACTGCACGACCACAACAAAGATGGCTGCGGCGTTTCATTGCCTGGCAGACAATCCCTGCATCATGATTGGGTCTGTAAAGTCTGCCAAGAAAGCTGGGTGGAGACCCGAGTTCCCTCCGAGTAATCCCGGAAATGCTCGGTACACCGAGTACCGTGATACTCTTGCGAGTAACGAGTAGTGGCAGGCACATTCGCTCATCACTAGTAACCAACATTCGGGGGCCAAATAGTTTTCCAAGCTTGATTTACGAGGGGTCTATAACCTAATAAGGGTTCGTGAAGGGGATTAGTGGAAAACTGCGTTTCTCACGTCTGAAGGACTGTTTGAGAACCTGGTCATGCCCTTCGGTCTGACTAACGCTCCTGCTGTTTTTCAAAATTTTATTAATGTCATTTTTTCTGATCTGATTGGGCGCTTTGTGGTCATTTATCTTGTTGACATTTTAGTGCACTCCCCTGATAGTCAAACTCACTTGCACCATCTGTGAACGGTTCTTCTGAGACTTGGAGAAAACCATTTGTATGCTAAGTTGGAGAAGTGTTCATTCTTTGTACAGGAATTGTCTTTTTTGCATTTAATTGTTTCCTGTGAGGGATTTTGCATGGATCCGAAAAAAGTCCAGGCTATTACTGATTGGGTTCAACCTCACGATTTAAAGGGTTTGCAACGTTTTCTGGGCTTTGCAAACTACTATCGAAAATTCATTAAGGGTTTTTCTCAGGTGGTTAAGCCCCTGACTGATCTCACACTCAGGGGGGCTGATGTTAAGAATTGGTCAACGTCTGCGAAAAATTCTTTTCTGACCTTAAAAAAGTGTTTTATTTCCGCCCCAGTGTTGGTCCAGCCAGATCCATCTAGACCTTTTATCGTGGAGGTCGACGCTTCTGAGGTGGGAGTGGGGGCAGTTTTGTCTCAGGGTCCCGCTACTCTGACCAACTTCATACCTTGTGCCTTCTTTTCCAGAAAGTTCTCTTCTGCCGAGAGAAATTACTATTTGGGTAATAGGGAGCTTTTGGCGGTCAAGTTGGCCTTTGAAGAATGGAGGCATTTTTTGGAGGGGGCTGTTCATCCTGTTACCGTGATCACAGATTACAAAAATTTAGCTTATATTAAGTCTGCCAAAAGACTGACCCCCAGGAGGCCCAGTGGTTGCTTTTTTTTCCCAATTGCAATTTTCCATCACCTTCGACCCGGGGTCTAAGAATGTTAAGGCAGATACATTGTCCTGAAGCTTTGATCCAGTGTCTCCTCTTGAGCCACCATCCTCCATTCTTCAACCTGGGGTGGTGGTGGATGAAATCTCATCTGATTTGGAGAGAGAGATTTTTGAGGCCCAGGCTATGGCTCCCAGTAATAAACCTATGGTTAAATTGTTTGTACCTTAACATTTCCATCTTAGACTCCTGTGGGATTTTCATGAGTCTGTATTGAGTGCTCATCCTGGGATTTCTGCCACCCAGGAGGCTGTTGCTAGGGTTTTCTGGTGGCCCTCTTTGGTTGCAGATGTTAAAAGGTTTGTGTCTGCGTCTGGGGTTTGTGCCCATTCTAAAAATTCTCATTGCCGGCCGGGGAATTGGTGCCTTTACCAATTCCGGATAGACCATGGACGCATTAGTCCATGGATTTTATCACTAATCTCCCTCATTCCAGGGGTAACTCCGTTGTGTGGGTGGTGGTGGATAGATTTTCCAAACAGGCCATTTTTGTACCTCTGCCCGCTTTACCGTCTGCTGAAACCTTAGCCAGATTGTTTGTGCAGCATGTGGTCCGTCTGCATGTGGTGCCTATGAATGTGGTGTCTAATAGGTGTGCAGTTTGTGGCCAAGTTTTGGAGGGCCTTTTGTAAGAAGTTGGGAATCACATTGTCTTTTTCCTCTGCTTACCATCCGGAGTCTAATGGGCAGACCGAACGTACTAACCAGTCCTTGGAGCAAATTCTGAGATGTTTGGCATCTTCCATACAGGATGACTGGTGTGATGCGTTGCCCATGGCAGAGTTTGCTTTCAACACTTGGGTGAGTCAGTCCACGGGAATGTCTCCCTTCCTGGTCAACTATGGGTTGAACCCTCATTTTGGGGAGTTTTCGCGCATGGACTCAGGTTGTCCTGGGGCGGAGGGTACTGTGCAACGCTTAAAGGCCTTGTGGGGGGAGGTTCAGCGATACATCACTAAGGCCCAGGAAAAGTACAAATTTTTTTGCGGACAAGAGAAGGGAGTTGGGTCCTGCGTTCCTGCGTGGGTGAGAAGGTGTGGTTGTCCACCCACAATATTAAACTCAAGGTCCCCTCAGCTAAACTAGGTCCTAAGTTCATTGGCCCATATAAAATTGTGGAGGTCATCAACCCGGTGGCCTATAGGTTACAGCTTCCCGCCTCCTTCAAAATATCCAATGTTTTCACAGGTCCCTCTTGAAACCTCTGGGAGCGGTTGAAGAGGACTCCTCGTCCGTCACTCCTCCTATATCAGTGGAGGGCCATCTGGAGTATGAGGTGGGGCACATCATTGATTCTCAGTGGGTGTGCTTGAATCTCCAGTATTTTGTGCACTGGAAGGGGTATGCTCTGAAGGATCAGTCTTGGGTGTCGGCCAGTTCAGTGCATGCCGATCGATTAGTTCGGGCTTTTCATGCCAGGCATCCTGAGAAGCCTGGGGTCCAGTGGCCCCCCCATTAAGAGGGGGGGTACTGTCATGGTTGTGGACAGGGTTCCCTTCCCTGTCCTCTCAGGGTTAATTTTGTATGGCCTCCTTTTGGTTTGGGGAGGGCTATATGTACCCGCCCCTGTCTGGGGAGCCTTGTCAGTGATACATTCATTCTTGGTTGTGTCTGACCCCCTGGTGTGCATGCATACTGTTTTATCCGATTGCCTCTTAGGCCTCTTTCACACATCCGTTTTTTTGTATCAGGCATGATCCGGCGTGTTGCTAAAAAAACGGATCCGGTACCAGATGCGTTTTTTTACCATTGACTTTCATTAGCGCCGGATCGTGCCTGATGTCATTGCGTTGTATCCGTTTTTGTCCGGATCCGGCGGAAATGTACATTCCGGCGGCCGGACAAAACGGTGCATGTAACGTTTTTTTTGTTTGCCGGAGCCGCCTGATAGTGCCTGAAACGGCGCATCAGGCGGCCGGAAACAATAGAAGTCAATGGAATCGGATCAGATTTTTGTGCAATCCGTCAAAAGTGTGATCCGGATTCTGGAAACCAAGGTCGACTACTAGTACTACTACTACTACTACTACTACTACTACATTTTCCAGTGTCTCCGGGCATCCGAAACCCTCTTTTTCTGGGTTCAAAAGTTCAGGTCGGATCCAGCAAAAAAACGGATCCGTTGCATCAGTTTTTTTATTTCAGTGCCGGATCCGTCCCTTCAGGTGTTCGACGGATCATGCCTGATACAAAAAAACGGATGTGTGAAAGAGGCCTTAGTGTATGATCCAGTCTGTTTTCTCGTTCTGTGCTTTGCCTTGTGACTCTGTTCTTATTGTCTATTTCCGGCTCTGACCTTTCGCTTGATTACTCTTACTTCCCACCCGTCTGCCTCTGCCCATTTGTACTGCACCGCTATCTTTGGCTTCCTGACCTCTGGCTATGTCCTGACCACTCTCTGCGTCTCACCTTTTGGCACTACATCGACCTCCCAGCTTGACTTCTGACTACTCTCTGGCATCGCTGGTCACCACCGCTACTCGGTGTCTGATTCTGCCTCCGGCCACTCCCCCGGTGGTCATGTGCATAAGGTCCTGGACTCCAGCAGGTAAGCTCACCCCAGTTCTCCTCTTACACTCTGTGACCTCTTAGAGCTCGTGCACAGGCTCCTGCTGTAAGTCTGCAGCAGGGTTCTTGATAACCCCCATCCTCTCCCATTCACCCCCAGTGCTCTGTCCCCCCTACTCCACAATACCCCCATCCTCTCCCATTCACCCCCAGTGCTCTGTCCCCCTCCCCACAATACCCCCATCCTCTCACATTCACCCCGAGTGCTCTGTCCCCATACACAACAATACTCCCATCCTCTCACATTCACTCCCTGTGCCCTGTCCCCCCTGCCTCACAATAACCCCATCCTCTCACATTCACCCCCAGTGCCCTGTCCCCCTCCCTCACTTCAGCCCCCACAATGCCCTCATCCTCTCACATTCATCCCACAGTGACCGTGACATGCCAAAACTGAATGAATTTAATAAATTTCATCCCCACTTACCGATGAGGTTTGCAGGCAGTGAGGCAGGACCAGGAAGTGTCCAGTTTAATGCACAGAGGGCACTAGGACCCAGCGTGCCTGAGACAATCAGAGCCTGCATGGCAGAAAGTTACTAACTGCAGCTGCTGCTGGCCAGGAAGCAGCTCCTCCGGTGAGACAGCAGCACCGTACAGAGACTGAGGCTCTGCGGCCTGCTACTGTGCAGTCTGTCAGACAGCAGAGCCGGCATTGTCCTGCTCTCTCCATGACACTTCAGGTACGGCCAAATGAGAAAAGTGGCCATGTCTCTCAGTGGGCCACTGCATGTGACGGGGCCCGGTGTAACAGGCCAAATTAACCCCCCGCCCAGAATATACCTGGGGTTAAAGTGGCCTAGGCCAGATTATACCCTGGGTATATTCTGGCCTAGGCCAAATTATACCCTGGGGCATAAATTGTCCTAGGCCAGATTATATTCCTCCGGGTCAGAATATACCCCAGCTGCTCTAGATCAGATATTTCAGGCTTTTGAGAACCATTGAGAGATATATTCAATAACGGGGCCCCAGGCAGCGTATATCACTCAATTCTGTGCGATATCTGGGGCCCCTGTGCGATGTCTAGGGCCCTTGTGCACTCACTTTGGCCCTGTTATTAAGTATACTTGGGGTATATTCTGGCCCAGAGGGGTATAATCTGGCCTAGGCCAAATTATATTTCGGAGTATAGTTTGGCCTAGGCCAGAATATACCCGGGGTATAATCTGGCCTAGGCCACTTTAACCCCGGGTATATTCTGGGCAGGTGGGTTAATCTGGCCTGTTAACCTGCCCCACCAGTAGCTCAGTATTTGGTCAGTATTTTACCTCTGTTATGTTTTCGTAGCTGAGGAGAAAAAACAAATACGGCAATACACCAGAGAGGCTGGAACCTATTGAATTGCAGTAACCTGAACTAAACACAACAACTAGAGGTAGCCGTGGAGCGTTCCTACGTTGATCCTAGACGCCTTGTCACAGCCTGAGAGATAACTACACCTAAAGGCAGAAAGAGGAAAGCTATCTGCCCCGGAGCAGATCCCCAAAGAAAATAGGAAGCCCCCAAACATGTAATGGCGGTTAGACAAGAAGAAGCATGGCCACAGACAGAAAATAGAATGAGCAAACGCTGGGGCCCAATTTGTCTAGACAGAAAAGTACAGGAAAGGATTCTCACTGCAATCCAAAAAAAACCCTAAAAAATACCAACTCTTCTGATTGCAAAAACACCTGAGATCACACGATCTCTACCACCTAAATCAGATCTCTGGTGTAACAAAACTAAGCCGCAGCCACTGAAAAAAACAGGAAAAAGCAAATGAACAAATAACAGTGGCTTCAGATAAACTGAGAGGAGCACAAGCCCCAGGAGGGGACCTGTTGTGAATGTGCTAGAAATGAATTCTGAGCAGAAGCTCCCTCTGGTGGTTACAAACAGTACTGAACTATCCAATGAAGATTGTGAAGATTGGCGATCAGGTGTTACTGACTGGTCTTATATAAGGGAGGTTCCCTCCCATCAGGGTTGCCGGTGATCAATTGTTCTGGTCTCATCTTTGATTCCTGTTCACTTAGTAGCTTGCTGTTTCGTGCCTGCATCTTCTGCTAACAGATAAGACATTTTCTTCTTTTAGTTTTTTGTGCTTGCTTTTTGCATTTTGTCCTGCACTTCTGTGGGGGTCTGTCGGGTCCCCTTCGGGGGCTTGTGCTCCTCTCAGTTTAGATCAGCCACTGTTGTTTGTTCATTTGCCTTTTCCAGTTTTTTCAGTGGTTGCTGTTTAGTTTTTGTTACACCAGAGAACTAATTTAGGTGGTAGAGGTCGTGTGATCTCAGGTGGTTTTGTAATTAGTAGTGTTGGTACTTTTCAGGGTTTTTTGGGATTGCAGTAAGTGTCCTTCCTATCCTTTTCTATTTAGGAAGTTTGGGCCCCAACGTTTGCTCATACTATTTTCTGTCTGTGTCAGTATTTCCTCTTGTCTAACCGCCATTACATGTTTGGGGGCTTTCTATGTTCTTTGGGGATCTGCTCCGGGGCAGATAGCTTTCCTCTTTCTATCTTTAGGTGTAGTTAGCTTCTCAGGCTGTGACGAGGCGTCTAGGACCAACGTAGGTACGCTCCACGGCTGCCTTTAGTTGTGGTGGTTAGTCAGGGTACTGCAATCCCATAGATTCCAACCTCTCTGGTGTATTTCCTTTTTGCCTGCTCTCCTCAGCTACTAAATCATAACAGGGACCCGGCTGACCTCCACAGAAGTGCAGGGAACTATGCAAACAGCAAGCACAAAAATAAAAGCAGAAAATATCTTATCTGAAAGCAGAAGATGCAGGCAAGACTCAGCAAACTTCCAAATGAACCAAAAACCACAATTGAGACAAGAACAATTGATAACCGGCAATCATCATGGGAGGG
>JARQOD010000001.1:841573668-841640743 GCA_033576555.1 Oophaga sylvatica
AATGATCACCCCAATTAATACAATGTACTAATTGATGCAAATAAAAAAAGAAAGAAAGCTACTCACCACTCCCTGTTCACCCACTGCTCAGTCTCTGCAGCATGTTTTCTTTCTGAAGCTCTGTACAGCAGGCACGATGTAGGCATATCATTAGGCCCACTGCGCTGAGACATCAGCTCAGACGCACAGGGAGAATGATGCTTAACCTCTCCCTGCTCCATCATTGCTTTCAGCTGTATCTGCATCCATGATCGGGCATCTCCGATTCCATAACTGACTGGCCACATAGCAGACATGGGGTCTGCCGCCATTATATAAATAGCCACAACTCCTGTTTCTTTGGCTTCCTGCTCTCTCCTTCCCTTCACTCAGTACTATAGATAGCAGAAGGGAGATGGGGTTGTACTGTATTTGCAGCGGAGAGAGGAGAAAAGAATCTAAAGTGTTACTGAGAGCAGAGAAAATAGGCTATCGACAAGGAGGACTGCACAAGGAGAAGAAATAAGTGTAGGTAAATTTGACTAACTAAGGGTAAACGCTAACAGACTGTACGTAAAAAATAATTTATCCATGTCCAAGGTGTCCATACAATTTATTTCTTCTGGCTGTTCAATTGACAAAATAAGCCTGTTATAGATGTCGTATGCGACCATCATCCCCTCTTGATTCTAAGCTCTTATTGTTTCTCCCTGTAAGATTCTGCAGAATATGGATTATCTTCCTGTCACTATTCTTTTAATATATGGTTTCATGGATGACATCAATATTTCTTATCACACAGAATAATTATTACTGTGATTCTTATGCAGGCATGCAGAACTTTATGGAGCTCCATTCTACTCAGATATGCTCAAATAAAGCCAATTATTCTACCTAAAATATCTAAAAATATGTCCTTATTTTTTTATCATTTGTTTTGGCAGGACTCTTTTCTGTAAGAAAATTTGCCGGTACCTGTGCATTTTTGCGGATCATGTAGGATCTCGTCTAACTTCAGTTTCGATAAGTCTTCACGTGATAGATGTCATTTTCAGTCAAACTGCTCCCCCTGGTGTTCAAAGGGTAATAAAGATGTCTCCAATGTAAGGGGCCTTTGGAATCTCATCACAGTACAGTAATGTTTATCCGTAGCAAGATCTGATTGATTCTTGTTTTATATTTTATTAGACTTTTACATTTAAAATAAAGCAGAATTCTGCAGAAGGGTTTCCCAATTTAAGAACCATTCCTTCCTCAAAGGTTAAAGGATCAGAATGTAGTTATATTGTGCACTTAAGACCGATGCTCTAAGGTATTATACTAGTACAGCAAATCTAGCCATATAATTTTACTGAACTATTCATGTATCAATTTTTTTTTATAGATTCACATATCTCCTCCATTGGACCTCATTCAGACAGCTCTATTTTCAGTCCATGTACAGTCATGGCCAAAAGTTTTGAGAATGACACAAATATTATATTTTCACATGATCTGCTGCCCTCTGGTTTTTATGTGTGTTTGACAGATGTTTTTATCACAGACAGAAATATAATAATTGCAAACATATGAGTAACAAAAGCTTATATTGAATAGAATGAGTTAATGCAGCAAGTCAATATTTGCAGTGTTGACCCTTCTTCTTCAGGACCTCTGCAATTCTCCCTGGCATGCTCTCAATCAACTTCTGGACCAAATCCTGTCTGACAGCAGTCCATTCTTGCACAATCAATGCTTTCATTTTGTCAGAATTTTTAGGTTTTTGTTTGTCCACCCGTCTCTTGATGATTGACCACAAGTTCTCAATGGGATTAAGATCTGGGGAGTTTCCAGGCCATGGACCCAAAATCTCTATGTTTTGTTCCCTGAGCCATTTAGTTATCACCTTTGCTTTATGGCAAGGTGCTCCATCATGCTGGAAAAGGCATTGTTGATCGCCAAACTGCTCTTGGAGGGTTGGGAGAAGTTGCTCTTGGAGGACATTCTGGTACCATTCTTTATTCATGGCTGTGTTTTTAGGCAAGACTGTGAGAGAGCCGATTCCCTTGGCTGAGAAGCAACCCCACACATGAATGGTTTCAGGATGCTTAACAGTTGGCATGAGACAAGACTGGTGGTAGCGCTCACCTTGTCTTCTCCGAATGAGGCGTTTTCCTGATGTCCCAAACAATCGAAAAGGGGATTCATCAGAGAAAATAACTTTACCCCAGTCCTCAGCAGTCCACTGGCTGTACCTTTTGCAGAATATCAGTCTGTCCATGATGTTTTTTCTGGAGAGAAGTGGCTTCTTTGCTGCCCTCCTTGAGACCAGGCCTTGCTCCAAGAGTCTCCGCCTCACAGTGCGTGCAGATGCACTCACACCTGCCTGCTGCCATTCCTGAGCAAGCACTGCACTGCTGGTAGCCCGATCCCGCAGCTGAAACACTTTTAAGAGACGGTCCTGGTGCTTGCTGGTCTTTCTTGGGCGCCCTGAAGCCTTTTTGGTAACAATGGAACCTCTCTCCTTGAAGTTCTTGATGATGCGATAGATTGTTGACTGAGGTGCAATCTTTCTAGCTGCGATACTCTTCCCTGTTAGGCCATTTTTGTGCATTGCAATGATGACTGCACGTATTTCTTTAGAGATAACCATGGTTAACAGAAGAGAAACAATGATGCCAAGCACCAGCCTCCTTGTAAAGTGTCCAGTGGTGTCATTCTTACTGAATCATGACAGATTGATCTCCAGCCATGTCCTCATCAACACCCACACCTGTGTTAATGGAGCAATCACTGAAAAGAGGTTAGCTGGTCCTTTTAAGGCAGGGCTGCAATGATGTTGAAATGTGTTTTGGGGGATAAAGTTCATTTTCTAGCCAAATATTGACTTTGCAAGTAATTGCTGTTAATCTGATCACTCTTTATAACATTCTGGAGTATATTCAAATTGGCATTAGAAAAAATGAAGCAGTAGACTTTGTAAAAATTAATATTTGTGTCATTCTCAAAACTTTTGTCCATGACTGTACACTAGTGGCCAAAATTGTGGATACACTTCAAATTTTTGTCATTTTTTTAAGTTTTTAGCATGCAATCATACAAAGTGTTTATAACAATAATGCCACAATTAGTCTAAGGCTAGTATCAGACTAGCGAGTTTGATGCGAGAAACTCGCACGAGTCTCTCACATCAACACCCGGCACTGCCACCGACACTCGGACCGGAGCGTGCGGCTGCATAGAAATACATGCAGCCACACGCTCCGGTCCTAATGCCGGCGGCAGTGCCGGGTGTTGATGCGAGAGACTCGTGCGAGTTTCTCGCATCAAACTCGCTAGTCTGACCCCGGCCTAAGGTAGATTAGAACACCTCTACATAGAAGCAGAGTTACCATAATACAAAATATCTCATTACTTCTATAAGAACAGCGGAATGGCCGAATCAAAATATCACATCCTAATATGTTAATTTCATGCTATCTCTATGTGTTCTTTCTTTAGTAGCGTGTAGGGTATCCTTTAGAATGGATAACAGATTGGCATCTCCTTGGCATTGATTTAACAAGACTTCTCAGGTTCTCTGTGGTTATAACATGGTACAAGGAACTGATAACAGCTGCAATCAATGCCTGTTTGTTGCTCGGTCACTTAATAGAAACCAATCGCTTTAATCTTGACCACACATTTTCGATAGGGTTCAGATCAGGACTGTTTACTGGCCATGAAAGTGTAAGGGGGTGACATAGGCTTACAGCCTTGTTTGCTCACCTAATGGTTCTTAATGTGTAACTGGTTACATGTGTTGATTACTGTAATGTCGTTAACACTCGGTGGTATTGCTACATGTAAAATATATATTACCCGGATAGTCAATAGTACTGCCACACTCTTTTCTGTGTTGCCATGTTATGTACAATGTTATATATGTGTGTTGTTTACAATTGTATTTATGCCTGTAGATAGGGACAGTTCTTAGTGCGCCTTTCAGACACTAGAGGGGGATACTTTAGTGTTCATAGTTCTGGGTAAGTGTAGTTTCCTTTGGGGTCACTAGATGCAGGCATACTAGTGAGCCTTATTAGTGTAGGTCTTAGTGAGTTAATAAGGGGTTAACATAGAAGGGGCTGTCAGGTGGTAAGCTGCAGGTCTTAGGGAAGTTTAGTCAGACAGGGCAAGGGTGCCCGAAGTGTCCACACGGGCTCAAAGCCCAGGACGGCTTGACAGCCCCGTAACATTTTGCAAGTGAGAGTCCCAGGTATCCGCAGTTGTAGGATGGAAGGACAGTGTGACAAAAGAATGAAGAAGTTATGGCAACTGATTGCCTGGGCAGACGCCTGGGAGTCTGAAGACAGACGGACCACGGAGCTAACGGGACCAGTGAGTGAGAAAGAAAGGAACGCTGAAGATTCACAGGGGACAGTACAGACGGGTCGGATGCTTTGTCAGAGTCAGCCTAGCTTAGTGACTGATGATCTCTATCCTGAGTTGAAGCAGGCAGAGGGAATTGTCATTGTGGCGAGGTTGAGCAGGGAGGAAGCTGATAAGCAGTCTAAGATGGTTCGATCTGGGCGCGTACTGCAAGAAACCATTCCAGTTGCAATGGACTGTGTCTCATTTGATGGGGGTCGCCGTGGGAAGGAATCTTCCTTGTCTGAGAAGTGCCCAGAGGGACCTGAACCTGGAGATACAGGTACGCACATCAATGGACTTTATGTTTCAGTAGGGGACGGCCAGGACACTGATGCTGAAGTAACCGTGGTCATGACTATAGTCCTGGCCGGCCCTTACAAAATCACAGAAATTTGTTTGCTTTCAAACCATTTTAGACATTGCCTTGCAGTGGGACAAGGTGCTCCATCCTGTTGTAAAATAATTCTGTCTGTTCCTTGACAAGGTCACGAATTGACGGGATGAGCTTTTGGTTCAAGGACATCATGAATATATTTTGAAGCATTTACAGTTCCCTCAAGGACCTATATTCTCCCAATAGCATGCCAGGACATACAGTCCCATATCAAAATACTCTCAGTATGTTTCATTATAGCTGTCATACACTCTGGAAGACAGTCTTCCTTTGGCCTTCTCCAAACATAACACACTCCGTCACTACCAAAAATATATATTGTTGTTTTATCGCTCCAGATTATTTTCTTCCAATCTTCAGTTGTCCAGCTAAGATGTTCCTTGGCCCAGGAAATTCTCTTACTTCTCTGTTTTTTTTATAACTGTAAATTTTTATTAAAATTTTATCAACTTTTGACAAGTGAAAATAGATCAGGACCAACATTTGAATTACATAAAAAAGAAATGAGAATTACATTGGTTCACCAATCAAAATATAACCAAAGCATAAACAAGTCATCTGAAAGGTAACTTTAAATATACATACATACAGACAGGGCACACACCAGAAGGAAGGGCCCAACAGTAATTCCATGGAGCTTAAACTGACTCAAAATTCTCCACACTCATATTTAGAATCGCCGTCATGTATTCCATCCTTCGGATGTCGTTGACTCTATATAGTAGGTGAAGACGCGAAGGGGGGGGGAGATCTGAGTCCAGTTGAGAGCGATAAGGTAACTGGCCATCCTGAGAATGTGAAGAAGCAATTTGGCTGACTTTCTCCCCATCCCTTTAGGAGTAAGATTTAACAAGTATATGATCGGATCGAGCCCCACGTCAGCATAAAGAACCTTAGAGATCAGCAATCTCCCTCCTCCAAAAACTCCCAATCCCCGGACATGACCAGAAAATGTGGTACAGCGTTCCCACATCAGAGACACAACGCCAACACACATCTGGAATTAAGGGTTTCAGTCTATGAAGGAGATCAGGAGTATGATACCAAAACATCAGTATCTTATACTGGTTTTCCTTGCGAAGAGTACAAATGGAAGACTTAGCTGCCTTTTCCCAGATGATATGCCAGCTTAGGGGTGAGAGCTCCTTACCCAGAATAGACTCCTATTTACACATATAGGGATGTTTTACTTGTCGGCCCTCTTGGGGAGAACATAAAATTTTATATATTTCTGATATTAAACCTTTGGTCAACGCTCCCTCCTGCAAATCCTCTCAAAGTCAGTCGGTAGGGAAACACACAAAGAACCAAGAAGGGAAGAGGCAAAGTGTTTAATCTGTAAGTACTGAAAGATTTCTTTATTAGTAATAGAGAACTTAGACTTAACGTTCTCAAATGTAAGAAGCTCCAGCGTGTCCCCGTCTAGCATATCCGCAAATCTAAACAAACCCGCAGAGGACCAAGGGTGGGCCATTGCATTTTCCAGACTGCTGGACAACAGGGGTTGAAATGTGAAAGAAATCATAGGCGAGATTGGGGAAGCTAAACCATACTTCCTCATACAGGAGAGCCAAACCTCCCTCATAAACCGAATGGTGCCCAATAAAGGCTCCAGGGTTACAATGGTCCTATTTAACCATTGTAGGGAATTCAGATGAATTGGCGACAACCACAACTTCTCTATTTCTGTCCACTTATTATATGCTCAAAACGAAAACCATGAAGGGATTCTACGAAGGGGAGCGGCCTAGTAGTATTTAAGAACATCAAGTACTGATAGGCTCCCCTGTGATATAGGGGAGACGAGGACACGCTTAGAGATTCAATGACGTCTATCACATCAAATGAACCTCATCATGGCTGCCTGTAGAGACTTACGCTCACCCATGGGTACCCTGCAAGGTCTCAATGAAATAGAGCAGTTTAGGAAGGAGGGACATCTTAGGGGAGGATCCACTTGAACATCAAACTCTTTAAGTCGTTTAGGAGTGGCAGAAAATTGGAAATATACAAATTGCCATAAGAGGAAGAAAGGTTAACGCCCAGATATAAGGTGGTCCAGTATATCAGAGGAAATATTTAGTGGGAGGGCCTCCGTTTTTGAAGTGTTCAGCTTTTATTCTGATAGTTCCCATTTTTTAAGATCATCCATCAGGTTAGGCAGTGTAATATGTAGGTTGGTTAAGGTTAAAAGGACATCATCTTCAAATAAGGAAATCTTAAACATCTTGTCACAGACCCCCACCCCTGATATGTTTGGATTTTGCCTGACCAATTGGTGCCAGAGGTTCTATACATAAGACATATAATAAAGGTCTCATTAGATATTTTAAATGAGGGAGAAGTGTTAAAGGGAAGCTTAATAGAGGCTGAAGGGGAGCTATACTGTACAGTACTCCGATAGCTGTCATAAAAGGACCCGAAAAGCCAAAAGCCTGCAGAGTCTCAAATAGAAAGGACAAATTAAGGTGATCAAATGCCTTTTCTACATCCAAGCTTAGTATTAGAGAGTGTAATTTTCTTTTTTTAGCAGCTTCTATTAGGTCTATCGCTCTTCTAGTGTTGTCTCCCCCCTGCCAGTTAGGGACAAAACCCACCTTGTCCTTGTTAATATGTTGGGGGAGGCAGCAGTTCAATCTGTTAGCCAATAGACGGGTGAATAATTTAAAATCAGAATTTAACAACGCTATTGAATAATAGTTTGAGCAATCCAGAGGATCCTTCCCCGGTTTCGGGATAAGAACCAAATAACAGTGTGTTAGTGTATCCGGCATGGGGGAGCCCTCGAGAAAAGAGTTGAAGAGTTTAACCATATGAGGAGAGAGTTCCTTCGCAAAGGTTTTATAGTACAAATACGTCAACCAATCAGGGCCCTGCAGGGCTGGTTTTAGGCAAAGTGGGGCCCTAGGCAAAAGTTTTAAATGGGGCCCCAAATGCTAACATATTGCACATCACACAGAAGCATTTGTTGTATTTACATGTGCTGAGTTCATGCCGATAAACGAGTGTGATCGACAATATTGAAGTCGGTCGACGCTTGTTTCACGGCCTCTTTACACCAACTGAGAAAGAATGATTGGAATAGAACAATCACTATTAGATCAATCTGTCCCCATACAGTATCATGTTATCAGCAGC
Organism: Oophaga sylvatica; assembly: GCA_033576555.1. NCBI lineage: Eukaryota > Metazoa > Chordata > Amphibia > Anura > Dendrobatidae > Oophaga > Oophaga sylvatica. The sequence continues at coordinate 841,581,569 of JARQOD010000001.1, forward strand.
ACATCTACAGTTTACACCGGCGATGTGCTGCTGAGAACAATGATTTTTGTTCCGGCATAAACAATCCAATCACGCAATGAATATGCAGCATTTTGCTTGTTTAGTATAATACACCCCATAGTCCTCCACATAGTATAATGTTCACCACAGTCCTCCATATTGTAAAATGCACATCTCATAGTCCTCTATATAATATAATGTGCCCCATAGTCCTCCATATAGTATAAAACACACCCCATAGTCCTCCATATAGTAAAATACACTCCCTATAGTCCACCATATAGTATAATACGCTCCCCATAGTCCTACATATAGTATAATACACTCCCTATAGTCCTCCATATGGTATAATACACTCCCTATAGTCCGCCATATAGTATAATACACTCCCCACAGTCCTCCATATAGTATAATACACTCCTCATAGTCCTCCATATATTAAAATACACTGCTCAGTCCTCCATATAGTATAATACACTCCTCATAGTCCTCCATATAGTATAATACGCTCCCTATAGTCCACTATATAGTATAATACACTCCCTATAGTCCTCCATATAGTATAATACACTCCTCAGTCCTCCATATAGTATAATACACTCCTCATAGTCCTCCATATATTAAAATACACTGCTCAGTCCTCAATACAGTATAATGAAGACAACATATAGTATAATGCTGCCACCCCACAGAGTATAATGTAGCCACCCCACAGAATATGTAGCCCCCTGAGTATAATGCAGCCCCGCCATGCAATATAATGTAACCCCCATAGAATATAATGCAGCCCCTCCATAGGATATATGGTAGCTTCCTCAAATAGTATAATGCAGCCCCCCACAGAATATAATGTAGCCCTCCTCATATAGCATAATGCAGCCCCCATAGAATATAATGTAGCCCCCTCATAGAGTATAATAAAGCCCGCATAGAATACAATGTAGCCCATCATATAGTATAATGTAGTCCCCTCATAGAGTATGATGCAATCACCCCTCATAGAATATAATAAATTTAATACAGCCCCCTATAGAATATAATGTAGCTCCCCATAGAATATAATGTAGCCCCATAAGAGTATGATGCAATCCTCCCTCATAGAATATAATACAGCCCCCCATAAAATATAATGTAGCCCTCATAGAATATAATATGGCCCACCTCTCATAGAATATAATGTAGCCCCATAAGAGTATGATACAATCCTCCCTCATAGAATATAATACGCCCCCATAGAATATAATGTAGCCCCTTAGAATATAATATGGCACACCTCCCTCACAGAATATAATACGCCCCCCATAGAATATAATGTAGCCCCATAGAATATAATATGGCCGCCATAGAATATAATGTAGCCTTATAGAATATAATATGGCCCACCTCCCTCATAGAATATAATACGCCCCCCATAGAATATAATGTAGCCCCATAGAATATAATATGGCCCACCTCCCTCATAGAATATAATACACCCCCCCCATAGAATATAATGTAGCCCCATAGAATATATGGCCCACCTCCCTCATAGAATATAATACGCCCCCCATAGAATATAATGTAGCCCCATAGAATATATGGCCCACCTCATCATAGAATACAGTATAATACGACCCCCCATAGAATATAATGTAGCCCATAGAATATAATATGGCCCACCTCCCTCATAGAATATAATACCACCCCCATAGAATATAATGTAGCCCCATATAATATAATATGACCCACCTCACCATAGAATATAATATGCCCCCATAGAATATAATGTAGCCCATATAATATAATATGGCCCACCTTCCTTATAAAATATAATACGCCCCCCATAGAGTATCATGTAGCCCCATAGAGTATAATACATTATGGTCCACCTCTCTCATAGAATATAATACTCACCCCCATAGAATAAAATGTAGCCACATAGAATATAATATGGCACACCTCCCTCATAGAAAATAATACGTGCCCCCATAGAATATAATGTAGCCCCATAGAATATAATATGGCCCACCTCCCCATAGAATACGCGCCCCCTTCCCCAGTACTCACTTATATATGTAAAAAAAACAAAAACACAATCCTCACCTCTCCTCGTGCCCTGCGCTGCTCCCGGCTCCGGTCTCAGAAGCTGCAGTCTGCCCGGCACACAGTGGGTGCGCGATGACATGATGTCATCGCACACCCGCAGTGTCAGAGGCAGAGGGGAATGATGGAAGAGGGAGCATCATCTGACGCTCTCTCCTCCATCATTGCTTTGAACTGTACCGGCGTCCATGATGCCGGTATAGTTCAATAAAGCGGCGGCGGGGAGTCGGCGCTGGTGGCAGGCGACTAGCTTGGGGACCCTAGGGGAGCGGGGGCCCCTGGCAGCTGCCTGGTTTGCCTGCCACTAACGCCGGCCCTGGGTGTCACGCTGTCTAGCAGATGTATAAATATATAATGTCAGTAATCTATCAAGTGGGACAACATTCTATATAACATATAAATAGGTAACATTAACATGTATATATAGCATAGTATTACCTGACATAATATCCTGTGGGTCAATACTGAATCCTTTTCACGCTGTCTCTGGCTAGAGGTGGACCGGGGTCTATGCTGACCCTAAACTGGGGTCCTGACTAGTCCCTCTACCTGGAGGTACTGTTAATGGTACAGAGGTCCAGGCCACCAGCGTAAACCCTGTCTCCTGTAAATCCCTGACCACTGTAATCTAGTCCTTAGAAGGACCCTGATTACCACCATAGGGAATGGACAGGTAAAGGTTAACAAACAGTATAGACAAACGAGACAGACAGGGGATAAAGTAAATACTGTCTTGCATACAACATTAAAAAACAGAGGGAACACCAAAGGTCTAGGAGATAAACTATAAGCAAGGTGAGGAGAAACAACAAAAGAGCTCTTAGCTTAAGTCTTCTCAGAACCGATCCTATCTGCAGTCTGTATGAATGCTTTCACCGGCATCTAACCAGCAGACTGGCAGCTATATAAAGGAAGCTAATTAGAACATAATCAAAAGCAGCTGGGCGAGGCTGGACCTAGTCTTAGCAAAGAGCTAGGTAAAATTAACTCCCTCATTACCAAACACAAAGAAACAGCAACTCAGCTGCGAGAAGTCAGAATGTGCAATCGCGACAATCTTCGTGGCGATGCACCCATGACAGTACCCCCCTTCTACGAGGGGCCTCCGGACCCTCAGGGCCAGGTCTGTCCGGGTAAGTCGTGTGGAAGGTCCGAACCAATCGATCTGCGTTAATCTCAGACGCAGAGACCCACGTCCTCTCCTCAGGACCATATCCCTTCCAATGAACCAAATACTGAAGGGACCGGCGATTCAGACGTGAGTCAATGATCTTCAACACTTGAAATTCTAAGTTACCATTGACCACCACTGGAGGAGGAGGTAGAAGTGACGGTATAACTGGCGCCACGTACCTCTTAAGCAACGATTTGTGGAATACATTATGGATTTTAAACGTAGGAGGGAGGTCCAGACGAAATGCCACAGGATTAATTATAGAACTGATCCTGTATGGACCGATGAACCTGGGACCCAGTTTCCAGGAGGGAACTTTGCGTTTTATATTCTTGGTAGACAACCACACCAGATCGTTCACACCTAGGTCGGACCAGACACTCTCCTCCTATCAGACCTCCGCTTGAAACAGTTCCCCATAGCACTCAGACCATTCAGCACTCCTCTCCAAACTGAAGCAAGTGACGACGAGAATCGTTCCTCCTCAGGAACCCCAGATGGACGGGTATGTGGGGTCTTAGAGCGAGCACAAACTCCACAGGACGCGACAAAAGTTATTACCTCTTTATTTAAGTTAGGCCACCAAAACCGGCGAGAAAGGAGATCCACAGTTGCTTTACTCCCTGGATGTCCTGCTAAAGCAGAACTATGATGTGCCTCGATAACTTTTTGTCTTAACTGATTAGGAACAAACAGTTTCCCTGGAGGTCCTACAGGGGCGTCCCCTGAGCCTCCAACACCTCCTCCTCAAGCTCAGAGCACACAGCCGACATCACCACTCCTTCCTGAAGGATAGGAACCGGGTCATCCGTCTTTCCGGCCCCTGGGAAACTACGAGATAAGGCATCAGGATGCAATTTTATTGAGCAGTCATACGTGCGATGAGGAGGTAACTTTTGACACCCCTCCTCTGAGAACATCTCCCCAAAGTCCTCCAGAAAAGAAGGCAAAGTCCTAGGCACGACCGCACCAATGACCGTGTTCATGCAGTTATTCTTGCAAAATTCACCCCACTGGCTTATCTTTCTGGATTGCCAATCAATCACTGGGTTATGTTTAGCCAACCAGGGAAGTCCCAACACAATAGGAGTAGGAAGACCCTCCAACACATAACAAGACAACTGTTCTTTATGTATTGCCCCTACTCGAAGGTCTATGTTATGAACAGCTTGTACAAAGCTACCTTGACCGAGAGGTCTGGCGTCAATAGAAAGTATAGGGATCGGTTTGGCCAATACACTTAGTTGCATACCTTGCACCTGGGCAAACCGAGCGTCCACCATATTAGCCCCAGACCCACTATCAAGAAGAACAGAAATCCTCTCAACTCTCGCACCAACCACCACCTCCGCAGGCACGAGAAATTGAGACGGACCTGGGGACGAAATACCTACTCCCAGGTTGTCGTCCACCACACAACCTGGGATTAACAGTTTTTCGGTGACTTTTTTGCTCAATGAGGCACGGGAGGGACACCCCCCAACAAAATGTCCCTCTCTCCCACAGAAGAAACACCTTCTTGTCTTGCGGCGCACCGCCGATTCCCTCCTACAAAATGATGTCCCACCCAACTGCATAGGTTCCTCAGAACAGACCAGGGGAACCTCCATATAAGGGACTTTAGTAGTGGGTGGAGTAATAACAGGGGGCGGAGTTACCTCGCACCTCCCCCGAAGCCGTCTATCAATACGAATAGCAAGGGCCATAGCAGCCTCCAGTGACGGAGGATAATCATACTGAGCCAAAACATCTTTTAATTTGTCAGACAAAACTGGCTCCTAAGAGCTGGGTCATTCCACTGAGTATCTGTGGCCCATCTACGGAACTCAGAAGAAAATTCCTCCGCCGGACGATCTCCCTGCTGTATCCTACGTAACTTCGTTTCAGCAAGGGAGACCCGATCCGGGTCATCATACACCAGCCCCAGGGCAGCAAAAAATCGATCTACTGACTGGAGGGCCGGGGAGCCCGGAGGAAGAGAGAACGCCCAGGATTGAGGGTCCCCTTGTAAGAGCGAGATGACAATTCCCACCCTCTGCTCCTCACTCCCCGATGACCGAGGCCGTAGCCGAAAGTACAATTTACATGCCTCCCGGAAGGTAAAAAATTTGTCCCGCCCACCAGTGAACCTGTCCGGGAGAGCAACCTTAGGTTCAGATCTGGTTTGCTCCGGGGGGGACAAAACCTTGGACTTAATGTCCGTAAACTCCATGGACAATTTCTGCAACTGCAGGACAAGCTGGGCTACTGGATCCATGGTAGCTGGGGAGAATCTATAGTTTGGCCGGTGAAAATGTCACGCTGTCTAGCAGATGTATAAATATATAATGTCAGTAATCTATCAAGTGGGACAACATTCTATATAACATATAAATAGGTAACATTAACATGTATATATAGCATAGTATTACCTGACATAATATCCTGTGGGTCAATACTGAATCCTTTTCACGCTGTCTCTGGCTAGAGGTGGACCGGGGTCTATGCTGACCCTAAACTGGGGTCCTGACTAGTCCCTCTACCTGGAGGTACTGTTAATGGTACAGAGGTCCAGGCCACCAGCGTAAACCCTGTCTCCTGTAAATCCCTGACCACTGTAATCTAGTCCTTAGAAGGACCCTGATTACTACCATAGGGAATGGACAGGTAAAGGTTAACAAACAGTATAGACAAACGAGACAGACAGGGGATAAAGTAAATACTGTCTTGCATACAACATTAAAAAACAGAGGGAACACCAAAGGTCTAGGAGATAAACTATAAGCAAGGTGAGGAGAAACAACAAAAGAGCTCTTAGCTTAAGTCTTCTCAGAACCGATCCTATCTGCAGTCTGTATGAATGCTTTCACCGGCATCTAACCAGCAGACTGGCAGCTATATAAAGGAAGCTAATTAGAACATAATCAAAAGCAGCCGGGCGAGGCTGGACCTAGTCTTAGCAAAGAGCTAGGTAAAATTAACTCCCTCATTACCAAACACAAAGAAACAGCAACTCAGCTGCGAGAAGTCAGAATGTGCAATCGCGACAATCTTCGTGGCGATGCACCCATGACACTGGGGCCCTGGGATTTACCCAAGGGTGGTCCTTCAAGATGTCCAATACCTCCTCCTGCGTCATACTCTGATTAAGCGACAATAAGGCCTCCATGGGGAGGCTCTCTCTCTCTCTCCCACAACACGAAAGGGAAGAAACCGAGCCCTCATTGAAATGGAAGAAATCAGTGAGATGGGTCAATAAAGTCTTCCGAATTGTCAGATCCTTTATTAAAAACTCATTCAACCGCCAGTGGCACACCCTGGAAATCGGCCAAATAGATTTAAGGTCTAGAACCACTGGGGCATTATCAGAACAGGTAATATGACCCCTCTCAGCCTTCGCCATCATCCTGAGGGTCAGAATATTTGCGAAAAAATAATCAATTCGGGAATGGGTGTGATGAGGGGGAGTGTAGAAGGAAAAGGTCCTATCTCTAGGATGGTCTATTCTACACAAGTCAAACAGGGAGTTAGACCTAATTAATTTTCTAAAGTCTCTTGCCAGTTTAATCAGATTTAGTGATGGGGATTTACCGCCTACAGAGAGTCTATCAAATTGTTCCGAGAAAGGGATATTAAAATCACCCACCAACAAGGCTGCTGGCAGAATTTTTGAATCAAGAAAAAACCTTTCTCAGAAATTTGATGTGATCTGAGTTTGGAGCATATAAATTACATAGGATGATGGGCCTGCCCCTCAAGAAGCCTCCAAAATGACATATCTACCCTCCGGATCAATGTGTGATTTGATCACTTGTAGGGGACAACCTGATGAGATTAAGATGGCCACTCCTCCTCTCTTATTATTAGAGAGCACCAAATAAGACACGGGAAAGGAGTTGAAGGCGAAACTGAAGCAGCCTGTATTATCAAAGTGTGTCTCTTGGAGGAAGGAAATATCGGCCTTCTGGGACTTCAGCTCCCGTAGGGCAAGCTTTCTAGGGGAGCTAAAGGACGTTTAATGATATTACCGTATATACTCGTGTATAAGCCGATATTTTCAGCACCTTTTTTTGTGCTGAAAATGCCCCCTCGGCTTATACACGAGTCATTGGGCAGAAACCAGTGGGGGAGGGGGTGCAGCGGTAGGAGCCTGTGGCTGGGACATCATATTCACCCTCCCCGTGCCATCGCTGAACGTCCCGGCAATCCTCCATTGTACCCTGCTTACTGCAGCTCTCCTGTGCTGAGCGGTGACGTAATACCGCTCATTAAGGTCATGAATATGGACGCGACTCCACTCCCATAGGCGTGGCGTCCATATTCATGGCCTTAATGAGTGGTATTACGTCACCGCTCAGCACAGGAGAGCTGCAGGAAGCCGGGTACAATGGAGGATTGCCGGGACGTTCAGCGATGGCACGGGGAGGGTGAGTATGATGGAGGAGGATGGGAGGAGCATGGAGGAGGACAAGGAGCACGGAGCAGGATGGGGGGAGGACTGAGAGCACAGAGGAGCACAGAGCAGGACGGGGGGAGGATGGAGAGCACAGAGGAGCACGGAGCAGGATGGGGGAGAGGATGGAGGGCACAGAGGAGCACGGAGCAGGATGGGGGGATAATGGAGAGCACAGAGGAGCACGGAGCAGGATGGGAGAGGATGGAGAGCACAGAGGAGCACGGAGCAGGACAGGGGGAGGATGGAGGGCACAGAGGAGCACGGAGCATGACGGGGGAGATGATGGAGGGCACAGAGGAGCACGGAGCAGGACGGGGGGCACAGGAGGATGGAGCAGGAAGGGGGGAGCACAGAGGACGTGGAGGACGGAGCAGGAGGGGGGGAGCACAGAGGAGGACGGGAGGATGGAGCAGGAGGGGGGGAGCACAGAGGAGGATGGAGCAAGAAGGGGAGAGTACAGCGGAGGACGGAGCAGGAGGGGGGAGCACAGAGGAGAATGGGGGAGCACAGAGCTGGATGGGGGAGCACAGAGCAGGACGGGGGAGCACAGAGCAGAACGGCGGCTTATACACCCGGCTTATACTCTAGTCAATAAGCTTACCCAGTTTTCCGTGGCAAAATTAGGGGCCTCGGCTTATACTCGGGTCGGCTTATACTCGAGTATATACGGTATACGTGTCATTTGAAGTTATATAGTGTACTCACATGCGTATGATCATCAGAAGCTAGCCCCACTCCTACCTCCCTCGAGTTACACTACTGAACCCTCTCCTTCAGGAAATACTGCAAGTGGAGATTTGGGAGTTGCGAACAAGTAATTGGAATGATAGAAAACAATAGGAAGGGGAAAAGACAAGGACAATGAAGAACAGAAAAAGAGAAAACGTATAACAAGAGGAAGTAAAGCACCATATTTCCCAGTAAAAAAACACCTGGTCCATGACCTTGTGAAGAATATCAAACCCACAAGGTTAAAAAGAACAGCAGCCACAGAAAAAAATTCTCAGGAAGACACAGCCCAACACCCAAACCACAAAAGGGGAAAACAGCAATAAAAAAACAAAACAATCCCCTGTCAAAGGGCCAACCAGGGCTTCCACAGGCACACATCATTATTAATTAGCGGATTACCCGCTTATAGAGAGGAAAAAGAAGTATGGCTATTAAACATTTATGAAAAACAACAAAGATGAGCTTGTAGCAGCTAATATTTGCACAGGAACATAAACAGTTTTTTCCTTTTCTGAGTCCAGACTGGAGGTTGGGGTGGACCCGCAGGGGCAGGTGTTGTGAATGGGTTTGAGATGAGTTCTGAGCAGAGGCTCCCTCTGGTGGTTACAAGCGGTACTAGTGAGGATTGTGAGGACTGGGAATCAGGTGTTACTGATTGGTCTTATATAAGGGAGTCATTTTCCCATCAGGGTTGCCGGTGATCAATTGTTCTGGTCTGAATCCTTCTTTCCAGTTTCTTTTGTAGCCTGCTGTGTCGTGTCTGCATCTCCTGCTATCAGATAAGACAATTTCTTATTTTGTGTTTTTGCTATATTTTTGCATTTTGTCCTGCACTTCTGTGGGGGCCTTCTGGGTCCCCTCCGGGGGCTTTTGCCCTCTCAGTTTAGTCCAGCCACTGTGTTTTGTACTTTTGCTTTTTCCAGTTTTTTCAGTGGCTGCTGTTTTTGTTACACCAGAGAACTAATTTAGGTGGTAGAGGTCGTGTGATCTCAGGTGATTTTGAAATTAGTAGAGTTGGTGTTTTTTTCAGGGTTTTCTGAGATTGCAGTAAGTACCTTCCTATCCTTTTCTATTTAGTTAGTTTGGGCCCCAGCGTTTGCTCATACTATTTTCTTTCTGTGTCAGTATTTCCTCTTGTCTAACCGCCATTACATGTTTGGGGGCTTTCTATTATCTTTGGGGTTCTGCTACGGGGCAGATAGCTTTCCTATTTCTATCTTTAGGTGTAGTTAGTTTCTCAGGCTGTGACGAGGCGTCTAGGACCAACGTAGGAACGCTCCACGGCTGCCTCTAGTTGTGGTGGTTAGTCAGGGTACTGCAATCTCATAGATTCCAACTGCTCTGGTGTATTTCCTTTTTTGCCTGCACTCCTCAGCTACCATAACATAACAGTATCACCGGCCATAAAAATTGTATGGTACTCACAGAAGGGAAAAAATATTTTGAAGGAAGAAAAGTTGTCAGAGATATTTTTCTGTTTGTTGCATTTTTTTTTTTTTTTTTTTTCCCTCTGTATCTCTGGGTGCTGGGGAGGATCTTTTCTCCCAATGGAGTTTGCACAGTTGTCTGGCCGTGTGGATCAGCTTGCCACTGAGGTTCGGAGTATTGCTATCTATCTTGCTGGGTTGCCTGTTGTGGAACCTAGGATTCCCATGCCAGATTTGTTTTTAGGGGATCGAGCTAAGTTTCAGAATTTCAAAAATAACTGTAAATTGTTTCTTGCCTTAAAATCTAAGTCCTCAGGGAACGCAGCGCAGCAGGTTCAAATTATCATCTCTCTCCTGCGCGGCGATCCTCAGGATTGGGCTTTTTCCCTGATACCTGGGGATCCTGTTTTGAGTAATGTTGATGCATTTTTTCAGGCTTTGGGGTTATTGTACGATGAGCCTAATGTCACTGATCAAGCTGAAAAAGCCTTGTTGGCATTAAATCAGGGGCTTGATGACGCTGAGTTATACTGTCAGAGATTCCGTAGGTGGGCAGTCCTGACCAAATGGAATGACGACGCTTTGGCGGCCCTTTTCCGGAAGGGTCTGTCTGATAATGTAAAGGATGTTATGGTGGGATTCCCTGTCCCTCTGGTCTCAATGATTCTATGTCATTAGCGATTCAAATTGACAGACGTTTGCGTGAGCGGAGAAGTATGCGTGGAGTGGTGTTGCCTTGTGAGCCAGCTGCTGAGCCCATGCAGTGTGATGGAGTGGTGTCTGGGGCACAGCGTCATGAGTTTCGAAAGCGCAATGGGTTATGTTTCTACTGTGGTGATGCCTCTCATGCTATTTCAGTCTGCCCTAAGCGGGGAAGACATTTTGCACGCTCAGTTGTCTTGGGTAGTGTTCAGACTAAGTTTTTATTAACTGTCACTCTGATATGCTCTCTGTCCTCATTTTCTGCTCAGGCTTTCGTTGATTCTGGAGCAGCTATTAACCTGATGGATTATGATTTTGCTAAACGTTGTGGGTTTCCCTTGATACCCCTACAGAAGTCTATTCCTTTACTGGGGATCGATTCTACCCCTTTGGCTGAGAATATAACCCAGTTTTCTACTCAGGTGATAATGAGGGTTGAACCTGATCACCAGGAGTGCTGCAAATTTTTGGTTCTATATAATCTGCATGACATTATCGTGCTGGGTTTCCCTTGGTTACAGTCTCATAATCCTGTTTTGGATTGGAAATCTGTGTCTGTAACCAGTTGGGGCTGCCAATGTGTTAATACCAACACTCCTGTTTTTTCTGCCTTCCCCCAGGCTGAGGATGTTCCTGACTTTTTGTTTGATTTTTCTGATGTGTTTAGCGAAAGTAAATCTGCATCCTTACCTCCCCATAGGAGCTATGACTGCGCTATTGAATTAGTGCCGGGTAGTAAATTCCCGTCGCCTTTTTAACTTGTCTGTACCTGAACATGACGCTATGCGGTCTTATATCAAGGAATCATTGGAGAAGGGTCATATCAGACCATCTCTTCACCTTTAGGTGCCGGTTTTTTCTTTGTGGCCAAAAAAGATGGTTCATTAAGGCCGTGTATTGATTATCGTCTCTTGAACAATATTACTGTGAAATATCAATACCCGTTACCCTTGATTTCTGACCTGTTTTCCAGGGTGAAAAACGCTACTTGGTTTACCAAGCTTGACCTCAGGGGGGCGTATAACCTTATTCGCATTAAGCACGGGGATGAATGGAAGACGGCATTTAACACCCCTGAAGGGCATTTTGAGTACCTTGTGATGCCCTTTGGGCTCACTTAATGCTCCTTCCGTCTTCCAGTCCTTCATGAATGACATTTTCAGGGATTTTGTGGACAAGTTTCTGATTGTTTATTTGGATGTTATCTTGATTTTTTCTAATGACTGGGACTCTCATGTGAAACATGTTCGAACTGTATTCCAGATTTTGAGAGAGAATGCTCTGTATGTGAAGGGATCAAAGTGTCTTTTTGGCGTACAGAAGATCTCATTTCTGGGATTCATTTTGTCCCCATCTGTTATTGAAATGGACCCGGTCAAGGTTCAGGCCATCTGTGATTAGGTCCAACCTACTTCATTAAAGGCTCTTCAGAGATTTTTGGGTTTTGCCAATTTTTATCGTAAATTTATTGGTAATTTCTCTGTTATTGTTAAACCATTAACTGATTTGACCAGAAAGGGTTCTGATGTGGTGAATTGGCCTCCTGAGGCAGTCTCTGCGTTTCAGGAACTTAAGCAGAGATTCACTTCTGCTCCTGTTCTACGGCAGCCTGATGTTTCTCTGCCATTTCAGGTGGAGGTTGATGCCTCTGAAATTGGGGCAGGTGCCGTTTTGTCCCAAAAAGATCCAGAGACCTCTAAAAGTAACCCTTGTGCCTTTTTCTCTCGAAAATTTTCTCCTACTGAACGTAATTATGACGTGGGTAATCGGGAGTTATTGGCCATGAAGTGGGCTTTTGAAGAGTGGAGACATTGGCTGGAGGGAGCCAAACATCAGGTGGTGGTCCTTACGGACCATAAGAATCTGGTCTATCTGGAATCTGCCAAGCGACTCAATCCTAGACAGGCCAGGTGGGCCTTGTTTTTCACACGTTTTAATTTTGTGGTTTCCTTTCTTCCTGGCACTAAGAATGTTAAGGCGGATGCCCTCTCGAGGAGTTTCCTTGCGGACTCTCCTGAGCTATCTGATCCCTCTGTTATTTTGAAGGAGGGTGTAGTTCTTTCCGCCATCTCGCCCAATTTGAGACTTGCTCTGGAGGGGTGTCAGGAGGATAGGCCCGAGCGCTGCCCTGTTGGAAAATTGTTTGTCCCGGACCAATGGAAAAAGAGTGTGATGTCTGAGATTCATTGTTCCGCATTGGCTGGGCATCCCGGAATTTTTGGTACCAGAGACTTGGTTAGTCGGTCCTTTTGGTGGCCTACCTTGTCTCGTGATGTCAGGGAATTTGTGCAGTCCTGCGGGACTTGCTCTCGCTCCAAGCCTTGCTCTCGCTCTAGTGGTTTGTTGATGCCATTGCCTGTGCCCAAGAGACCATGGACCCATATCTCTATGGATTTCATTTCCGATCTTCCTGTTTCTCAGAGAATGACCACTATCTGGGTAATTTGTGATAGGTTTTCCAAAATGATACATCTTGTGCCATTACCTAAGTTGCATTCCTCCTCTGAATTGGTGCCGTTGTTCCTTCAGCACGTGGTTCGTTTACACGGCATTCCTGAGAACATTGTGTCTGACAGAGGAGTCCAGTTTGTTTCCAGATTTTGGAGGACTTTTTGTTCTAAACTGGGTGTTCAATTGTCTTTCTCCTCGGCATTTCATCCTCAGACCAATGGTCAAACTGAGAGAACAAACCAGACATTGGAGACTTATCTAAGATGCTTTGTGTCTGCTGATCAGGATGACTGGGTCTCTTTTTTGCCTTTGGCTGAGTTTGCTCTTAATAATAGGGCTAGCTCTGCCACTTTGATGTCTCCGTTTTTCTGTAATTCTGGGTTTCACCCTCGATTTTCTTCAGGACAGACGGAGGCTTCTGTCTGTCCAGGTGTTGACTCTGTTGTTGAGCGTATGCAGCAGATTTGGGACCAGGTAGTGGAGAGGTTGTCCCTCTCTCAGGAGAAGGCCCCGCGGTTTGCTAACCGGCATAGGACTGATGGTCCTCGGTTTAAAGTGGGGGACTTGGTCTGGTTGTCCTCAAAGAATATTCCTATGAGAGTAGCATCTCCTAAATTTAAGCCTAGGTTCATTGGACCTTATAAGATCATGGAGATTATTAATCCTGTTTCTTTTCGTTTGCTTCTTCCAGGGACATTTAAGATCCATAATGTGTTCCACAAGTCCTTGTTGAAGAGGTTTGTTGAGCCAGTGGTTCCTGCTGCTGTGCCTCCTGACCCTGTTTTGGTTGAGGGCAATCTGGAGTATGTGGTTGAGAAAATATTGGATTCTCGTTTTTCTAGACGAAGACTCCAGTATTTGGTTAAATGGAGAGGTTATGGTCAGAAAGACAATTCTTGGGTGTTTGCTTCGGACATCCATGCTAGGAGACTTATCCGTGCGTATCATAGAAATCATCCTGACCGACCTGGTTGCTCAAATGAGGGTTCGGTGACCCCTCCTCAAGGGGGGGGTACTGTTGTGAATGGGTTTGAGATGAGTTCTGAGCAGAGGCTCCCTCTGGTGGTTACAAGCGGTACTAGTGAGGATTGTGAGGACTGGGAATCAGGTGTTACTGATTGGTCTTATATAAGGGAGTCATTTTCCCATCAGGGTTGCCGGTGATCAATTGTTCTGGTCTGAATCCTTCTTTCCAGTTTCCCTTGTAGCCTGCTGTGTCGTGTCTGCATCTCCTGCTATCAGATAAGACAATTTCTTATTTTGTGTTTTTGCTATATTTTTGCATTTTGTCCTGCACTTCTGTGGGGGCCTTCTGGGTCCCCTCCGGGGGCTTTTGCCCTCTCAGTTTAGTCCAGCCACTGTGTTTTGTACTTTTGCTTTTTCCAGTTTTTTCAGTGGCTGCTGTTTTTGTTACACCAGAGAACTAATTTAGGTGGTAGAGGTCGTGTGATCTCAGGTGATTTTGAAATTAGTAGAGTTGGTGTTTTTTCAGGGTTTTCTGAGATTGCAGTAAGTACCCTTCCTATCCTTTTCTATTTAGTTAGTTTGGGCCCCAGCGTTTGCTCATACTATTTTCTTTCTGTGTCAGTATTTCCTCTTGTCTAACCGCCATTACATGTTTGGGGGCTTTCTATTATCTTTGGGGTTCTGCTACGGGGCAGATAGCTTTCCTATTTCTATCTTTAGGTGTAGTTAGTTTCTCAGGCTGTGATGAGGCGTCTAGGACCAACGTAGGAACGCTCCACGGCTGCCTCTAGTTGTGGTGGTTAGTCAGGGTACTGCAATCTCATAGATTCCAACTGCTCTGGTGTATTTCCTTTTTTGCCTGCACTCCTCAGCTACCGTAACATAACAGGCAGGGATGTCCCAATCTGCTGTCTTGGGGAACTAGAGCTCTAGTTTCTCGAAGAAGGATGGCGAATCTTCCAAGGAGCATAGAGTCGTCGAAACACCTCTACGAGCGGTTAAAGCAAAGGGAAACCCCCACCTATAGGGAATTTTAAGATCTTTTAAGATGGACAACAAAGGCCTGAGAAGTCTCCTCTTTTGCAAAGTTATACAAGATAAGTCCGGGAATAACTGAATGGCAGTGTCCTGGTACATAATCTCCTTCAGGGACCTGGCCTTCATCATAATCCTCTCCTTAGGCTGGGGTCACACACACCGTCTAAAAAATCTGACCGTTTTAGTGGGATGATTATCTGAGAAAAGTTTCATGAACATTGATGTGTCTGGCATCAGATTTTCCGTACCCATAGACATGCATTGGCGATTGTCGACCCACAATCGGTGACAATCGCAGCATGCTGCGATTGCACTCGCACGTTTAAAACGGACCACAAAAAATCTGATACTGGGAGCTGCTCCATAGATTACCATTGGTCCGACTGCAATGCGATATTTCATCGCTTTGCAGTGGTACGATTTTGTTGCCAGTGTGACCCCAGCCTTAGTTTCAAAGTCTTGTAGACAGCAAATAATGTCTCCTGGGAAAGGTGACGATCCTTTAGGCTGTAAGGCCCGGTGTGCCCGATCAAGTTTAGGGGAGGAGGAGACTGGATCGCCCTAGATGGAGAAGATTTTAACGTAAGCTTAATGTTTTCCTGGCCATCTGATTCTGGGACCTCCCTCACTCTGATGTTAGATCTCCTTGCCCCTGTTGTCCAAGTCCTCTAAATGAACCGGCGATCTCTGATCACTTTCTGCTGCGTCATAGACGTGTGGTGCAAGTCAGCCACATGGGATCTGGTTTCATCGTGCTCTCCCTCCAAAGAGTCAATCCTGCCCACCAAAAGCTGCAGATCCTGTCGCACGCATGCGATTTCTGACCTGCATGCATCTTTAACCTCCGTTATTAATACTTTGAAGTCCTCTTTTCATGGAAAACAGGAGAGAAACTTCAATCATTGTTGGGGAAGATCCAGGGGGTCACCCTCTTCATCAGAGGACCCCTCTAAATAGTCGCTCATCTGATACTAAGCAGTGCTAAATGTCATATCAGCGATATGACATTATATAGTGATGTCCCATCCTGGGGCAATGTAAAAAAGTAAAGAAAAAAAATATTAGAATGAGTAAAAATATTTTTTAAAAATTCCTAAATAAAGAAAACAAATAAATATTTTTCCAATAAATACATTTATTTATGTAAATAAGTACACATATTTGGTATTGCCGCGTCCGTAACGACCCGCTTTATAAAACTACCCCACTAGTTAACCCTTCAGTGAACCCCGTAAAAAAATAAATAAAAAACGAGGCAAAAAACAATGCTTTATCATCATACCGCCAAACAAAAAGTGCAATAAAACACAATCAAAAAGACGGAAGTAAATAAAAATGATACCAATAAAAACGTCAGCTCGTCCCACAAAAAACAAGCCCCAACACAACTCTGTCGGCAGAAATATGAAAGAAATATATCTCTCAAAATATGGTGCTGCAAAAACTAGTTTTCGAAATGAAAAGTGTCTTTTAGTGTGTGACATCAGCCAAACATAACCCGATATAAATCTGTAAGCACACCGACCCGAATAATAAAGTCGCCTAATTACTTATACCGCACGAGTAACAGCGTAAAAAATAAATAAAATCAATTCTTCACATGCTGTTGATTTTATTTCATTCTGTCTCCCAAAGATCGTAGTAAAGGCTCATACTCATTTGCGAGAAAAACGGACAAGTGCAATCCAATAAAAAATCGGATTGCACTCGGACCAATATTATTCAATGGGTGACATCTCATCTGTGATTTTTTTGTCAGCTAAAATTGGACTGAGAAAAAAAATCGCAGCATGCTGCGATTTACTGCGTATCTCTGAAGAGACTCGCCAATGCAAGTTAATGGATGCAAGAAAAAATCGCACAGCACTCGCACCATGCGTACAGTAAAATCACACTGACAGGTTAGAAAAGAATAGATATATACACATAGAATATATATATATATGTATATACACTGCTCAAAAAATAAAGTGAACACTTAAACAACAGAATATAACTCCAAGTAAATCAAACTTCGTTGAAATCAAACTGTCCACTTAGGAAGCAACACTGATTGACAATCAATTTCACATGCTGTTGTGCCAATAATTTCCATCTGTTGTCTATTCCATTTGCATATAGATAAGCAGTGACTACCAATCCAATAATAGTGAAAAAGCAGGATAGTGAAATAAGCATGCCTCTTATTCCCCATGTACGATGGTGGATGATATTTATTCCACCATGTCACATTTTCTCTTCCCCTGATGAGTTTGTGTAGCCCAGCTGTGCCTGGAGTCACATTTCCCCAGGGGGATGCACCGAAGGTAACACCCACGGAGACCTATATGCACACAACACACTTGCACTATTCCCTAGATCCACCAGAGGGAGCCCTTTTGCAGTTTATAAAGGTAGTGAAGACACGTCAGTTACCTCAGAACATCTCAGATCAGTGAGAGATGAGCTGAGATGAGCTGAGAGGGAGAGTTACCTCAGAGAGACAGGGTGTTCTGTCTAGTCTAGCTGAGAGCTGAGAGAACCTGAAGACTACAGCTTGGGCTTAGTTCACGGTGTGGAGGCCAGTAATAGTGGAGGAAGATAGCCACTTCAGCCTGGTCAGAACTGAGTCAACTGAGTGTAGTTTCAGTGAGCAAGCGTGCCGACGCTTTGAGAGCGGTGAAGAGAAAGAGAATCAGC
The DNA here is from genome assembly GCA_033576555.1 of Oophaga sylvatica. Classification (NCBI taxonomy): domain Eukaryota; kingdom Metazoa; phylum Chordata; class Amphibia; order Anura; family Dendrobatidae; genus Oophaga; species Oophaga sylvatica. The sequence continues at coordinate 841,599,255 of JARQOD010000001.1, forward strand.
TATCTACTGCTACTGTGCTTATGTTAAAGGTCGGAGTAGGACTAAAGGCGAGTGGAAGGGAAAAGAGAGTGACAGAGGTTGAAACAGCATTGATCGCTTACCTCTACTCTGAACAACTGGACGCCGGGTCCGAGCTTGCTAGCATCTACCCGACTAGTAGGAGATACCGGAGACCCTGTGGGACTTCAAGTCGCAGGGGCCCACAAGTGCTGATACGTAACCGGGGTCAGGAAGACGGAGTCTAGCAGGGCCCTGCATACAGAGACACTGTTCTATCCTAGAGAAGGCCTCACCACAAAGTCAGCCGGGCGCATAACTGAAGACAGAGTTAGACTTCGTTTCATACAGGTCAGAAACTCACACATACAGGAGTACGGAGGCCCTACACCTACTCAGTGGGATTACTGGACGTGCATCCTCCACCCTGCCAGCTTCCCGGGGCGTGCCTGCAACTACCATCAGTAAAGGTACCGAAAGAGACTTTCGTGTGTGTGTCTGCCTTATTGCTCCTGCACCCCTACACCGCCATATACCTGAGGGATCCAGTCTTGCCTGTGGAAGACTTAACACCTTGCTGCCCAGTAACAACCCCTCAGCGGATCTACCCTGCAGCGCTGGTCAACCTGACCAGGTACCACAGGTGGCGTCACGAACAAACTGTATATACTTTAATCCCCTGTAAATATCCCACATTTGAGGTGAGCCCCAGGGCCACGGACCGAGCTGCGCTACCCGTGACATCCCCATTGAAGTGAACGGGCTCGGTGCCAAGTACCCCACGGTCCTGCTAAGGGCGACTCAAGTTATGACAACGAAACGCGTCGGGAAGTTTATTATGGGGCAGATCTAGAGTTTACACTGCTTCTTTTGGTGGGGTAATTATAAATGAAGGTAAATGAAGGTAAAAACCTTCCACCAATCTGAATAGGAAACACTGGCTCTATAAGGCTGGACGAAAATACAACAGATGAGGTGAGATCGTTCCAATATAGAAAGTTTTGGTGATTGGTATTTCAAAGCGATTCACTTCTCTAACTATATTGTATTAAGACACCAAGAAGGGGTTATTGGTGATACATTTATTGATCCTATACCGGGGCTTTAATGAATATATGCCCATTTTTTCATTGCTGATTAGAAGGAATTGGCATAGTACCAATTGTGGTTTTGTGTGTTTTTTATTATATGTCGCTTTTGGGTATCTTTATTTGATTTTAATAGAAGTATTAATAAAAGTTGTTTTAAGAATAGATCCTACCCTGCTTTTTCACTATTCCATTTGCACAACAGCATGTGAAATTGATTGTCAATCAGCTTTGCTTCCTAAGTGGACAGTTTGATTTCACAGAAGTTTGATTTACTTGAAGTTATATTCTGTTGTTTAATTGTTTCCTTTATTTTTTTGAGCATTGTATATACAGTATGTATTTATATTGATTAGAGAGATAGATATAAGAAAAGCCGGTAATACATCTGCCGGGTTCTGTAAAATCACTACAGGAGCCGACAGGATAGAAGAGATGAATTATACACAGTAAATCCATATAGCATAGGTAGCTATATAGATATCAGTGACAAATACAATTAGTACAGTGTGTGTGCAAGTTACTGGACATGTTTTTAATTAATAAAAATTATTTAGAGGAAAAAAATGGCAAGGGGTCCCCCTATAATTTATAGCCAGCAATGGTTATGCAGACAGCTGCGGGTTGATATTAATAGCCTTGGAACGGGAGATGGATACTGGCACCCCTGGCTAAAAATATCAGCTCTCAGCCGTCCCAGAAAAGGCGCATCTCTAAGATGTGCCAATTCGGCACTTAGCCTCACTCTTCCCACTTGCCCAGTAGTGGTGACAAGTAGGGTAATAGTTGGGGGGTTGGTCACCTTTGTGACATCAAGCCCCGAGGTTAGTAATGGAGAGGCGTCAATAAGGTGCCCCTATTACTAACCCCATAGTCAAATTATAAATAAAACACAGACACCCTGAAAAAAAATATTTTATTGAAATAAAGACACAGACTCCTTTAATAGTCTAAATTAAACCATACTTATGACCTCACCTAATTCCCCGATGCCCTCGATCTCCTGTAATAAAAGTAAAATAATAAACCAACAATATACCATACCTGTCTGTCATTGTGTCCCACACTGTAATCCATATCTGGGTGATATACAGGTTTCAGCCAGGACAGTGCCAAGATTCTTCTGTCCTGGTTGAAAACCACTGGTGACTGAGTAGATGCTGCGAGTGCAGCTTCAGCGACTAGCAGTGACGTAATTGAAGCTGCGCTCCCTCACAGCCTGAACTGCGGTGCCCTCACCACTGGCATTTTCCCACGGTCCAGAGGTCAACGCAGTTCAGTGAATTTTTGTGAAAGAAAAGTAAATGTTTATTTTTTTCTTCCACATTCCAAAATTTCCTGTGAAGCACATGAAGGGTTAATAAACTTCTTGAATGTTGTTTTGAGTACCTTGAGGGGTGCAGTTTTTAGAATGGTGTCATTTTTTGATATTTTCTGTCATATACGCCCCTCAAAGTCACTTCAAATGTAAGGTGGTCCCTAAGAAAAATGGTTTTGCAAATTTTATTGTAAAAATGAGAAATCGCTGGTCAAATTTTAACCCTTATAACTTCCTAACAAGAAAAATATATGTTTCCAAAATTGTGCTGCGGTAAAGTAGACATGTGGGAAATGTTATTTATTAACTATTTTGTGCGATATGACTCTGTGATTTAAGGGCATAAAAATTAAGTTTTGAAAATTGTGAAGAAATTTTTGCCAAATTTCCATTTTTTAACTAATAAACGCAAGTTATATCAAATTTTTTTTACCACTATCATAAAGTGCAATATGCCTCGAGAAAACATTATCAGAATCAGCGGGATCCATTGAAGCATTCTAGAGTTATGACCTCATAAAGTGACAGTAGTCAGAATTGTAAAAATTGGCCTGGTCAGGAAGGTGAAAACAAGCTTTGGGGTGAAGGGGTTAATATCTGTTAATATCTGTTAAATGCTCGGCTATATGTGTCTTCAGCTTTCTTATAATAAATCCCACATAACGCTGTTGACACTCGGTGCACTTAATACAATAAACAAAATGATGCGTGTCACAATTAATAAACACATCGATCATTTGACTAGCACCACTGAGCAATAAAAATGAAGTTTTTTTGTTTATAGAAAGATCATAGACATTACACAAATTGCCTGTGCATCTAAAAAAGCCTTTCTGGAAAGCCAATTATCTTGTGATGGATATTTTTTAAATAAATTAAAAGATAGGGTGTCTCACAAAGATTGTCCCCGTTTTGCAACATAGCAACATCCATCACCCAGTGGGTGCCTCAAAACATCTTCTTGGTCAAAAATCGGTAGGTATTTTGAAATGATGGTGTGGAGACACAGGGGGTCAGTGTGTGCTCTCATCCACAGGCCTGAGACCACATGGACCAGGGCTCACCTCACTGAACGCCCGCTCTCCTTTCCCGTGGGCATAATAAAACTCAGACAGCACAGGGTGAGGGTAAAACAGTGTGGCAATACTTTATTGAACCACTAAACAAACAAATATCATATAGAACAGTCCCTGCAAAATACCCAATATTGTGCAAATTACAGAGTCTCAACCTTCCGCTTACTCACTGAGATTAGAACAGCTGCGACTTTGGGGCTTCCAGGGCCGACTACCCCCACCTATGACACCCCCAGAGCAGGTAGCAACAAGCTTAGGAACTGACAGTCCATTGAGGCACATGGCCAGGTGGCCAGATGGTCACAACCTGGCTTTTCCGATCATCTCCATGGAGCCAGGTGACTGGTGGGTCCAAATCCTGGCTTCCCCCAAATGTATTCATGGGATCAATGAAGCTGATCTCTATTTTTTTCAGCCGAGGCCTTGGTTCCCTAAGATGGCATCCGTAGAATTTCAAATCTGTGTCCCTTGTGATGGAGTCATGATGTCCTGGCTGCTGTCCTGTAGAGTGTTCCTAGCTGTGATTTTGTAAAGAGTCTCTGATTCTCCTTGAAGAATGATAGAAATCCTTTTTTATAACCACATTTGTGGCTCAGCTCATCTTCCACAGGTCAGGGGAGGTGAGATGAGTTTAACTCTCACTGAGTATTTAATCAATCTGCATAGTTCGTCCTTCTCTGTTTTGCAGGTCAAAAAACTAGCTAGCTTGGACAATGTTTAATCAACATATTAACAAACATCTATTCTTCAATTGGGGGGGACAATACGTAAATCTCAAATTAAGATTATTGGAATTCAAATAAGCAACAAAGTGTGGTGCGGATTGACATGTCACCGAACCATACCATACCAAACCACACTATCAACGAATGGATTGGATGAATTAAAAATGTATGTTTCTTTCCACTAGGTCATGTACAAGATAGCAAGGGAAGTTGGGAATTTTGAGCCCATAGGGGCAGCCTCCGCTTGCAAAAAATATTCAGAATTAGGCATGAAAAAATAATGTCCTAATAAATACTGCAATGATTAATCATTTAGTTTCAAACTATATGAGCTGTAACATTCATATGATGTTGAATAGCCAAAATGGCTAGATGATGCCGGATGACCGAGTAGTGATTCACTACATCACACGAAAAAAATTTGGAACCCAATTGAAATTGTCATATTTGTAGCACCGTAGAGCTATCCTGTCATGTGTGCATTGCCACGAAGATCGTCGCGGTTGCACATTTTGACTTCTCACAGCTGAGTTGCTGTTTCTTTGTGTTTGGCAGCTAGGGAGTTAATTCTGTCTGTGCTCGGTGCTGGGACTGGGTGCAGTTTCTCCCGGCTGCAATTGATTATTTGTTGATTGGTTTCCTTTAAATTCCTGGTTGTCTGCTTTGGGAGTTGCCAGTGAAATCCTTCATGCAGACCACAGATAGGAATGAATCTGTATAGACTTAAGTTGAGAGCTCCTTAGCTGTTTTAAGCTCAACTTACTTAGAGTTTATTTCCCAGACCATTTATGTTCCTTCGGTGTTTGAGTGTGTATGCAAGTGAGTGCTATCCTGTCTGTCTTATATGTCTAATCTGTGTATTTAGCTGAGATCAGCCCATATCCCTTTGGTGGTAATCAGGATCCTTCTTAGGACTGATTACAGGGTTCAGGGTCTGACAGGAGACAGGGTTAGGCTGGAGACTTGGACCTCTGAACCATTATCAGTACCTCCAAGGTAAGGGATTAGTTAGGACCCCAGTGTAGGGTCAGGTTAGACCCCGGTCCTCCTCTTTCCTGTTACAGCTCATCAAGTCCTCAAGATTAACCCTGAGTTCAACTATATCGTTTCTGCACATCAAGTCCTCAAGATTAACCCTAAGTTCTGCAGAGATTGTGTCAGGTAAATCTATTTTATACTTACATTCTGATGTTGCTAAACTATATGTTGTATAGAGTGTGGTTCCTGTATAAATAGTTTACTAACATTGTATTCATATCATTAGACAGCGTGACATTTTCACTGGCCATAAAAAATTATCTCTAGTTACCATGGATCCAGTAGCTCAGCTGGCTCTGCAGTTGCAGGGATTATCCATGGAGCTGACGGACATTAAGTCCAAAGTTTTGTCTCCCCTGGAGCAAACCAGAGTTAAACCTAAAGTAGCTCTTCCAGATAGGTTCACTGGTGGGCGAGAAAAATTTTTTACCTTCCGGGAGGCATGTAAATTGTATTTTCGGCTTCGGCCGCGATCATCAGGGAGTGATGAGCAGAGAGTGGGAATTGTTATCTCACTTCTTCAAGGGGACCCTCAATCCTGGGCATTTTCCCTTCCTCCGGGATCCCCGGCTCTACAGTCTGTAGATCAATTTTTTACTGCCCTGGGATTGGTATATGATGACCCAGATCGGGTCTCTCTTGCTGAGACCAAATTACGTAAGATACAGCAGGGAGATCGTCCGGCGGAGGAATTTGCTTCTGAGTTTCGTAGATGGGCCACGGATACTCAGTGGAATGACCCAGCTCTTAGGAGCCAGTTTTGTCATGGGCTTTCTGACAAATTAAAAGACGTTTTGGCTCAGTATGAGTCTCCTCCTTCTCTGGAGGCTGCTATGGCCCTAGCTATCCGTACTGATAGACGGCTTCGGGAGAGGGGTGAGGTAACTCCACTCCCTGTTGTTTCTCCACCTACTACTAAAGTCCCTTATGTTGAGGTTCCCCTTGTCTGTTCGGATGAGCCTATGCAGTTGGGAGGGACATCTTTTCGTAGTAGGGGATTGGCGGCACGCCGCAGGACTAGAAGGTGTTTTTTCTGCGGGAAAGAGGGACATTTTGTTGGAGAATGTCCATCCCGTGTCTTGTTAAGTAAAAAGTCGCCGGAAAAACTGCTAATCCCAGGTTGTGTGGTGGACGACAACCTGGGAGTATGTATTTCATCCGCCGGTTCTTCTCAGTTCCTTGTACCGGTGGAGGTGGTGGTTGGTACTAGAGTGAAGAGATTGTCTGTTCTTCTGGATAGTGGTTCTGGGGCTAATCTGGTTGACGCTCAGTTTGCTCAGGCTCAAGGTATGCATCTGAGAGTATTGGTCAAACCGATCCCTATTTTCTCCATTGACGCCAGGCCTCTCGGCCAAGGTAGCTTTGTTCATGAGGTTCATAACATTGACCTTCGGGTAGGGGCAATACATAGGGAACAATTATCTTGTTATGTGTTGGAGGGTCTACCTACTCCCATTGTGTTGGGACTTCCTTGGCTGGTTAAACATAACCCTGTGATTAATTGGCAGTCCAGAGAGATAAGCCAATGGGGTGAGTTTTGCAAAAGCAACTGCATGAACACAGTCATCAGTGCGGTCGTGCCTAGTACATTGCCTCCTTTTTTGGAGGATTTTGGGGATGTTTTCTCTGAGGAGGGGTGTCGGGAGTTGCCTCCTCATCGCGTGTATGACTGCTCTATTAATCTACTTCCTGAGCTAAGTTGCCTAAAGCTAGGTTGTATAATCTTTCTGGTCCTGAAAGACAGGCTATGAAAGATTATATTTCTGAAAGTCTGGCCAAAGGGCATATTAGACCTTCATCTTCCCCTGTGGCCGCGGGGTTCTTCTTTGTGAAGAAAAAAGATGGAGGCCTACGCCCTTGCTTGGATTTCCGCGAACTTAATCGGATTACTGTTCGAGATCCGTATCCACTCCCTCTTATTCCTGATCTCTTCAATCAAATTGTTGGCGCCAAATGGTTCTCTAAATTGGATCTCAGGGGGGCGTATAATCTGATTAGGATAAAAGAGGGGGATGAGTGGAAAACGGCGTTTAACACGCCGGAGGGACATTATGAAAACCTGGTCATGCCTTTTGGTCTGACTACTGCTCCAGCAGTATTCCAACATTTCGTTAATGACATTTTTCGTCACCTTGTGGGGGTGTTTGTGGTCATATATTTGGATGACATTTTAATTTACTCGCCAGATCTTGTGTCTCACCAGGAGCATGTGAGACAGGTGTTGCAGATCTTGCGAGACAATAAACTATACGCCAAACTGGAGAAGTGTGTTTTTGCCGTACAGGAACTTCAGTTTTTGGGTTTTTTGGTGTCAGCCTCCGGTTTCCGGATGGACCCTGAAAAGGTGAGAGCAGTGCTTGAATGGGATCAGCCAGGGGATCTTAAGGCTCTGCAGCGTTTTTGGGGTTTGCTAATTACTATCGGAAAGTTATTTGTAATTTCTCGTCTGTCGTCAAACCTCTCACTGACATGACGAGAAAAGGGACGGATTTTTCTAAGTGGTCGGACAAAGCTTGCCAAGCCTTTTTCTCTTTAAAAAGATGTTTTGCTTCGGCACCCGTTCTCATCCAACCAGATGTATCTCAGCCGTTCATTGTGGAGGTGGACGCGTCTGACGTAGGGGTGGGTGCTATATTGTCCCAGGGTCCGTCCCCTGGTAAATGGCATCCGTGCGCTTTCTTTTCTAAGAAATTGTCGTCCGCCGAAAGGAATTATGATATCGGCAATAGGGAACTTTTGGCCATTAAATTGGCTTTTGAAGAATGGCGTCACTTTTTGGAGGGGGCAGTCCACCCCGGGCACCGTTATTACTGATCACAAGAACCTGCTGTATTTAGAATCCGCTAAGCGTCTGAATTCCAGACAAGCTCGATGGTCGTTGTTTTTTACCAGGTTTAATTTTGTCGTCACTTATCGTCCGGGGTCTAAGAATGTAAAGGCTGATGCCTTGTCTCGCAGTTTCCCAGGGGCCGGGAAAACGGACGACCCGATTCCTATCCTTCAGGAGGGGGTGGTAGTGTCGGCTGTATGTTCTGAGCTTGAGGAGGAGGTGTTAGAGGCTCAGGGGGACGCCCCTGCAGGACCTCCAGGGAGACTGTTTGTCCCGAATCAGTTGAGACAAAAGGTTATTGAGGCACATCATAATTCTGCTTTAGCAGGACATCCAGGGAGTAAGGCTACTTTAGATCTCCTTTCCCGCCGATTTTGGTGGCCTAACGCTAATAAAGATGTTATAACTTTTGTCGTGTCCTGTGGGGTTTGTGCTCGCTCTAAAACTCCTCATACCCGTCCGTCTGGGACCCTTTTACCCTTGAAACTTCCGGAGCGTCCATGGACTCATTTATCTATGGACTTCATTACGGACCTTCCTCCGTCGTCTGGGAATACTGTCATACTGGTGGTTGTTGACAGGTTCAGTAAGATGGCACATTTCGTTGCTCTTCCGGCACTCCCTAATGCTAAAACTCTGGCGCAGGTGTTCATTAGGGAGATCGTGAGACTTCATGGGTTGCCTTCTGATGTGGTGTCAGATAGGGGGTCTCAGTTTGTGTCCAAATTTTGGAGGGCATTTTGTTTACGTCGGGGGATGCAATTGTCGTTTTCCTCGGCTTTTCATCCACAGACCAATGGTCAGACAGAGCGTCTGAATCAGAGTTTAGAGACATATCTCCGGTGTTTTGTATCGGAGAACCAGGAGGACTGGTCTTCTTTCTTGCCTCTGGCAGAGTTCGCTCTTAACAACAGGCGGAGCGAGTCCACTGGTAAGTCCCCATTTTTTGGGGCATATGGTTTTCATCCCCAGTTTTGTACTTTCAATGGGGGGGGTTCTTCTGGGGTTCCTGAGGAGGAGCGTTTCTCGTCGTCACTTGCTTCTGTGTGGCGAGGTGTATTGAATAATTTGAGTAATATGGGGAACCGTTACAAACGTATGGCTGATAGGAGGAGAGTTTCTGGTCCAGATCTGAATGTGAACGATCTGGTATGGTTGTCTACCAGGAATATAAAACTTAAAGTGCCCTCCTGGAAACTGGGTCCCAGATTCATCGGGCCATACAGGATCAGTTCCATAATTAATCCTGTGGCATTTCGTCTGGAACTCCCTTCTACGTTTAAAATTCATAATGTGTTCCACAAGTCATTACTTAAAAGGTATGTGGCACCAGTCATACCGTCACCTCTACCTCCTCCTCCAGTGTTGGTCAATGGTAACTTGGAATTTCAAGTATCAAAAATCATTGACTCTCGTCTGAATCGCCGGTCCCTTCAGTACTTGGTGCATTGGAAGGGGTATGGTCCGGAGGAGAGGACGTGGGTCCCTGCGTCTGATGTTAACGCAGATCGTTTGGTTCGGACCTTCCACAGAACTCACCCGGGCAGGCCTGGCCCTGAGGGTCCGGAGGCCCCTCGTAGAAGGGGGGGTACTGTCATGTGTGCATTGCCACGAAGATCGTCGCGGTTGCACATTTTGACTTCTCACAGCTGAGTTGCTGTTTCTTTGTGTTTGGCAGCTAGGGAGTTAATTCTGTCTGTGCTCGGTGCTGGGACTGGGTGCAGTTTCTCCCGGCTGCAATTGATTATTTGTTGATTGGTTTCCTTTAAATTCCTGGTTGTCTGCTTTGGGAGTTGCCAGTGAAATCCTTCATGCAGACCACAGATAGGAATGAATCTGTATAGACTTAAGTTGAGAGCTCCTTAGCTGTTTTAAGCTCAACTTACTTAGAGTTTATTTCCCAGACCATTTATGTTCCTTCGGTGTTTGAGTGTGTATGCAAGTGAGTGCTATTCTGTCTGTCTTATATGTCTAATCTGTGTATTTAGCTGAGATCAGCCCATATCCCTTTGGTGGTAATCAGGATCCTTCTTAGGACTGATTACAGGGTTCAGGGTCTGACAGGAGACAGGGTTAGGCTGGAGACTTGGACCTCTGAACCATTATCAGTACCTCCAAGGTAAGGGATTAGTTAGGACCCCAGTGTAGGGTCAGGTTAGACCCCGGTCCTCCTCTTTCCTGTTACAGCTCATCAAGTCCTCAAGATTAACCCTGAGTTCAACTATATCGTTTCTGCACATCAAGTCCTCAAGATTAACCCTAAGTTCTGCAGAGATTGTGTCAGGTAAATCTATTTTATACTTACATTCTGATGTTGCTAAACTATATGTTGTATAGAGTGTGGTTCCTGTATAAATAGTTTACTGACATTGTATTCATATCATTAGACAGCGTGACATATCCTTAAGGTAACCAGGTATCATTTTCAGCTTTGACAAAGACCATCTAAGGTCGAAACACGTTGCTGGTACAGCTGGTAGTGCATACTCTCCGCTTTTTGCATTTGGAGGACACCGTTATGTGACGATTTTATTTTTGGATTGAATAAAGAATTGCACTTTCTACAGAAGCTGGACTGCTCCCTTCATTTTCTCTGCTGCTGCATGTCTTGGTCCGGACTTTCAGTCTCGTGCTCCGGTGGTGGTTGGTGAGCTGGCATAGGGTTAACACCCTTTACTTCTTTATACAATCCTGGAAACTAGCTTCTGCAGATATGCATCCAACTATTTGCTGATTTTTTTTGTTAAGCAATCTAATACCAGCTATAATAGGGTGTAATGGTGGAGGGAAAACATGTTTATGAGTCTTGGGTAGAGTTGAGCGATACTTTCCGATATCAGTAAGTATTGGATCGGAATGGGTATCGCCGATACCCAAAAAGTATCGGCGATACCCGATACCGATACCGGAAATCCAATGTAAGTCTATGGGAACAAAATATCGGAATGAAAAAAAAAACATTCTTGCCTTGTTGGTTAATTGTACATGAAGGAAAACAACAAAGAGTAATGTAGAATGTATTGGGGGAGGTTGAGGAGACATTAAAGGCATAGATGTTTAACCCAATCAAATGGGATAGCATTAATATTTTTTTTTTTAAAGATGTTCGGATTGACGAAGAAATTGACAATGTTGTTAACCTTTTTTATATTTAGGCAAATATGTATGTTTCACAACTTCCATGCTCTTCACCTTTTTAACTTTTGCCACACTTTCTCTTCATAATCTTCAGCAGCATCATCTTTTTCATCAAATTATTCTTCATCTTCACCTTCTTTATCTTCTTCTTAAACTTCTTGCTATTGATCTTTTTGTTAACATTACTCATATTCTTCTTATTAAACTATTATTCTTCTTCATATTCTACTTCTTCATCTTCTTCTTATTCATCTTCTTCATCATATTCTTATTTGTGACAGAGATTCCTGTACTTGTAATCTGTAAAAGTATGAATTTTTCATCCTTCCGTTCTTGCTGTCACCAAAGATTTAAATTACAACAGTGTTTGTCCGCGTTCAGTTTAGCCTGCAGCAGCAGCAGCAGGCCTTTTCCAGGGGCACCACGAGGAGGAACGGACTCACCCCCATACACTGCTTAGTCTTCTTCTGCTTATAATTTAGAGCATATATTTAGCTCTTAATTTTGGTCTTAAACTTCATGTTCTTCTGCTTTTTGATCTTCTGCTTATTGTTCTTCTGTCTCTTGTTCTGTATCTTGTAGTTTGTCTTAACCTTCTTTTGTCCTGTTGGTGATCTTCTTCTGGGTAATCTTTTATTTGTTCTTTGTGATGGTGTTCAGGCTGGTTGGCTTGATGCTCGTCGTCCTTGTGGTCGTCGTCTTCTTCGGGGTGGTCATCAGGGTCGTCGTCTTCATTGTTGGAGATCCATAGTGATTACCCAAAAAAAACATTTAAAAAAATCTTCAATTTGGAAATGTAGCTGAAGGTACAAGAAGGCTGACTAACTTCCGAGAACCAGCTGACGTTACTGGAACCCGGACGGGTATCAGATGGTACAAGAGACAATGGAAGTAACGAGGACCAGCTGACTGTGCTGGAACCCGGAGGGGCAGCAGAAGGAAAAGAGCCAATGGCACAACCGAGGACCAGCTGACGTTACTGGGATACGGTTACTAAGCAGGAGGTACCTGTGCTCCAAAGCACTACCAAGGACCAGCAGACGTTGCTGGAACTCGGATACCGAGATGGAGGCACCTAGGCCAAAGGCACTGCGGAGAACCAGCTGACGGTACTGGAACCCGGACGGGTAGCAGAAGGTACCCATGTAAATTTAAGTTGACAGGCCGCGAGCCGGCCGCAGTTACCGAATCCCACAGTCCTACAGTGGGTGATTGTCCTATTGTCACAACGGAAACAGCCTTTATTTACATATCCCGCAGCACACATAGGAAGCCCTAAACTGCAGGCACCATACAGTCGGCTAACCCGACCGCAACACGACAGGACAACTTATTGGAGGCTAAGTGACGTTTACACTAACAGGAAACAGCTGGCGTGCTGTAACCAGTCTGGGCAGGAGTGAGTACCCGTGCCAATTACACTTCCGAGCAACAACTGGCGGTGTTGGAGCCCAGGGATGAGAGGAGAACAGAGTGGAGGCAGCAGGACTTTTTGCCGTTCACACAGCAGGGGAACAGCTGACATTACTGAACCCCAGTAACACAGGAGCAAGTGTTGTCTGTGCTAACAGCACTTCCGAGCAACAACTGGCGGTGTTGGAGCCCAGGGATGAGAGGAGAACAGGGTGGAGGCAGCAGGACTTTTTGCCGTTCACACAGCAGGGGAACAGCAGACATTACTGAACCCCAGTAACACAGGAGCCAGTGTTGACTGTGCTAACAGCACTTCCGAGCAACAACTGGCGGTGTTGGAGCCCAGGGATGAGAGGAGAACAGAGTGGAGGCAGCAGGACTTTTTGCCGTTCACACAGCAGGGGAACAGCTGACATTACTGAACCCCAGTAACACAGGAGCAAGTGTTGACTGTGCTAACAGCACTTCCGAGCAACAACTGGCGGTGTTGGAGCCCAGGGATGAGAGGAGAACAGAGTGGAGGCAGCAGGACTTTTTGCCGTTCACACAGCAGGGGAACAGCTGACATTACTGAACCCCAGTAACACAGGAGCAAGTGTTGACTGTGCTAACAGCACTTCCGAGCAACAACTGGCGGTGTTGTAGCCCAGGGATGAGAGGAGAACAGAGTGGAGGCAGCAGGACTTTTTGCCGTTCACACAGCAGGGGAACAGCTGACATTACTGAACCCCAGTAACACAGGAGCAAGTGTTGACTGTGCTAACAGCACTTCCGAGCAACAACTGGCGGTGTTGTAGCCCAGGGATGAGAGGAGAACAGAATGGAGGCAGCAGGACTATTTGCCGTTCACACAGCAGGGGAACAGCTGACATTACTGAACCCCAGTAACACAGGAGCAAGTGTTGACTGTGCTAACAGCACTTCCGAGCAACAACTGGCGGTGTTGTAGCCCAGGGATGAAAGGAGAACAGAATGGAGGCAGCAGGACTTTTTGCCGTTCACACAGCAGGGGAACAGCAGACATTACTGAACCCCAGTAACACAGGAGCAAGTGTTGACTGTGCTAACAGCACTTCCGAGCAACAACTGGCGGTGTTGGAGCCCAGGGATGAGAGGAGAACAGGGTGGAGGCAGCAGGACTTTTTGCCGTTCACACAGCAGGGAAACAGCTGACATTACTGAACCCCAGTAACACAGGAGAAAGTGTTGTCTGTGCTAACAGCACTTCCGAGCAACAACTGGCGGTGTTGGAGCCCAGGGATGAGAGGAGAACAGGGTGGAGGCAGCAGGACTTTTTGCCGTTCACACAGCAGGGAACAGCTGACATTACTGAACCCCAGTAACACAGGAGCAAGTGTTGACTGTGCTAACAGCACTTCCGAGCAACAACTGGCGGTGTTGTAGCCCAGGGATGAGAGGAGAACAGAGTGGAGGCAGCAGGACTTTTTGCCGTTCACACAGCAGGGGAACAGCAGACATTACTGAACCCCAGTAACACAGGAGCAAGTGTTGACTGTGCTAACAGCACTTCCGAGCAACAACTGGCGGTGTTGGAGCCCAGGGATGAGAGGAGAACAGAGTGGAGGCAGCAGGACTTTTTGCCGTTCACACAGCAGGGAAACAGCTGACTGTAAGGTTCTTTGTCTCTTTTGACATGTTCCTTGAAACTCAGTTTTCCGTCGGCCATTTTGCTTTCTGTCTTTCTGCAGCTCTTGCCCTCAGTTAATATGGAGTTTCCAGTTTTCATGTTCCCGCCCTGATTCTCTCCCTCTTGCTTCTTAAGCAGCCTCAGCTGAACAATCAGTGCTCCTGAATCAAGCCTCAGTCAGCCTGTGACCTGACTCCTGGAAACCTAGGATTTTGGACTCCAGCTATTTCCTACTGAGGAACTTTGGAACACTTTTAGACTTTGGAAACCTGCTGTCTGGTGAATCCATGTTTGCAGAGGAATTACGGTACAGAGAAGAGATGCTGAACCTGCTTGGAGAGTTATTGTAGAGCTTGAAGTTACTCTGGCCTGCTGTGTTCTCCTGCCTCTGTTCCTGCAAACTGTGTGACCTTTTCTGCATGCTTGTATGAAGTAGTACAAGTCATTTCATATCAACCTATGTCTCATGTGTTTTCCTCGCACCCAAGCACAAGACGCTATAGGAACTGTACACTATACATGACAAGATTCAGGAGCCAATGTTTAGTGTCTGCTGGGTCTGGGAAAGCCGTGTCTGCTGTGACTGTGGATATCAGATGTCCGTTTAATACCTTCTGTGATGACAGTGGTTGTGACTTCTCACAACCATTCCAGGTGAGCGCATTCCCTTAAATGTTACTCTGGAGTGTTACCACAGGTAAACACTATTGTTTTTTTTTTTTTTCCTTTCCTCTTCTCCTTCCAGCACTTCTGCCTTAAAAGATCTGGAAGATGGAGGCCCGCATAAAAGAGCTTTGCGGAGTGACTGATACAATCCTTGCAGATATACAGACTATAAAGACCCGTTTTGCAAGCCTACAGGACCTCACTAATCATAATTTGCAAGTGTTTGGACAAACTACTCAGGAATTACGAGCCAGGATTGAGGCTCTAGAGGAACGAGTCCAGGCTCCTGCCATAACCCGAGTTCTGGGATCTCCAAGTTACCTCCTTTTCGTTTTGGCGGTGAACGTGAGAAATTCAGGGGATTTATTAACCAATGCAATCTATTTTTCTCTGCACATGCTTCACAATTTCCCACTGAACGATCCAAAGTGCTTACTATAATCATGTTGCTTACCAATAAGGCTTTGATGTGGGCAAACCCTCTGATTGAGACTGAGGATGATTGTTTGAATCACCTTGATGCTTTTATTTCAGCCATGGGGCAGGTGTTTGATGACCCCAATCGAGGTGCAACAGCTGAAGCAGCCATGTTAACTTTGCGCCAAGGTAAACGTTCAGTAGCCGAATATGCCTTGGATTTCAGGAGATGGGCTCTTGATACCACTTGGGACACTTCCGCCAAAAAATCTATTTTTCGGAAAGGGTTGCCTCCACTGATTAAGGATGAACTTGCTCGTGCCGACCCTCCCACTGCGTTAGGTGACTTTATTAACTATTGTATCCGTATTGATGCTCGTCTGACTGAACGCAGACAAGAGAGATGGTTCAAAAATAATCGCACTAACCTTTTCCTACCTCCCTCCTCAGCTAAGGAACCTTTGAGTAGGATCACAAGGGAACCAGAACCTGAACCCATGCAGGTGGACTCTTTACAAAGACGGGTTAGTGATGCACGCAAAGAACATCGTATCAAGGAAAATCTATGTTTTTACTGTGGTAAGTCAGGGCACTTCATTATAAACTGCCCCAGTCGTTCTCGTAAGACTACTGCAGCAGTCATTCACTGTGAGTGTTGCGAGAGGAGCTCTGTCATGTCCGAGCCTCAGACTCCAGAGAGATCTGCTGCAAGAGATCTTGATTTTTCGGACTTAAACTCTGTTAGTTCTGGGGACAATGATGGTATAAACGCTGCAATTTTTCAAGTTTCCTCAGCGGTGTCCCAGCTGAGTTGTAAAAGAAATAATTCTCATTGCTTCCTTTCCATCAAACTCTGGGTGGACTCAGACTGGGTGTCTAGCTCTGCTATGATCGACTCAGGAGCAAGTGGAAATTTTATGGATATCTCCTTTGCTCTGAAACAGGGGATACGTTCAGTGAAGAAGGCTACTCCAGTACAGATGGAGACTGTGGATGGCTCTCTACTGACTTCTGGACCAGTGGATCAAGAAACAGAGCCTTTGAGGGTCCTTATGGGTAAAGATCATCAGGAGAAAATGTCTTTTATGCTTATCTCTTCTCCCCACTTTCCCATTATTCTAGGGCTACCATGGCTGCAGGCGCAGAATCCTACGATTAACTGGGAGACCAAGGAATTACACTTTCCGGAGAAACAGATGAGTCAAGGAGTTTCAGCTTGCTCTGTTCCTAAAGGAACCATGTCAGTCCCTGAACTACCAGCTGTATACCAGGACTATGTGGATTTATGTGACAAGAAGAACGCTGATCAGCTTCCTCCTCACCGTCCATATGATTGTCCAATCGAATTATTGCCTGGAGCCGAGATACCTTTTGGTAAGATCTACCCCTAGCGGGGCCCGAGCTAAAAGCTTTGAAGGACTACATAGATGAAAATCTAGCCAAAGGCTTCATACGCCCCTCTTCATCTCCCGCAGGTGCACCCATCTTCTTTGTGAAGAAGAAATATGGATCTCTGAGACCCTGCATAGACTATAGGGAACTCAATAAGGTTACTATTAGAAACCGTTATCCATTGCCTTTAATCCCTGAGTTGTTGGAGAGAGTGCGGCACGCCAAAATTTTCTCTAAACTGGATCTCCGTGGGGTCTATAACTTGGTCCGTATTAGACCTGGGGATGAATGGAAGACTGCATTCAGGTCACGCTATGGACACTTCGAATATCTAGTTATGCCTTTTGGTCTGAGTACCGCCCCAGCCACTTTCCAACACTTGGTGAATGACATCTTCAGGGATCTCCTAGATACATTTGTGGTGATTTATCTGGATGATATTCTAATTTTTTCTAACTCCACAGAGGAACATCATGGACATGTGAGAATGGTCTTAGAACGCCTAAGACAAAACCATCTCTACATCAAACTTGAAAAGTGTGAATTCCATAGGACCGAAATTCAATTTCTGGGGTATGTACTATCTACGCAAGGGATTAGTATGGATGGAAGCAAGACCCAAGCCATCAAGCATTGGCCAATTCCTAGAAATGTGAAGGAGGTGCAGCGCTTCATCGGGTTTGCCAACTTCTATAGACGTTTCATTAGGAATTTCTCTGAGGTAGTATCACCTATCACCCAACTTACCCGGAAACAGTCTAGGTTCTCCTGGACCCCGCAAGCTCAGGAAGCATTTTCCTGTTTAAAGGACAAATTTACCACCGCACCTATCTTAGTACATCCCAACCCCGAGCTTACCTTCATAATAGAGGTGGATGCTTCAGACTGTGCCGTTGAAGCTATACTCTCTCAGAGAACAGGTGAGAAGAATGTCTTGCATCCCTGTGCCTTCTTTTCCCAGCAGTTGTCTTCGGCTGAGAGGAACTACGATGTGGGCAATAGAGAATTGTTGGCCATTATTGCCGCCTTCAAGGAATGGAGACACCTTCTTCAGGGAGCTGCACAGCAAATAGTCGTACTGACAGACCATCGTAACCTTGAATTTATCAGGTCGGCTAAGTGCCTGACTCCTCGCCAGGCTCGCTGGAATCTTTTCCTAAACCATTTAATTTTGTCATTTCTTATAGACCAGGATCGCGCAATGGAAAGGCTGATGCACTCTCTAGGATTCATTCAGCAGAGACACGTCCACTTACTCCTCCTAAGACTATTCTTCCTGACTCTAGATTCCTGGGAGTGATTCATAATCAAGACCTACTTAAGGACATCAAGGAAGCATACCATGCGGATTCTTTGTTGGCTCAACCCCAAGGGACGTAAGTCTTGTCTTTAAGAATGGTGTGTGGATTCAGGGACAATGTCTGTATATACCTGAAACAGTCAGATTGAGAGTATTGCAACTCATCCACGATTCCAAGATAGCCGGGCATAGGGGAATTCTAAAGACACAAGAATTTCTTTCTCGTTTCTTTTGGTGGCCCACTTACAGGAAAGATGTTTTAAACTATGTCACTTCATGTGAAGTCTGTGCAAGATGCAAAACACCTCGCTCCTCACCAACTGGTCTGTTACAACCTCTTCCCACCCCGTCCCGCCCGTGGGGATCCATTTCTATGGACTTCATTGTGGAGTTACCAACCTCTCGAGGGAAGAACACTATTCTAGTGGTGGTTGATCGTCTAACAAAGGCAGCTCATTTTATCCTTGTGTCGGCTTACCCACTGCAAAACAGACATCAGACTTGATGATTAAGAATGTGTTTTCGCTTACATGGAGTACCGGATGAGGTCATTTCGGATCGAGGGGTGCAATTCACTTCAAGGTTTTGGCAAAATTTCTGTGCTGCATTGGACATTAAAGTAAACCTTTCTTCTGCTTTTCATCCCCAGACTAATGGACAGACAGAACGAACCAATCAGACCCTGGAGCAGTATCTCCGCTGCTTTATCTGCCACCTACAAGATGATTGGGTGGATAAACTTCCACTGGCTGAGTTCTCTTATAATAACTCTCAGAGCGCCTCCACTAAGCAGTCTCCTTTTTACTCCAATCTAGGTTATCATCCTAACATTCTTCCTCGATTTCCCATAGATACGCCCTTGCCGGCAGTGGCTGAAAGAATCACTTCTTTACAAAAGAATATGGATCTTCTAAAGGAAAATCTAGAATTGGCTCAGGAAAGGTACAAGAAAGCAGCAGATAAATTTCGTAAACCTGCACCAGCTTTCAAGGTAGGAGATTTGGTCTGGCTGTCAACCAGAAATCTTAAAATAAAGATTCCATCGTCTAAATTGGGACATAAGTACATTGGACCTTATAAGATCAGTAAGATTATAAGTGCTGTTGCTTGTCATCTTCAACTGCCCAGAACTATGAGAATCCACCCTGTCTTTCATGTATCCCTACTAAAGGCTGCAACACCCAATATGTTTCCTGGACGCTCTTCTCCTTGCCCTGACCCAGTGCTGGTCGATGGTCAGGAAGAATTTATGGTGGAAAGGATTCTAGATTCCAGGTTGTACAGAAATCAGTTGCAATATTTGATTAAATGGCAGGGCTACCCAGTGGAGGACAACTCATGGGAACCAGTCAATAATGTAAATGCTCCTCGCCTGCTCCGCCAGTTTCATCAGAGGTACCCTGACAAGCCTGGTCTGAGGTCAACTGGAGGTTGTCCTTAAGGGGGAGTAATGTAAGGTTCTTTGTCTCTTTTGACATGTTCCTTGAAACTCAGTTTTCCGTCGGCCATTTTGCTTTCTGTCTTTCTGCAGCTCTTGCCCTCAGTTAATATGGAGTTTCCAGTTTTCATGTTCCCGCCCTGATTCTCTCCCTCTTGCTTCTTAAGCAGCCTCAGCTGAACAATCAGTGCTCCTGAATCAAGCCTCAGTCAGCCTGTGACCTGACTCCTGGAAACCTAGGATTTTGGACTCCAGTTATTTCCTACTGAGGAACTTTGGAACACTTTTAGACTTTGGAAACCTGCTGTCTGGTGAATCCATGTTTGCAGAGGAATTACGGTACAGAGAAGAGATCCTGAACCTGCTTGGAGAGTTATTGTAGAGCTTGAAGTTACTCTGGCCTGCTGTGTTCTCCTGCCTCTGTTCCTGCAAACTGTGTGACCTTTTCTGCATGCTTGTATGAAGTAATACAAGTCATTTCATATCAACCTATGTCTCATGTGTTTTCCTCGCACCCAAGCATAAGACGCTATAGGAACTGTACACTATACATGACACTGACATTACTGAACCCCAGTAACACAGGAGCAAGTGTTGTCTGTGCTAACAGCACTTCCGAGCAACAACTGGCGGTGTTGGAGCCCAGGGATGAGAGGAGAACAGGGTGGAGGCAGCAGGACTTTTTGCCGTTCACACAGCAGGGGAACAGCAGACATTACTGAACCCCAGTAACACAGGAGCAAGTGTTGACTGTGCTAACAGCACTTCCGAGCAACAACTGGCGGTGTTGGAGCCCAGGGATGAGAGGAGAACAGAGTGGAGGCAGCAGGACTTTTTGCCGTTCACACAGCAGGGGAACAGCTGACATTACTGAACCCCAGTAACACAGGAGCAAGTGTTGACTGTGCTAACAGCACTTCCGAGCAACAACTGGCGGTGTTGTAGCCCAGGGATGAGAGGAGAACAGAGTGGAGGCAGCAGGACTTTTTGCCGTTCACACAGCAGGGGAACAGCAGACGTTACTAAACCCCAGTAACACAGGAGCAAGTGTTGACTGTGCTAACAGCACTTCCGAGCAACAACTGGCGGTGTTGTAGCCCAGGGATGAGAGGAGAACAGAGTGGAGGCAGCAGGACTTTTTGCCGTTCACACAGCAGGGGAACAGCTGACATTACTGAACCCCAGTAACACAGGAGCAAGTGTTGTCTGTGCTAACAGCACTTCTGAGCAACAACTGGCGGTGTTGGAGCCCAGGGATGAGAGGAGAACAGGGTGGAGGCAGCAGGACTTTTTGCCGTTCACACAGCAGGGGAACAGCAGACATTACTGAACCCCAGTAACACAGGAGCAAGTGTTGACTGTGCTAACAGCACTTCCGAGCAACAACTGGCGGTGTTGTAGCCCAGGGATGAGAGGAGAACAGAGTGGAGGCAGCAGGACTTTTTGCCGTTCACACAGCAGGGAACAGCTGACATTACTGAACCCCAGTAACACAGGAGCAAGTGTTGACTGTGCTAACAGCACTTCCGAGCAACAACTGGCGGTGTTGGAGCCCAGGGTCAAGGAGGATGTTTAAATACTAGATCAAGTATTTTCCTTGTTACGTGTCAATTAAAAATGTCTATACTCCAAACAAGAGAAATATAACCTTTAGTACCATAAGATGATGATTTGACTTTAAAAAATCAATATAAATTAAGAATTGACAAACATAAACGCATACATTAACATGTTGAAAAGCAATGCAAACCACAAAAAAAATTGGTTAAGTAATCTGCTATACGGTTTTAAATAAAAGCATACAAGTACATATCAGAATCCATTAATGATGGATAAGTAACAGTATGTACACCATTTTTATTGTATAGACAATGAATGTCTGACTTCAAAACATAATCAGCATTACAAGTTATCTGTGACATTCATAAAACTTTACATTTGCAGAATAATATCACTAAACAGTTTATAAAAATATATAAAATTTCCATCATGTAATACTGATAATATGTGCCAATCATTTATATTAACAAACATAACCTTTAAAACGTGCATAGTGCATAGTGAAAATAGCTATTTATGCCTGACTGTGGACTTGCAAGCATGACAACGAATAGATAAGGTATATATAGATGAGACTGCATAGCCACAGATGGTGAATGGCGATGTAATACTGTACCTCAATAAAGTGTGCGTCACTACTACATCCTTTTTTTTTTATATAGCTTTATAAACAGGGTACGTGCATGTATGCTTGCGCCTTTCTTTGGACGCACAGACTGGCTTCCTGCTGTGACGCGTTGGGTATTGGAGCGTCTGTGCATCTTATGACGCAGACTAACATTCACGTTGCGCATCGTTCATCATCGCAAGTGTACCAACAACACAAAGGCGTTGTCATGACTGCTTTACTCAGTAAACATGCACCTATGATGAAACATACACGCATGTGCCCTATTACATAAGAAGCTACAAGAAAAACGCGTGTGAGGTGTGACACAGCTGTTTTGTTAAGGTACAGTATTATATCGACATTGTACAGGTGTCGCTATTCAGTCTGATAACTAGATATCATTCACCTTTTCTATCAGTTGTCGTTGTTTCAGCACCACTTGCAGGTATATATTTTGCTATTGTGACTATGCACTATTGACTTTAACAAGGTAATGCATGATTTTTGTTACCGATTATCATGTTTACATGATGGACCTTTATGATATGGGCTGTTAACTTTCTAATTAAATATGTATTTTTAAAAATGACACAAATATAAGTAATGTTCAAGAGGACTATTCCTACATCCATTGTTTGCACAATATTACAGGTGTACATCACGTCCCTTCATCAACAATGGATTATTATATTTACTTGTATGCTTTTATTTAAAAGCCAAGAACACTTAAGTCTAACCTTCGCACTGCAGCTGTTGTCAAAGTTCAACCCACATTATGCACTTCCAACATTGCAGCATTTGAGTCATGATGTGAGTTGGATTTGTGTAAGCTATGGAGTGACAAGGTTGACCATCAGTATCCTATAGCATAAGTAGGCTTTTGTGTTAGCATTTGTGTTCGACATGTGCATATCTGCAATAATATGTCACAATTATTTTGTTACAGATTTGTGACAAAGACTAATCATTTTATGGTTTTGAAGCTGACGTTTCACTTGTTTACAGCTTAGAAATCAGGGTGTAGCCTCATATCTATGTGTAGCACTAGCCACTTTGACATGTCATGTTTTTTTCACCCTGTGTAGGTAGCTAGCAGTAATTTTTGCCGGACACACAGCTGGGGAACAGCAGGCGTTACTGAACCCCGCAAACACATCAGCGATTGTTTTCATCTGTGCATCCAACACTTCTGAGCAGCAACTGGCGGTGTTGAAGCCCAGAGTCAAGGAGGGTGTAGGCAGAGGCCTAGTATGAGATGTTTGAAGTTTAATTTGTAGTTAGCAGCAGTAATTTTTGCCAGACACACAGCAGGGGAACAGCAGGCGTTACTGAACCCCACAAACACATCAGCGATTGTTTTCATCTGTGCATCCAACACTTCTGAGCAGCAACTGGCGGTGTTGAAGCCCTGCGTCAAGGAGGGTGTAGGCAGAGGCCTAGTATGAGATGTTTGAAGTTTAATTTGTAGTTAGCAGCAGTAATTTTTGCCAGACACACAGCAGGGGAACAGCAGGCGTTACTGAACCCCACAAACACATCAGCGATTGTTTTCATCTGTGCATCCAACACTTCTGAGCAGCAACTGGCGGTGTTGAAGCCCAGGGTTAAGGAGGGTTTTGAAATAAAATATTGAGTTATTGCCTTGTTACGTGGCCATTGCAAATGTATGTACTTCAAACAAGTAATAATGAAGTTTTACTAGGACAATAAATGATGATTTCAATTCCAATAATAAAAATAAACACATGCAATATAACGCATTAAGCACATGGCAACAAGAATGGAACAACACACCACCACCCAAAATTTTTTTTACAAAATATATGATATAGGAAAGATGTGTATTTTCGTACCGTGTTAGCCAGTAGATAGAAAAATTTTAGGGCTTTAGAGTCCTCATTGGTTGATACTTTTTAATGGCTAACTGAAAAGATGGTAACAATTGCAAGCTTTCGAGACTACTCAGGTCTCTTCATCAGGCAAAGACTAATACAAAATCTGAAGAATCACATATTTATATACACAAAAGGACACAGGAATAATGCAATAGATAAGACAAGTGACGTGAAGCAGAACTGTCATTATGGCAGAGGATGACAAATATTGGAACAGTTCATGATAAGTGTTGTGAATGTGTTGAGATGAGTTCTGAGCAGAGGCTCCCTCTGGTGGTTACAAGCGGTACTAGTGAGGATTGGGAATCAGGTGTTACTGATTGGTCTTATTTAAGGAATCATTTCCCATCAGGGTTGCCGGTGATCAATTGTTCTGGTCTGAATCCTTCTTTCCAGTTTCCCTTGTAGCCTGCTGTGTCGTGTCTGCATCTCCTGCTATCAGATAAGACAATTTCTTATTTTGTGTTTTTGCTATATTTTTGCATTTTGTCCTGCACTTCTGTGGGGGCCTTCTGGGTCCCTCCGGGGGCTTTTGCCCTCTCAGTTTAGTCCAGCCACTGTGTTTTGTACTTTTGCTTTTTGCAGTTTTTTCAGTGGCTGCTGTTTTTGTTACACCAGAGAACTAATTTAGGTGGTAGAGGTCGTGTGATCTCAGGTGATTTTGAAATTAGTAGAGTTGGTGTTTTTCAGGGTTTTCTGGGATTGCAGTAAGTACCTTCCTGTCCTTTTCTATTTAGATAGTTTGGGCCCAGCGTTTGCTCATACTATTTTCTTTCTGTGTCAGTATTTCCTCTTGTCTAACCGCCATTACATGTTTGGGGGCTTTCTATTATCTTTGGGGTTCTGCTCCGGGGCAGATAGCTTTCCTATTTCTATCTTTAGGTGTAGTTAGTTTCTCAGGCTGTGACGAGGCGTCTAGGACATCGTAGGAACGCTCCATGGCTGCCTCTAGTTGCGGTGGTTAGTCAGGGTACTGCAATCTCATAGATTCCAACTGCTCTGGTGTATTTCCTTTTTTACCTGCACTCCTCAGCTACCGTAACATAACAGTATCACCGGACATAAAAATTGTATGTACTCACAGAAGGGAAAAAATATTTTGAAGGAAGAAAAGTTGTCAGAGATATTTTTCTGTTTGTTGCATTTTTTTTTTTTTTCCCTCTGTATCTCTGGGTGCTGGGGAGGATCTTTTCTCCCAATGGAGTTTGCACGGTTGTCTGGCCGTGTGGATCAGCTTGCCGCTGAGGTTCAGAGTATTGCTGCATATCTTGCTAGGTTGCCTGTTGTGGAACCTAGGATCCCCATGCCAGATTTGTTTTCAGGGGATCGAGCTAAGTTTCAGAATTTCAAAAATAATTGTAAATTGTTTCTTGCCTTAAAATCTAAGTCCTCAGGAAACGCAGCGCAGCAGGTTCAAATTGTCATCTCTCTCCTGCGCGGCGATCCTCAGGATTGGGCTTTTTCCCTCACACCTGGGGATCCTGTTTTGAGTGATGTTGATGCATTTTTTCAGGCTTTGGGGTTATTGTACGATGAGCCTAATGTCACTGATCAAGCTGAAAAAGCCTTGTTGGCATTAAATCAGGGGCTTGATGACGCTGAGTTATACTGTCAGAGATTCCGTAGGTGGGCAGTCCTGACCAAATGGAATGACGACGCTTTGGCGGCCCTTTTCCGGAAGGGTCTGTCGGATAATGTAAAGGATGTTATGGTGGGATTCCCTGTCCCCTCTGGTCTCAATGATTCTATGTCATTAGCGATTCAAATTGACAGACGTTTGCGTGAGCGGAGAAGTATGCGTGGAGTGGTGTTGCCTTGTGAGCCAGCTGCTGAGCCCATGCAGTGTGATGGAGTGGTGTCTGGGGCACAGCGTCATGAGTTTCGAAAGCGCAATGGGTTATGTTTCTACTGTGGTGATGCCTCTCATGCTATTTCAGTCTGCCCTAAGCGGGGAAGACGTTTTGCACGCTCAGTTGTCTTGGGTAGTGTTCAGACTAAGTTTTTATTAACTGTCACTCTGATATGCTCTCTGTCCTCATTTTCTGCTCAGGCTTTCGTTGATTCTGGAGCAGCTATTAACCTGATGGATTATGATTTTGCTAAACGTTGTGGATTTCCCTTGATACCCCTACAGAAGTCTATTCCCCTACTGGGGATCGATTCTACCCTTTGGCTGAGAATAAACCCCAGTTTTCTACTCAGGTGATAATGAGGGTTGAACCTGATCACCAGGAGTGCTGCAAATTTTTGGTTCTATATAATCTGCATGACATTATCGTGCTGGGTTTCCCTTGGTTACAGTCTCATAATCCTGTTTTGGATTGGAAATCTGTGTCTGTAACCAGTTGGGGCTGCCAATGTGTTAATACCAACACTCCTGTTTTTTCTGCCTCCCCCAGGCTGAGGATGTTCCTGACTTTTTGTTTGATTTTTCTGATGTGTTTAGCGAAAGTAAATCTGCATCCTTACCTCCCATAGGAGCTATGACTGCGCTATTGAATTAGTGCCAGGTAGTAAATTCCCTAAGGGTCGCCTTTTTAACTTGTCTGTACCTGAACATGACGCTATGCGGTCTTATATCAAGGAATCATTGGAGAAGGGTCATATCAGACCATCCTCTTCACCCTTAGGTGCCGGTTTTTTCTTTGTGGCCAAAAAAGATGGTTCATTAAGGCCGTGTATTGATTATCGTCTCTTGAACAATATTACTGTGAAATATCAATACCCGTTACCCTTGATTTCTGACCTGTTTTCCAGGGTGAAAAACGCTACTTGGTTTACCAAGCTTGACCTCAGGGGGGCGTATAACCTTATTCGCATTAAGCACGGGGATGAATGGAAGACGGCATTTAACACCCCTGAAGGGCATTTTGAGTACCTTGTGATGCCCTTTGGGCTCACTAATGCTCCTTCCGTCTTCCAGTCCTTCATGAATGACATTTTCAGGGATTTTGTGGACAAGTTTCTGATTGTTTATTTGGATGATATCTTGATTTTTTCTAATGACTGGGACTCTCATGTGAAACATGTTCGAACTGTATTCCGGATTTTGAGAGAGAATGCTCTGTATGTGAAGGGATCAAAGTGTCTTTTTGGCGTACAGAAGATCTCATTTCTGGGATTCATTTTGTCCCCATCTGTTATTGAAATGGACCCGGTCAAGGTTCAGGCCATCTGTGATTGGGTCCAACCTACTTCATTAAAGGCTCTTCAGAGATTTTTGGGTTTTGCCAATTTTTATCGTAAATTTATTGGTAATTTCTCTGTTATTGTTAAACCATTAACTGATTTGACCAGAAAGGGTTCTGATGTGGTGAATTGGCCTCCTGAGGCAGTCTCTGCGTTTCAGGAACTTAAGCAGAGATTCACTTCTGCTCCTGTTCTACGGCAGCCTGATGTTTCTCTGCCATTTCAGGTGGAGGTTGATGCCTCTGAAATTGGGGCAGGTGCCGTTTTGTCCCAAAAAGATCCAGAGACCTCTAAAAGTAACCCTTGTGCCTTTTTCTCTCGAAAATTTTCTCCTACTGAACGTAATTATGACGTGGGTAATCGGGAGTTATTGGCCATGAAGTGGGCTTTTGAAGAGTGGAGACATTGGCTGGAGGGAGCCAAACATCAGGTGGTGGTCCTTACGGACCATAAGAATCTGGTCTATCTGGAATCTGCCAAGCGACTCAATCCTAGACAGGCCAGGTGGGCCTTGTTTTTCACACGTTTTAATTTTGTGGTTTCCTTTCTTCCTGGCACTAAGAATGTTAAGGCGGATGCCCTCTCGAGGAGTTTCCTTGCGGACTCTCCTGAGCTATCTGATCCCTCTGTTATTTTGAAGGAGGGTGTAGTTCTTTCCGCCATCTCGCCTAATTTGAGACTTGCTCTGGAGGGGTGTCAGGAGGATAGGCCCGAGCGCTGCCCTGTTGGAAAATTGTTTGTCCCGGACCAATGGAAAAAGAGTGTGATGTCTGAGATTCATTGTTCCGCATTGGCTGGGCATCCCGGAATTTTTGGTACCAGAGACTTGGTTAGTCGGTCCTTTTGGTGGCCTACCTTGTCTCGCGATGTCAGGGAATTTGTGCAGTCCTGCGGGACTTGCTCTCGCTCCAAGCCTTGCTCTCGCTCTAGTGGTTTGTTGATGCCATTGCCTGTGCCCAAGAGACCATGGACCCATATCTCTATGGATTTCATTTCCGATCTTCCTGTTTCTCAGAGAATGACCACCATCTGGGTAATTTGTGATAGGTTTTCCAAAATGATACATCTTGTGCCATTACCTAAGTTGCCTTCCTCCTCTGAATTGGTGCCGTTGTTCCTTCAGCACGTGGTTCGTTTACACGGCATTCCTGAGAACATTGTGTCTGACAGAGGAGTCCAGTTTGTTTCCAGATTTTGGAGGACTTTTTGTTCTAAACTGGGTGTTCAATTGTCTTTCTCCTCGGCATTTCATCCTCAGACCAATGGTCAAACTGAGAGAACAAACCAGACATTGGAGACTTATCTAAGATGCTTTGTGTCTGCTGATCAGGATGACTGGGTCTCTTTTTTGCCTTTGGCTGAGTTTGCTCTTAATAATAGGGCTAGCTCTGCCACTTTGATGTCTCCGTTTTTCTGTAATTCTGGGTTTCACCCTCGATTTTCTTCAGGACAGACGGAGGCTTCTGTCTGTCCAGGTGTTGACTCTGTTGTTGAGCGTATGCAGCAGATTTGGGACCAGGTAGTGGAGAGGTTGTCCCTCTCTCAGGAGAAGGCCCAGAGGTTTGCTAACCGGCATAGGACTGATGGTCCTCGGTTTAAAGTGGGGGACTTGGTCTGGTTGTCCTCAAAGAATATTCCTATGAGAGTAGCATCTCCTAAATTTAAGCCTAGGTTCATTGGACCTTATAAGATCATGGAGATTATTAATCCTGTTTCTTTTCGTTTGCTTCTTCCAGGGACATTTAAGATCCATAACGTGTTCCACAAGTCCTTGTTGAAGAGGTTTGTTGAGCCAGTGGTTCCTGCTGCTGTGCCTCCTGACCCTGTTTTGGTTGAGGGCAATCTGGAGTATGTGGTTGAGAAAATATTGGATTCTCGTTTTTCTAGACGAAGACTCCAGTATTTGGTTAAATGGAGAGGTTATGGTCAGGAAGATAATTCTTGGGTGTTTGCTTCGGACATCCATGCTAGGAGACTTATCCGTGCGTATCATAGAACTCATCCTGACCGACCTGGTTGCTCAAATGAGGGTTCGGTGACCCCTCCTCAAGGGGGGGGTACTGTTGTGAATGGGTTTGAGATGAGTTCTGAGCAGAGGCTCCCTCTGGTGGTTACAAGCGGTACTAGTGAGGATTGGGAATCAGGTGTTACTGATTGGTCTTATTTAAGGGAATCATTTTCCCATCAGGGTTGCCGGTGATCAATTGTTCTGGTCTGAATCCTTCTTTCCAGTTTCCCTTGTAGCCTGCTGTGTCGTGTCTGCATCTCCTGCTATCAGATAAGACAATTTCTTATTTTGTGTTTTTGCTATATTTTTGCATTTTGTCCTGCACTTCTGTGGGGGCCTTCTGGGTCCCCTCCGGGGGCTTTTGCCCTCTCAGTTTAGTCCAGCCACTGTGTTTTGTACTTTTGCTTTTTGCAGTTTTTTCAGTGGCTGCTGTTTTTGTTACACCAGAGAACTAATTTAGGTGGTAGAGGTCGTGTGATCTCAGGTGATTTTGAAATTAGTAGAGTTGGTGTTTTTCAGGGTTTTCTGGGATTGCAGTAAGTACCCTTCCTGTCCTTTTCTATTTAGATAGTTTGGGCCCCAGCGTTTGCTCATACTATTTTCTTTCTGTGTCAGTATTTCCTCTTGTCTAACCGCCATTACATGTTTGGGGGCTTTCTATTATCTTTGGGGTTCTGCTCCGGGGCAGATAGCTTTCCTATTTCTATCTTTAGGTGTAGTTAGTTTCTCAGGCTGTGACGAGGCGTCTAGGACCATCGTAGGAACGCTCCACGGCTGCCTCTAGTTGCGGTGGTTAGTCAGGGTACTGCAATCTCATAGATTCCAACTGCTCTGGTGTATTTCCTTTTTTACCTGCACTCCTCAGCTACCGTAACATAACAGATAAGGAGGGAAAGTTTTATTGCCCTCTGATTGGGGTCTGGTATTGTGTTTTGATGACCCAAGAAGGTCAGAGAAGCAGATTCCTTAATTCATATAGAAAGACATAAACCCATGTGACACGTTCATTCCAACACTAAGAGTGTCAAAGGTCATCATGAGCTTATATTCCCAAACCTTTCTATCTTTCTCAGATTTGAAGTTAGATTTTAATATAAGTAATTCCATATCCATCATGCTATGACCGGGCATACAAAATTGTTTTGCCACAGGTAAATCCATTCTTTTTTCTCTTATTTGTAAATGGGACAGTTTCCATCCAAAACACATAAAAAACTCTATTGTCTACAGCCAAGCCATCAGATACAACCGTATATGTTCCAACCCCATGGATAGAGATGAACACCTTATTCGCCTCAGAAAGACCTTTTTGAACCAGGGCTACCATCCAAGAACAATTGAAAACCAAATTACAAGAGCCACCAGAATATCAAGGAATCACCTGCTACATTACAAAGCTAAAGAAGAAAATAACCGGGTGCCTCTAGTGGTCACCTACAATCCAAATCTGGAGATGCTAAGGGGAGCTGCACGGAAACTATAACCTTTACTACAAAAAGATGCCCGATTACAATCCATATTTCCAGACCCCCACTACTATGTTTTAGGCAGCCCCCAAATCTAAGAAGCATCATTGTCAGAAGCTCCCTGTCCTCCCCAACAGCTGCAGGAACCTTTCCTTGCAACCAGAAGAAATGTAAAACATGTCCATTTATAATGACCACAGACAAGATAAAGATCCCCAACTCACATCAGGACTACAAGATACCAGGTACTTTCAGCTGCATCACATCTAATGTGGTGTACCTCATTATATGTACTAAATGTCCAACTGGGGGTCTGTATGTGGGGGAGACCGGGCAAAAAATTAGAACAAGGATGAATTCTCATCGCCACACAATAAGAGAAAAAAGAATGGATTTACCTCTGGCAAAACACTTTTGTATGCCCGGTCATAGCATGATGGATATGGAATTACTTATATTAAAATCTAACTTGAAATCTGAGAAAGATAGAAAGGTTTGGGAATATAAGCTCATGATGACCTTTGACACTCTTAGTGTTGGAATGAACGTGTCACATGGATTTATGTCTTTCTATATCAATTAAGGAATCTGCTTCTCTGACCTTCTAGGGTCATCCAAACACAATACCAGACCCCAATCAGAGGGCAATAAAACTTTCCCTCCTTATCTATTAACTGTTCCAATATTTATGTTCATCCCTCTGCCATAATGACAGTTCTGCTTCACGTCACTTGTCTTATCTATTGCATTATTCCTGTGTCCTTTTGTGTATATAAATATGTGATTCTTCAGATTTTGTATTAGTCTTTGCCTGATGAAGAGACCTGAGTAGTCTCGAAAGCTTGCAATTTGTTACCATCTTTTCAGTTAGCCATTAAAAGGTATCAACCACTGAGGACTCTCAAGTCTAAATATTTTACAAAATATAGTGTTGTAAATTTAAGAATAAAAGTCCATTTTTGTATTTATGAATAATGCTTAAGGAACGCTATGTTAAACCATAACATAGTGAAGACAATGGATTTTGTAATAGTCACTCATCATCATCATTGCAATTTATATGTGACAGTCACAGACATTTCAATTATTTAAGTTAATAAAATCGTTACTTTGTACAGCATGTATGACATGTCCAGCATGGACTCATCAATGTGATGACGCAATAATGTACGATAAAAAATAACCATTTAAAATAACATTATGCATTGTCACAATTTAAGTGTGTGCCTGCAAGTGTAGGTGAAACAAAGGCTACGGATAGCAAAGGTATATTCTATGTCTGTATCAGACAGTAGACAGCCTCTGATGGGTAATGGCAATGTTATACTGTACGTCAATAAAGTCTGCGGCTGCAATCATGCATTTTTTGCTTGTACAGTGTTGAAGAGGGTAAAAGCATGTCTGGTTGCGCAAGGCTTTATCCGTCAACACTACCTTCCTACTGTCACGTGTAGGGTAGGGTAGCGTGTGTCTATTATATGACTCTCTATAAAATGTGACCTTACGCAGCGTTATTCTGCCCTAGGGACGCCAAAAATACGACAGCAGTAATCATTTACTGTATAATAC
Organism: Oophaga sylvatica; assembly: GCA_033576555.1. NCBI lineage: Eukaryota > Metazoa > Chordata > Amphibia > Anura > Dendrobatidae > Oophaga > Oophaga sylvatica. The sequence goes on from JARQOD010000001.1 coordinate 841,631,036, forward strand.
GCCACCTATGAGCAACAAAAAAAGAACGTTCCCTCTAACAATCTACAAGACAAACAAGCATGATGGTTGACGCTGCCTTTATTGAGGTACAGTATTAGATCGACATTGTCCATGAGTAACTATGCACTGTGATACCTATATACAGTGTCGGACTGGCCCACCGGAGAACCGGAGGATTCTCCAGTGGGCCCTGGCATCTGGGGGGCCCTGGCACCTGCTGGCATACAGGGGCCAGTTGCCTAGGGCCCCTGCTGCTCCAGGGGCCCCCAGCAGGTGGCGTGTCGCTAATAGCGGCACACCACGCAGCTGCCATGGGGGCCCTGTGCCAGCGGAGCAGCAGCGGGTGACAGGAGGCAGGAGCCCCTGTCCCCGCTGCTAAAGAGAAATGAATATTCACTGCTTCCCACGCCCATGTGGGCGTGGGAAGCAGTGAATATCATTACTTACCTGTCACCCGCTCCAACCGCTGAGCGCCGCTGTGTCCTCGCGTCCTCTCTTGCTGCGATGTTCAGGCAGAGGGCGCGATGACGTCATTAGTGAGCGCCGCGCCCCTTGCCTGAGCATTCACTGCCAGAGGACCGAAGACAGCGGCGCTCAGCAGTGGACCCGGTGACAGGTAAATATCGCAGGTGCCGGGGCCCTGAGCCAGCGGAGACACCGGCACCTGTCACCCATAGCGCGCCGGTGTCCCCGCCTGCTCAGGACACCAGCACCTGGCCCCGAGTGACGAGAGGTGAGTATGTCTTTTTTTTTTTTTGTTGCAGCATCTATGGGGGCATAATCTGTGGAGCATCTATGGGGGCATAATCTATGGGGGCATAATCTGTGGAGCATCTATGGGGGCATAATCTATGGGGGCATAATCTGTGGAGCATTTATGGGGGCATAATCTATGGGGGCATAATCTGTGGAGCATCTATGGGGGCATAATCTGTGGAGCATTTATGGGGGCATAATCTATGGGGGCATAAGCTAAGGAGCATCTATGGGGGCATAATCTAAGGAGCATTTATGGGGGCATAATCTATGGGGACATAATCTGTGGAGCATTTATGGGGGCATAATCTGTGGAGCATTTATGGGGGCATAATCTGTGGAGCATTTATGGGGGCATAATCTGTGGAGCATTTATGGGGGCATAATCTATGGGGGCATAATCTAAGGAGCATCTATGGGGGCATAATCTATGGGGGCATAATCTATGGAGCATCTATAGGGGCATAATCTATGGGGGCATAATCTAAGGAGCATTTATGGGGGCATAATCTATGGGGGCATAATCTGTGGAGCATTTATGGGGGCATAATCTATGGGGGCACAATCTGTGGAGCATCTATGGGGGCACAATCTATGGGGGCATAATACATGGGCAGCATATGGGGCACAATCTATGGAGCATCTTGTGGGGCATAATACATGGGGCAGCATATGGGGCATAATCTCATTTTCCACCCTAGGCTTATACTTGAGTCGATAAGTTTTCCCAGTTTTTTGTGGCAAAATTAGGGGGGTCGGCTTATACTCGAGTATATATGGTATCTATCTATTATCTATCTATTATATATATATATAGCATTATACCCTATGAGGGGGGCAGCATTATCCTCTATGAGGGGGGCAGCATTATCCCCTATGGGGGGCAGCATTATCCCCTATGAGGGGGCTGCTTTATAATCTATGAGGGAGGCTACCCCAACTCCTGCTACATAATTAAGACATGTACTACCTTATATTATACCCTGATATTAGTGTGTTTTACTGCACAATTTGTGGTCTTGTATTTATTTCTATGTAGCTACATAGTGGGCCCCAAGAATGATTTTCTCTGGTGGGCCCAAGGTGTTCCAGTCCGACGCTGCCTATATACCATTATTAATTTATATCTGTTGTGGTTGTTTCACCAGCACTTGCAGGTATAACTACCTATTGTCAGTATGCATGATGCACTTTCTAGATGTAATAATTTATTATTGCACATTATTACCAGGTTTAGATGCTGGCCATTTCATATATGGTGTGTGAAGTTACAGTTGGCATCAGTCTGTGTATTTTATTATGTCTGTCATAAATATAACTCGTGAGGATGATGATGATGATGTTTATGATTCGTACATCCATTGACTGCATTATCTTACAGGTACAGATAAAGTTCCTTAAAAAGCATTAATTGATAAGTATGAAATGTACTTTTATGCATTAATTTCAACAAGTGAACACTATGTTTTCGTTTTTGTTACCATTTATAATAGACATGTGCAGATATGCGCTGTGATGACAAATTATTATTTGTCCATATTTCTTATAAAAATTTATCATTCTAGGCCTGGAAAACTTCAAAGTTTCCTGTTTTAAGCATAACAATCAGGGTGACGGCTCTTCACTATTTGGAGCATGTTCGACATGGGTTTTTCTGTGCATGTGTAGGGAACAGGAGACTTCTTGCCGGACACACAGCAGGGGAACAGCTGGCGTTACTGAACCCCAGTAACACTATAGCTTGTGTATTGGTCTGTGGACACGACACTTCTGAGCAGCAACTAGCAGTGTTGTAGCCCAGGGAGTAGAGTTCAGGTGGTAGAAAGATGAACATAACAGGAGACATGGATAACGTTGCCAACCAGTTATTTAATCTGAAACCGGACAGGCAAATTCAGGCGAGATCCATGCCTTGTTCATTTTCAGAAAAGTAAGCCGGTCTACATTATCGGAGGATAGTCGCATGCGACGGTCTGTTAGTACACCACCTGCAGCACTAAAGACGCGCTCCGATAATACACTGGCAGCAGGGCAAGCCAGCACCTCCAATGCATACTGGCTAAGCTCTGGCCATGTATCCAGCTTAGAGACCCAAAACTTGAATGGGGAAGAGCCATCTGGGAGTACACTGAGAGGGAAAGACATGTAGTCTGTCACCATCTTACGGAAACGTTGCCTCCTGCTGACTGGAGCCGTCTCGGATGGTGTAGACATTTGTGGCGCTGCCACAAAACTTCGCCACATTTGGAACATACTGGTCTTGCCCTGTGCAGAGGCGCTGCTTGTGCTCCCTCTTGTTGCAGAGCTGTCTCCACTGCCTCGACGCACAGAGCTGCTTTGTAAAGCAGTAGCAGCAGCAGTGCTCTCGGCTGGAATGGAGAACATTATGGATTGCACCAGTGTGTCTTGGTACTCCCGCATTTTACGCTCCCGGTTCAACGGTGTGATGAGGCTTTGTAAGTTTTCAAGCAGCTGACAGCACTCGGGAGTTAGCACGGATGCACGTTCAGGCGTTCAAGGATCCAAATGAACAACAGTCCAACGAAAAAATAGGAACAGCATCCAATCCAGGTGAAGTATAACAAGTCTTTATTCAGCCACCATAAAATACGACGTTTCGGCCATTTTCAGGCCTTTATCAAGTATACAAAAACAGGCAAAATGGTGTCCTTAAATGGTGTGGAGGAGCCAATCACCATCCAGGAACAGCCCATAATACAAATAGACATATATACAGAATATACAACGATAATCAATTTAAAACAGTGATCAAAGCTCAGAATAGTGACATCATAGAAAAATACAGCAATTTTATAATTGTGCATGTAATATGCCATAGATTACTCCATATAAACAATATCACCATTTAGTCTGCCAATCGATGATCTGTTACTGCACACTCCCATTCTGATGCTGCACCAATCATGTACTCACTAGCAGCAGCGTCCTCCATATCCAATCAGTGTCAGTTCAGCAGCGCTTAGTCAGAGCACTTATCCAATAGCCCACAGGATAACAAATCGGGAGGCACACCTAACTCACTCCCCACTGTGTGGTAAACAAAGGCACATGTTCAGAAGTCATCATAGCAAACGCCCAGTGGATCATGTGAACACCAGCGTCATCAGACACCCAGTCACATGACCGCAAGCATCATCCGAGGTCTAATCACATGATAGTCCCATCATAAGCCTCTATTCCAGGCTGAAAACACTAAAATAGCGCGCGATCACCGGCATCATCCGACACCTGAAAAAAGAACACGCATGCACAATAAACTCTATCATTATTTATACTACTCCAGATATGTCATCAGGAAACCTGCAGGTCACATGACCGTCAGTATTGGCATAATGTAAGCAAGAGACCGCACATGCGGATCTATATAGAATGGAAGATTAACAATATAGCAGACGCCTAAAGAAATATATATAATATCTACAAAATAAATGATGTCATCAGGAACCATTAAGTCACCACTTGCTCCGATCACTCCAGATAATAATCCTACGAAAACAACAAACATAAGTAAAATATATATATCTAAAAACAAACACAGAATATAGATGCAAAAATTACCTAGCACAAATATGCAAATTATATTCGATATTCAACCCCTTTGGTTGCAATGTCTCCAAAACGGAGATCCACCGGAGTTCTTTCTGTTTAAGCAACTTAATCCTGTCGCCACCTCTCCTAAGGGGTGGAACCCCGTCAATAACTCTAAATCTCAGCTGACTGACCAAGTGTCCACATTCTACAAAGTGCTTAGATACCGGCAGTTCCATCATCTTCGTCCTGATAGTACTTTTGTGTTTACTTATCCTAGCCTTAACTTCCATCGTTGTCTCGCCTATATACATGAGTCCACACGGACACACGAGCATATAGATTACAAAGCTAGATGTACAAGAGTACCGTTCCTGGATCCGAAAGCGTTGACCCGTGCGTGAGTGGCCAAAACTGTCACCCTTGATCATATTGCCACAGCATGCACAATTCAAACATGGAAAATTTCCATTTTTTGGAGGGCCCAAAGTTAACTGTCTGGATATTTTGGAGGATCCAATGTCAGATTTGACCAACTTATCTTTCAAATTACGCCCTCGCCTATATGAAAGCAATGGCTTGTGCGCAAATTCAGCTACTTCCGGTAAACCTCTATGTAATAGACCCCAATGCTTATTCAAGATATTCCCTATTTTACCACTAACAGGGCAATAGGTAGAAACAAAAGGGACTCTTTTAGGGGAAATCTTAATACGTTTGTTTCTCACATCTTCCAATGTTGTCTTCAAGGCTTTCTCCTTGAATTTTCTAAGATCCTTCTCAGGATACCCCTTCTGATGAACTTCTCACACATCTGATCAAGCCTCCTGTCCAATACAGTCTCGTCCTTTACTATCCTACGTACTCTCAGCATCTGACTCCAAGGCAGAGACTCTATCATTTTCCTTGGATGATTACTATCAAAAACCAGGAGACTATTCCTGTCTGTGTCCTTTATAAACAAATCAGTGCATAACAATCCACTGTGCTTGTACACTAAAGTATCCAAAAATTGAATCTGGTCAAAGGAGTGTGTCATTGTGAACTTCAGCTCGGGAAATATCATGTTAAGATGACTATGGAAAGATACCAGATCATTCATGTTCCCCTCCCAAACACAAAAGATATCATCAATGTAGCGCCACCAGGCTCTGACATGGCGCCAGTGGATGGAATTGTACACATGCTGGTCCTCGAATACCGCCATGTAGATGTTTGCATAAGTGGGCGCCACATTGGACCCCATGGCGGTACCACGCAACTGCAGGAAAAATTCATCCCCAAAAAGAAAAAAATTCTTCTTGAGGACAAACTCCAACAGTGCCAGGACCAGCTGTGTACCACCTGGGGCCATGTCAGAGCCCGCCAGCACCACACCAACAGCCTCCAAACCACGTTCATGTTTAATGGAGGTGTACAGTGATACAACATCAAACGAAACGAGAATAGTATCCTCTGTGATGTCCAGACCCTCAATCTTACTCAGAAAATGGTTAGTATCCATGATATAAGATTTGGCCTCAATAGCAAAATGACGTAACACTTTATCTAGAAAAATGGATACCTTACCACATAGAGAGCCCCGCCCAGACACAATTGGGCGTCCAGGGGGATCCATCAGATTTTTATGGATTTTAGGCAGGGTGTACAGAATAGGTGTCACTGGAAACTCCACCAAAAGAAAATCAGAGAGTTTTTGGTCTATCAAACCATTAGATAATGCCTCATTGATCAGTATTCTCAATTCACTTTGAAAACAAGGTGTGGGATCTTTAGACAACTTAGCATAAACTGCCGTGTCCAACAATTGACCACAAATCTCAGCCCTATATTTATGGGTATCCATCACCACCAGGGCCCGCCTTTATCGGCTGCCCTGATGGTGATAGCTTTGTTACCTGAGAGCCTATCCAACACCTGTCTCTCACTGTGTGTTAAATTCCCTCTTTTGAATGGACCTACACCCTCACGTTTCAATCTAGCCATGTCCCTTTCAACCAATTGGATATATGATTCCACAAAATTATTTTTAACAGGAGGTTGAAAGTTACTTTTGTTATAAAGACCAAAATCATGTAAAGCAAAACCCCTAGGGGCATCACTAATTGCAGCAATAGGTGTGTCATCACTCTCATTGAAATATACTGCTAATCTTAGCCTTCTAAAAAAGGCAAAAAGGTCACATTCAATGTTAAACCAATCTGGATAATTGGAAGGGCAAAACGACAGTCCTTTGGATAATACATTATAGTCCACATCAGTAAGTGTGCAAGATGAAATATTTACCACTAAGTTCTTTTGTTCTATGTGGCTCTCTTCTTCCCCTCGTTCCGGGTTCTCATGGACAGATTGCGGGAGGTGCACGGCATCTGATTGTCCACTTCTCTGTCGCCGGTGTTTCTTACCACCTCTCCTTGGCCTCCTTTTGCCAAATTGTCCATTTTTCCTTTCCCTAAAAAATGAGAAGAAGAAGGTACACACAAATTGGAATCGTCAGTGGAATCAGACTCTGCCGTGGTAAAACCGAATCTCTTCTGTTCCCTTGTTTGCTGTCTCCCCTTCTGCGGGGTTGTGCAAAGGAATCTGGTTTCCTATAGATAGTTCTGCGTGCTCCACCCTGCCAAGAAAAAACATGTCCAGTCCTGTAATCTTCAGCATCACGAAACCATTTCGTTTTTTTCGTTTTCTCAATGTCACCACGAAATTTCAGTAGTTTCTCATCCAAGTGTTTCTTGAACGTGTCCCATTCTTGTGCTGTCAACTGCATAGTCAATTGTTTCTCCAAATCATCGATTTTATTCTTCACCGATACCATTTCTGTGTGGAGAAACTCGATATTCAAGAGCATTAGATCAAATGAATACTTATTAGTGATCGATTCAAATTTATTACAAAATTGCATATTGTCTGCCAGTAGTGTAGGCCGCAGATGTGGCCTTAGTCCACGAGGTATCCTGTGAACTCTGTGATACTCGCACAGAGTCATGGCATGCAACTCGTGTGAGATATATTTTCTCCTCTCATTTTCATATCTCTTATTCAACATCTCTATGGTAGGTTTATTCAAAAAAGACATATCTATCTGTGTTCTGGCTAGGATTCTTTTAGCATCTTCATCTGTGTATGAAAATATAGCGGCATTGTCCAGTTCACCCACCTCTGGTTCAAGTATCAAAGTCTCCATGACCGGTGCACGTCTGCCAGGATCCACAATCCACAAGTATTCAAGCAGCTGACAGCACTCGGGAGTTAGCACGGATGCACGTTCAGGCGTTCAAGGATCCAAATGAACAACAGTCCAACGAAAAAATAGGAACAGCATCCAATCCAGGTGAAGTATAACAAGTCTTTATTCAGCCACCATAAAATACGACGTTTCGGCCATTTTCAGGCCTTTATCAAGTATACAAAAACAGGCAAAATGGTGTCCTTAAATGGTGTGGAGGAGCCAATCACCATCCAGGAACAGCCCATAATACAAATAGACATATATACAGAATATACAACGATAATCAATTTAAAACAGTGATCAAAGCTCAGAATAGTGACATCATAGAAAAATACAGCAATTTTATAATTGTGCATGTAATATGCCATAGATTACTCCATATAAACAATATCACCATTTAGTCTGCCAATCGATGATCTGTTACTGCACACTCCCATTCTGGTGCTGCACCAATCATGTACTCACTAGCAGCAGCGTCCTCCATATCCAATCAGTGTCAGTTCAGCAGCGCTTAGTCAGAGCACTTATCCAATAGCCCACAGGATAACAAATCGGGAGGCACACCTAACTCACTCCCCACTGTGTGGTAAACAAAGGCACATGTTCAGAAGTCATCATAGCAAACGCCCAGTGGATCATGTGAACACCAGCGTCATCAGACACCCAGTCACATGACCGCAAGCATCATCCGAGGTCTAATCACATGATAGTCCCATCATAAGCCTCTATTCCAGGCTGAAAACACTAAAATAGCGCGCGATCACCGGCATCATCCGACACCTGAAAAAAGAACACGCATGCACAATAAACTCTATCATTATTTATACTACTCCAGATATGTCATCAGGAAACCTGCAGGTCACATGACCGTCAGTATTGGCATAATGTAAGCAAGAGACCGCACATGCGGATCTATATAGAATGGAAGATTAACAATATAGCAGACGCCTAAAGAAATATATATAATATCTACAAAATAAATGATGTCATCAGGAACCATTAAGTCACCACTTGCTCCGATCACTCCAGATAATAATCCTACGAAAACAACAAACATAAGTAAAATATATATATCTAAAAACAAACACAGAATATAGATGCAAAAATTACCTAGCACAAATATGCAAATTATATTCGATATTCAACCCCTTTGGTTGCAATGTCTCCAAAACGGAGATCCACCGGAGTTCTTTCTGTTTAAGCAACTTAATCCTGTCGCCACCTCTCCTAAGGGGTGGAACCCCGTCAATAACTCTAAATCTCAGCTGACTGACCAAGTGTCCACATTCTACAAAGTGCTTAGATACCGGCAGTTCCATCATCTTCGTCCTGATAGTACTTTTGTGTTTACTTATCCTAGCCTTAACTTCCATCGTTGTCTCGCCTATATACATGAGTCCACACGGACACACGAGCATATAGATTACAAAGCTAGATGTACAAGAGTACCGTTCCTGGATCCGAAAGCGTTGACCCGTGCGTGAGTGGCCAAAACTGTCACCCTTGATCATATTGCCACAGCATGCACAATTCAAACATGGAAAATTTCCATTTTTTGGAGGGCCCAAAGTTAACTGTCTGGATATTTTGGAGGATCCAATGTCAGATTTGACCAACTTATCTTTCAAATTACGCCCTCGCCTATATGAAAGCAATGGCTTGTGCGCAAATTCAGCTACTTCCGGTAAACCTCTATGTAATAGACCCCAATGCTTATTCAAGATATTCCCTATTTTACCACTAACAGGGCAATAGGTAGAAACAAAAGGGACTCTTTTAGGGGAAATCTTAATACGTTTGTTTCTCACATCTTCCAATGTTGTCTTCAAGGCTTTCTCCTTGAATTTTCTAAGATCCTTCTCAGGATACCCCCTTCTGATGAACTTCTCACACATCTGATCAAGCCTCCTGTCCAATACAGTCTCGTCCTTTACTATCCTACGTACTCTCAGCATCTGACTCCAAGGCAGAGACTCTATCATTTTCCTTGGATGATTACTATCAAAAACCAGGAGACTATTCCTGTCTGTGTCCTTTATAAACAAATCAGTGCATAACAATCCACTGTGCTTGTACACTAAAGTATCCAAAAATTGAATCTGGTCAAAGGAGTGTGTCATTGTGAACTTCAGCTCGGGAAATATCATGTTAAGATGACTATGGAAAGATACCAG
>JARQOD010000001.1:841640843-841730826 GCA_033576555.1 Oophaga sylvatica
TGTCTATTCAAACTGTCATGTTGGTTCATTCTTACTTTGCAATCTGATTCAGGACACCATTTTGTTTGCTACATTTTGGTGGTTGAGGCTTTTTTTATGACCCATTTAAAATCCGTAAATTTCTTCTGCTCACTCCCACTGTTTCATCAGTGGATTTTTTCATGCCATATTGTTATGTTGTATATTCAATTATTTCTCCCCCTTTTTTTTGTTTGTTTTACCAATTAAGTTTAATAAATATATGATGTTTTACTAGCATTTTGACTCTATGTTTCTCCTTGTTTGAAATTGTTATTATGAGTTGTAGCTGCACTCTAAATTTAGACAGGTAGATTTCTGCCGACATTAACTTTCCATTTATTATGAGTTGGAGGTATTTTTCTTTATGTGTATTTTCTGTGTTTTTCACAGTTTCTTCTTCCAAAACTTCTATGGATTATAGAGCCCGTGAGCAGGTTTGGCTTACAAGAATTAATGAGGTCTTTAGCGACCAACCCAAAATATCTGTAGCAAGTGGTGGTAAGGACATTCAAGAGTTAACTAAAAATTTAAAAAATCTATTATTAAAAAGGACGAGGATTTGGTGGAATCGCGCCTTCTTGATTAAATATATGGAAAAAGGATTAGTACCTAGAGGGCTGCGAGTCCAGGTATTCCCTTCATTTGACGTGGATGATGTTGTCTTTCGTCATAAATGGGAAGACTTAGCCACTAATTGTTCTAGAGGTTTCATGGAACTACTCAGTATACAGAATAAAGAAATCTTGGATACTCTGGATTCTGAGATAGAAAATATTCAAAAGAAATTAAAACAAGATTTATCTGAGGTGGAATTACAAACTATTCACCAGGAAATTGACAACGAATTCCAAAAATGGGAAAAAGAAATATGTACTACCAAGACCAATAAATTTCAAAGGGATGTGAGTGACAAACAGTCTAATACGGTCTATAAATGGAATCGGAGACCACGTCGCCCTCGCAATTTCAGCAGAAGGAGATCTGCATCCTTCACCTCATTTGCCTCTAGTGAGGGGTCTTCTAGGTCAAAGACAACAACAAATCTATCAACTATTAACCTTATCCCTAATAAAGATGGTCAAGTTGTCAAACGCAAGATAGCTCTCCCGAATAAGCAAGACAAACGAGACAAGAAAAATATGCCAGAGGTAATTAATTTATCTAAACATACTCTTACTCCGGTTCAGATAGAGCTACTCTCCAGGGGCCTCACCTTCTCCCCCACCAATTCGTATGACTCCTTTACAGCCATTAAAGATCTTAATTTATTCTCCAGAAAACTGATCTTGAAGAAGCTATATGCCAAACGTGATCTTAATGGATCACATGTTGATCAAGTGGAGGAGGAGGCTTTGCGGGCCCTGGAGGAGTTGCTCACTGAACAGGATTTGGCACCAAGAGGTATGTTTCCTCTGTCTGCTTATCCACGTTCCACCCGTTTTCCCCCCTTGTCTATTTGTCCGGCAATAGATATATTTACCAGGTTGGTAACTGAGGATTTCAAACAGATCTCCCACCGACGGAGACTGGACAACCTCACTGCCCAACAACGTGTTGCCTTGAGAGAATTACAATCCCTTGAGGATATTGTAGTCAAGCCGGCAGACAAGGGGGGAAATATAGTGGTGTGGCCTCAAGAATTATATGAAAGGGAGGCGTTTAGACAGCTGAGGGATAGGAGGACATATCAACGACTGGATCATAACCCTTTGAGAGCCTTTTCGGCGGAGTTGGAGATGATTCTCCATCGGGCATTTGAGGAGGGTTTAATCCCCAAAAAAGTCCTAGAAGGTCTAATGGTCAAATCACCTAAAATACCAACAATTTATTTTGTGCCCAAGATACACAAAAATACTATAGAACCCCCAGGGCGTCCTATTGTGTCAGGCATAGGAGGGCTTTGTGAACCCATTTGTAAATTTGTGGACTACTATCTTAAACCATTGGTAGAGGTTTTGCCCTCCTATGCCAGGGACACAATGGACGTCCTGGCAAGGATAGATGGTTTGACGTTGGAACCTGATATGTTTCTAGTGACAGCTGATGTGGAGTCACTTTACACATGTATTCGACATCAGGATGGTCTTGACGCCTGTCGTCATTTTTTGGCTAATGGGAGTTGGGATGGCCCTTTCTGCGAATTTATTTTGGATTTACTCAATTTCATACTCACCCATAACTTCTTTGTTTTCAAGGATAGGTTCTACTTGCAGTCCTGTGGCACTGCCATGGGTGCGGCCTGTGCGCCCTCCTTCGCAAACCTCTTTCTGGGGTTTTGGGAGAGGGGAGTTTTTGGGGGGAGGGCGCCCAGGCCGCTGACCATGTGCAGTGCTGGCTGAGATACATCGATGATCTGCTCATCATCTGGCAGGGTACTGAACAGGGACTGCATACCTTTATGGAAGGGTTAAATCAAAATGCCTCAAATATTAAAATTACTTATACCTACAGCAAGACCGAGGTGGACTTTCTTGATATAAAGATAATAGTGGATGAACATCTACGACTGCAGACGGATATCTATCGAAAGCCCACCTCGGTCAATTCAGTACTTCATGCCACCTCATGTCATCCGGGGGCAACTATAAGGTCCATCCCAACTGGACAATTCTTAAGATTGCGTAGAGTGTGCTCCACTGACTCGCGTTTTGAGGAGCAGGCTCTTGATCTTAGGGAAAGATTTGAAATGCGCGGGTACAGTAATAGAAGTATCAAATATGGCTATCAGAGAGCCAAAAAAAGCCAGCGCAACTCCCTAATACATTCTCAAAACAAAAGGAAGAACAAGAATCAAGAACCTGACGTTGTCAGGTTCATTTCCACCTTTAATGGAGAATGGTCCGCCATGCGGGAATCCCTACAACGTCATTGGAATATTTTACAGACTGAGCCTATATTAGCGGCTGTTCTCTCTGAACGCCCATTGATGACAGCTAGACGCAGCCAAAATTTGGCTGATATCCTTGTACATAGCCATTATGTTCCCACTATGAGAAATCCCTTCAACTCACGTGGTCCCCCACAGGGCTGCTACCCTTGTGCCAACTGTGTTGCGTGTAAAAACATAATGCGAATTAATACGTTCTCATCGGCTGATGGGAAAGTACATTACACAATTAGACAATATATAACTTGCAACACAACGCAGGTTGTTTATTATGCTACTTGTGAATGTCAAAAAATCTATATAGGTATGACTTCGCGGCAACTCAAAATACGCACAAGGGAACATGTACGTAACATTCTCGCTGCGGCCGATATTACAGACCCATCCATGTTAACAACAATACCTAGACACTTCAAACAATATCATCAGTGTAACCCAAAGTCATTTATGGTCAGAGGAATCCAACATGTACAAAGTGGGATTCGGGGAGGAGACATTAAGCGCCAACTTGCGCAGAAAGAATGTCGATGGATCACCGTCTTGGGGACAATGTCCCCAGCTGGCCTGAACGAATCCCATGGCTTTGCCTCGTTTCTCTAATAAAGACATGTTGGAGATCTTCTTTCCCGTCCTTGATTAACTCTAGTCCTTCCCCATAGCGTTTTTTCTTTTTTTCTTTTAACTGTTGTTTTTATTGCTGGTTTTAATTTTATCATTTTCTTTTGTGTTTTCTTAAGTGACTGTAATAGTTACTCCAGCCTTGAATCCTGTGTAGTCTCCTTCAGTCTTCACGCCAGATAACTTCTGCTCAAGCATTCAATGTGGATTCACTACAATCAACAAATCCTTAGCATATAATATTCGATGGATCGCAATTCTACTAGTGATCTCGCCATGGACACTTATGTTGAATTTAATATGGTGCGTTTATGTGAACCATTCTACTGCAACAATATTCAGCATAATATTTGCTGATTTTACTGAGTGTCAGCATGGCTAATCTCTTGTTCAATTATCTAGTCCAGCGATATAATTATGATTTATGTAATTTGTGTTTATTTAATAGTTTGTGTTATTATTTTCTTTTGTTTTTTCTTCAACTCAATGTAATAACCCATGTAAATTAATATTTGAATCTTGTTTACGTCCATATATCTCTACATTGATGCTTTTCTATCATTAAATGCAGTGTTATGTACCTGCCTCCGTCGATCACCTGGCCTGGGCTTCGCCCACTCGACACTTGACTCTCGCGACATTTCGCTCTTTCCTTGTGGTGTGGGCTGCGTTGCTTGGAGACGGCCAGGCGCCGGCCGCCCCGTGTGACGTAGCTCGTTACCCGGCACGGGCGCATGTGCGTAACAGTCTGGGCTTATAATTACGGCTGCACAATCTGTGTTTGCCTTTATTGTGTTAACCCGCCCCCAACATGTGACCGGCTAAGTCAGATACATAAGGAGACACCGGATTCCCCAGACTACGCCCCCTGAAGAAGGAGTGTCGAAACGCGCGTCGGGGATCCGGTGTCCTTTTTCAGACCCTGCAAAGCCATGACAGGTAATCACCTCAGTGGTCACTGTGTGTTTTTGACCCTAAACAACAGATGTTTCGTTTAGACTGATGGATTGCTTTGCACATCTGAGGTACGCAATGCCTTTGTTATAGTGTTCTCACTTTGAGAAGCCCTATGGGCTAATTTTTGGCATGTGCGCTCCCCAGCTGCACTCCTCTGTCTGCCATATTGTTGCAGGTAAAACACCACTGCTTTGGTCAGTTGTGCCACGGTAATGTCTATTCAAACTGTCATGTTGGTTCATTCTTACTTTGCAATCTGATTCAGGACACCATTTTGTTTGCTACATTTTGGTGGTTGAGGCTTTTTTTATGACCCATTTAAAATCCGTAAATTTCTTCTGCTCACTCCCACTGTTTCATCAGTGGATTTTTTCATGCCATATTGTTATGTTGTATATTCAATTATTTCTCCCCCTTTTTTTTGTTTGTTTTACCAATTAAGTTTAATAAATATATGATGTTTTACTAGCATTTTGACTCTATGTTTCTCCTTGTTTGAAATTGTTATTATGAGTTGTAGCTGCACTCTAAATTTAGACAGGTAGATTTCTGCCGACATTAACTTTCCATTTATTATGAGTTGGAGGTATTTTTCTTTATGTGTATTTTCTGTGTTTTTCACAGTTTCTTCTTCCAAAACTTCTATGGATTATAGAGCCCGTGAGCAGGTTTGGCTTACAAGAATTAATGAGGTCTTTAGCGACCAACCCAAAATATCTGTAGCAAGTGGTGGTAAGGACATTCAAGAGTTAACTAAAAATTTAAAAAATCTATTATTAAAAAGGACGAGGATTTGGTGGAATCGCGCCTTCTTGATTAAATATATGGAAAAAGGATTAGTACCTAGAGGGCTGCGAGTCCAGGTATTCCCTTCATTTGACGTGGATGATGTTGTCTTTCGTCATAAATGGGAAGACTTAGCCACTAATTGTTCTAGAGGTTTCATGGAACTACTCAGTATACAGAATAAAGAAATCTTGGATACTCTGGATTCTGAGATAGAAAATATTCAAAAGAAATTAAAACAAGATTTATCTGAGGTGGAATTACAAACTATTCACCAGGAAATTGACAACGAATTCCAAAAATGGGAAAAAGAAATATGTACTACCAAGACCAATAAATTTCAAAGGGATGTGAGTGACAAACAGTCTAATACGGTCTATAAATGGAATCGGAGACCACGTCGCCCTCGCAATTTCAGCAGAAGGAGATCTGCATCCTTCACCTCATTTGCCTCTAGTGAGGGGTCTTCTAGGTCAAAGACAACAACAAATCTATCAACTATTAACCTTATCCCTAATAAAGATGGTCAAGTTGTCAAACGCAAGATAGCTCTCCCGAATAAGCAAGACAAACGAGACAAGAAAAATATGCCAGAGGTAATTAATTTATCTAAACATACTCTTACTCCGGTTCAGATAGAGCTACTCTCCAGGGGCCTCACCTTCTCCCCCACCAATTCGTATGACTCCTTTACAGCCATTAAAGATCTTAATTTATTCTCCAGAAAACTGATCTTGAAGAAGCTATATGCCAAACGTGATCTTAATGGATCACATGTTGATCAAGTGGAGGAGGAGGCTTTGCGGGCCCTGGAGGAGTTGCTCACTGAACAGGATTTGGCACCAAGAGGTATGTTTCCTCTGTCTGCTTATCCACGTTCCACCCGTTTTCCCCCCTTGTCTATTTGTCCGGCAATAGATATATTCACCAGGTTGGTAACTGAGGATTTCAAACAGATCTCCCACCGACGGAGACTGGACAACCTCACTGCCCAACAACGTGTTGCCTTGAGAGAATTACAATCCCTTGAGGATATTGTAGTCAAGCCGGCAGACAAGGGGGGAAATATAGTGGTGTGGCCTCAAGAATTATATGAAAGGGAGGCGTTTAGACAGCTGAGGGATAGGAGGACATATCAACGACTGGATCATAACCCTTTGAGAGCCTTTTCGGCGGAGTTGGAGATGATTCTCCATCGGGCATTTGAGGAGGGTTTAATCCCCAAAAAAGTCCTAGAAGGTCTAATGGTCAAATCACCTAAAATACCAACAATTTATTTTGTGCCCAAGATACACAAAAATACTATAGAACCCCCAGGGCGTCCTATTGTGTCAGGCATAGGAGGGCTTTGTGAACCCATTTGTAAATTTGTGGACTACTATCTTAAACCATTGGTAGAGGTTTTGCCCTCCTATGCCAGGGACACAATGGACGTCCTGGCAAGGATAGATGGTTTGACGTTGGAACCTGATATGTTTCTAGTGACAGCTGATGTGGAGTCACTTTACACATGTATTCGACATCAGGATGGTCTTGACGCCTGTCGTCATTTTTTGGCTAATGGGAGTTGGGATGGCCCTTTCTGCGAATTTATTTTGGATTTACTCAATTTCATACTCACCCATAACTTCTTTGTTTTCAAGGATAGGTTCTACTTGCAGTCCTGTGGCACTGCCATGGGTGCGGCCTGTGCGCCCTCCTTCGCAAACCTCTTTCTGGGGTTTTGGGAGAGGGGAGTTTTTGGGGGGGAGGGCGCCCAGGCCGCTGACCATGTGCAGTGCTGGCTGAGATACATCGATGATCTGCTCATCATCTGGCAGGGTACTGAACAGGGACTGCATACCTTTATGGAAGGGTTAAATCAAAATGCCTCAAATATTAAAATTACTTATACCTACAGCAAGACCGAGGTGGACTTTCTTGATATAAAGATAATAGTGGATGAACATCTACGACTGCAGACGGATATCTATCGAAAGCCCACCTCGGTCAATTCAGTACTTCATGCCACCTCATGTCATCCGGGGGCAACTATAAGGGCCATCCCAACTGGACAATTCTTAAGATTGCGTAGAGTGTGCTCCACTGACTCGCGTTTTGAGGAGCAGGCTCTTGATCTTAGGGAAAGATTTGAAATGCGCGGGTACAGTAATAGAAGTATCAAATATGGCTATCAGAGAGCCAAAAAAAGCCAGCGCAACTCCCTAATACATTCTCAAAACAAAAGGAAGAACAAGAATCAAGAACCTGACGTTGTCAGGTTCATTTCCACCTTTAATGGAGAATGGTCCGCCATGCGGGAATCCCTACAACGTCATTGGAATATTTTACAGACTGAGCCTATATTAGCTGCTGTTCTCTCTGAACGCCCATTGATGACAGCTAGACGCAGCCAAAATTTGGCTGATATCCTTGTACATAGCCATTATGTTCCCACTATGAGAAATCCCTTCAACTCACGTGGTCCCCCACAGGGCTGCTACCCTTGTGCCAACTGTGTTGCGTGTAAAAACATAATGCGAATTAATACGTTCTCATCGGCTGATGGGAAAGTACATTACACAATTAGACAATATATAACTTGCAACACAACGCAGGTTGTTTATTATGCTACTTGTGAATGTCAAAAAATCTATATAGGTATGACTTCGCGGCAACTCAAAATACGCACAAGGGAACATGTATGTAACATTCTCGCTGCGGCCGATATTACAGACCCATCCATGTTAACAACAATACCTAGACACTTCAAACAATATCATCAGTGTAACCCAAAGTCATTTATGGTCAGAGGAATCCAACATGTACAAAGTGGGATTCGGGGAGGAGACATTAAGCGCCAACTTGCGCAGAAAGAATGTCGATGGATCACCGTCTTGGGGACAATGTCCCCAGCTGGCCTGAACGAATCCCATGGCTTTGCCTCGTTTCTCTAATAAAGACATGTTGGAGATCTTCTTTCCCGTCCTTGATTAACTCTAGTCCTTCCCCATAGCGTTTTTTCTTTTTTTCTTTTAACTGTTGTTTTTATTGCTGGTTTTAATTTTATCATTTTCTTTTGTGTTTTCTTAAGTGACTGTAATAGTTACTCCAGCCTTGAATCCTGTGTAGTCTCCTTCAGTCTTCACGCCAGATAACTTCTGCTCAAGCATTCAATGTGGATTCACTACAATCAACAAATCCTTAGCATATAATATTCGATGGATCGCAATTCTACTAGTGATCTCGCCATGGACACTTATGTTGAATTTAATATGGTGCGTTTATGTGAACCATTCTACTGCAACAATATTCAGCATAATATTTGCTGATTTTACTGAGTGTCAGCATGGCTAATCTCTTGTTCAATTATCTAGTCCAGCGATATAATTATGATTTATGTAATTTGTGTTTATTTAATAGTTTGTGTTATTATTTTCTTTTGTTTTTTCTTCAACTCAATGTAATAACCCATGTAAATTAATATTTGAATCTTGTTTACGTCCATATATCTCTACATTGATGCTTTTCTATCATTAAATGCAGTGTTATGTACCTGCCTCCGTCGATCACCTGGCCTGGGCTTCGCCCACTCGACACTTGACTCTCGCGACATTTCGCTCTTTCCTTGTGGTGTGGGCTGCGTTGCTTGGAGACGGCCAGGCGCCGGCCGCCCCGTGTGACGTAGCTCGTTACCCGGCACGGGCGCATGTGCGTAAGAGTCTGGGCTTATAATTACGGCTGCACAATCTGTGTTTGCCTTTATTGTGTTAACCCGCCCCCAACATGTGACCGGCTAAGTCAGATACATAAAGAGACACCGGATTCCCCAGACTACGCCCCCTGAAGAAGGAGTGTCGAAACGCGCGTCGGGGATCCGGTGTCCTTTTTCAGACCCTGCAAAGCCATGACAGGTAATCACCTCAGTGGTCACTGTGTGTTTTTGACCCTAAACAACAGATGTTTCGTTTAGACTGATGGATTGCTTTGCACATCTGAGGTACGCAATGCCTTTGTTATAGTGTTCTCACTTTGAGAAGCCCTATGGGCTAATTTTTGGCATGTGCGCTCCCCAGCTGCACTCCTCTGTCTGCCATATTGTTGCAGGTAAAACACCACTGCTTTGGTCAGTTGTGCCACGGTAATGTCTATTCAAACTGTCATGTTGGTTCATTCTTACTTTGCAATCTGATTCAGGACACCATTTTGTTTGCTACATTTTGGTGGTTGAGGCTTTTTTTATGACCCATTTAAAATCCGTAAATTTCTTCTGCTCACTCCCACTGTTTCATCAGTGGATTTTTTCATGCCATATTGTTATGTTGTATATTCAATTATTTCTCCCCCTTTTTTTCGTTTGTTTTACCAATTAAGTTTAATAAATATATGATGTTTTACTAGCATTTTGACTCTATGTTTCTCCTTGTTTGAAATTGTTATTATGAGTTGTAGCTGCACTCTAAATTTAGACAGGTAGATTTCTGCCGACATTAACTTTCCATTTATTATGAGTTGGAGGTATTTTTCTTTATAGATACCTTACACATCGTATATCATCAATTATTTATTGGTGTATCATTTTTTGCGACCCCTTTTGAATCGCAGTTATGCGTTCTGGTTCACGGTCACTTTTTTGTTGGCATATTTTATTGCGCATGCGTGGTTTTCACATTGCCGCTCACCGCGTCACTTCCGGTGACGTCGCTGTCTGGATCACATGGGGCCCCATGTGTGTTCCTGGAGGCGGCGTCCTGGTAAACGCTGTTGAGTGGCGATGGCGTTCTACACGTGTGCACTTACAGGCCATATAAATACAGGTACATCCGTCTTTATACTCCACGCCCCCTGAGGAAGGAGTGTTTTTTTCCCACTCCGAAACGCGCGTCGGGGAGGGCCTGGGAGACAGCTGTCCTCTATACCACTGGGTAATTATTTGCTACATCATTTGCCTGACTCTGTCTGACTCATCTTTTATATTGCATACTATACTTTGTATGTCCTTGCCCACCTCTTTGAAAGCCACACTATATGTGGGCTGAGTTATATTGTGGCCATGTTGTTATACATTTTTTTGTGATGGGTCATTCTATTGCTATATAATTATCATCTACACTATTGTAGTACAGGTATATATTTGTTTTTGTAGAGGACATGTATTTTTCCGGTGCCCTATTATGTTACTATGTGTTTTTGGTTCACTATCCCCTTCCTAGCCTTTTATCTGATCTTTTTTAATTAATAAAATTTTGCATTGTTTGGACTTTATGACTGCATATTTTCTTTTTGTTGCTATGCTTAGTGCAGTTAGTCTTTTCTATTTTTTGGCATATATGTGTGGGGTTATTATCCTTGGTCTGTATTTCAGACCTGTTACTAGACACACATGTAAATTGCCCTCTTCACTTTATTATTATATATATCTAATTCTGGCTGTGTTATGCACAGCATTTCTTTCAGTGAGGAGTATGGATTACCGAGCGAAGGAGAAAGCTTGGCTCACGCAGATGGATCAGGTCTTTGGCACAGGCGGGGATGACATGCAGAATCTGGGTGATCCCAGTTTTGATGCTAAATTCATTGATGTTAAGAATATGTTATTCCGCAGGTCTAGATTGTGGTGGAATAGGCTTTTCCTGGAGAAATATGTTGATAATAAGATGATCCCTAGAGGACTTAGGGTTCGTGTTATTCCTACCTTCCCTGTTGAGAATCAGCAATTTATTTCTAAATGGGAAGAGGCCTGTGATCTGTGTTCCTTTTCTCTTATGCAATTATTAGTTAATTTGAATTCTGAAAATATTGCTGAATTGGATAAAAGTATTGATAGCATACAGACGGAGATTCGTAATGGTTGTACTCCAGAGAGGATATCATTATTTGAAATAGATATGGAGAAATCCTTGGATCAATTAGTTAAAAAAATACAAGAAAATCATTTTAAGAAATATTCAAGAGACTCCAGGGACTATCAGGGCAAGAAGGTATATTTCTGGAGGAAGAATATACAGACTAACACACGTGGAATGACTTCCAGTGCTTCAGTTTCCTCTTTGAGTGGACTTTCAGATACATCATCTGCCTCCAATATTTCGCATGGGACATCTGATACCAACAGACTACGCAATCATGCCTATCACCCCTATAGGAGACGCAATGTTAATCTGCCCGAAGTTAACCGTCTTGACAACAAGGTGATTAATTTGAGTGATCATAAACTGTCAGTGGCTGAACTGTCTCTTCTTGGTAAGGGGTTGTCTTTTTCTCCCACATCTAATTATGATCCCTTCACGGGTGTTAAGGATCTCCATATTTTTGCCAGATCGTTGCTTTTTAAAAGATACTATGCTCATGGTGATATTTCACATCTTTTTCCCACAGAAGAGGAACAGGAGGCAGTAAGGATATTGGAGGAATTGGCACTAGAAAATGTTCCTGATGGAGGTAAGATCCCTCCTTCCATTCGTCCCCGTTCCAAGAGGTTCCCCCCTTTTACATCTTGTCCCAGCATTGATTTGTTTGTTAAGGTGGTGGCAAGTGATTTGTCTAAAATTCCAGTTAAGAGTTCACATGATAATCTTACTAAGGTTGAGAGAACTCGGCTTAAAATTCTTCAGCAATTACCTGACGTCGTGCTGAAGCCAGCTGACAAAGGTGGCAACGTCGTTGTGTGGCCAAAATCAATGTATGAGAAAGAGGCCTATAGACAGTTAAACGATACTGTATGTTATAGGAGACTTACTTACAACCCCCTTTCTGCCTATACCGCTAAATTAGATGACATCTTAAATAAAGCGGTACACAACGATGTTGTCACTAGTGAACTGGCTTTGGCACTACGTATTAAAGAACCAACGGTGGCTACTTTATATCTGCTACCTAAAATACATAAAAATCGCCTTACACCACCTGGCAGACCGATCGTTTCTGGGAGGGGGAACCTCTTGGAAAATGTGAACAAATGGATTGATTTTCATTTACAACCTTTAGTTGCCAACCTCCCCTCTTTCCTCAAAGACACGGGTGAGTTATTGCGCAAGGTCGATGGATTGTGTTTAGAGGGTGATTCCCTATTAGCTTCAGCTGATGTGGAATCCCTCTATACCAACATCAGGCACTCTGATGGTTTGGCGGCGGTCCGCTATTTTTTGGACTCCTCCACACTGTCCACTGGCCTGAGGGATCTACTGCTGGAGCTGTTGGAGTTCACCCTCACTCACAATTTTTTTGTTTTTAAGGGATCCTTCTACCTGCAGCTCCAGGGGACGGCGATGGGTGCGGCCTTTGCTCCGTCGTACGCCAACCTTTTCCTGGGGCTCTGGGAGAGGGATCTCTTCCTGTCAGATAAACAGGGGTCGATTGACTGTGTCTCTTTTTGGGCAAGGTATATCGACGATATCTTCTTTATCTGGCAGGGCACATCCATCGACCTTGCGCAATTTGTTACCTTGTTAAATTGCAACGATCGTAATATTAAACTTACTTTGGCTTGGGATCCAGTCAAAATCGACTTCCTTGATGTGACTATCAAAAGAGACAGTTCTAATGTTATCCAAACTGATATTTTCCATAAGGAAACTGCCACCAATTCAGTTTTACAGGCTACTTCCTGCCATCCTTCACATGTTGTCAATGCGATCCCTGTTGGACAGTTCCTTAGACTTCGACGGATCTGTTCCACACAGGTAGATTTTGAGAGGCGGGCAGATGAATTAAAAATCCGGTTGCGTGAAAGGGGTTATAGCAGACGCAGTATAAAAAAGGCATATCAAAGGGCCAGGTATTCTATAAGGAATGATTTACTCTATAAACCTACAACACCTAAGGATTCTAAAACAATTAGGTTTATTACCACATATCATCCTCATCATGTGGAAATGCGTAGAGCTGTTCAGAATGCCTGGCCAATACTAAAAACTGATCCCATTATCAGCAAGTTTCTCCCGGAGAGGCCATTCTTCACATTCAGACGAGCCCGAAATCTTCGAGACCATTTGACTAGTAGTCATTATCTGGGACAATCTACCCCTACCTTTTTGGATACGATTCCTGTTAGAGGTGGCTGTGTTCCGTGCGGCAGATGCGTGGCGTGTCCCAACCTTGAACGTTGCTCATCCTTAACAAACTTTGATGGCACTAAAAAATTCTTTATCAAAAAACGAATTACATGTACCACCCGTTATGTAATTTATAGTGCTAGTTGCCCATGTGGGTTATTCTACGTGGGTCTCACTACGAGACAACTTAAAGTTCGTGTGAGAGAGCACGTTCTGGGCATTGCCGCTGCATCTGCCTGCACGGACACAGCTACGTTAAAAACATTGCCCCGTCACTTTTATGAACATCACAATTGTGATGGTTCTCTGCTGAAAGTGCGAGGTATAGACTGTCTTACTATTAATATTAGAGGAGGGAACTTGTCTCGACGTCTTGCTCAGACGGAGACAAAATGGATTTGGACTCTCCAAACAATTCATCCAAAAGGTCTCAATGAGAATATATCATATGCTACCTTTCTGTGATTCCCCAGTTCTGCAGTCATTTGTGTTCTTGATCCGCATAGTAATTGGTTTTACTATATTTTAACCCCTTCACCCCCAAGGGTGGTTTGCACGTTAATGACCGGGCCAATTTTTACAATTCTGACCACTGTCTCTTTATGAGGTTATAACTCTGGAACGCTTCAACGGATCTTCGCGATTCTGAGATTGTTTTCTCGGGACATATTGTACTTCATGATAGTGGTAAAATTTCTTCCATATAACTTGCATTTATTTATGAAAAAAACGCAAATATGGCAAAAATTTTGAAAATTTTGCAATTTTCAAACTTTGAATTTTTATTCCCTTAAAACAGAGAAATATGTCACACAAAATAGTTAAGAAATAACATTTCCCACATGTCTACTTTACATCAGCATAATTTTGGAAACAAAATTTTTTTTTGTTAGGAAATTATAAGGGTTAAAAGTTGACCAGCGATTTCTCATTTTTACAACAAAATTTACAAAGCCATTTTTTTTCGGGACCACCTCATATTTGAAGTCACTTTGAGGGGTCTATATAGCAGAAAATACCCAAAAGTGACACCATTCTAAAAACTACACCCCTCAAGGTACTCAAAACCACATTCAAGAAGTTTATTAACCCTTCAGGTGCTTCACAGGAGCTGAAACAACATGGAAGGAAAAAATTAACATTTTACTATTTAATCACAAAAATGATCTTTTACAAACATTTTTTTTATTTTCACAAGGGAAAAAGGAGAAAAAGGACTGATAAAGTTGTTGTGCAATTTCTCCTGAGTACGCCGATACCCCATATGTGAGGGAAAACCACTGTTTGGGCACACGGCAGAGCTCGGAATGGAAGGAGCGCAGTTTGACTTTTCCAAACCAAAATTGGCTGGAATTGAGAACGGACGCCATGTCGCGTTTGGAGAGGCCCCGATGTGCCTAAACAGTGGAAACCCCCTACACGTGACCCCATTTTGGAAACTAGACCCCCTAAGGAACTTATCTAGATGTGTGGTGAGTAGTTTGAACCCTCAAGTGCTTCACGCAAGTTTGTAATGTAGAGCCGTGAAGAAAAAAAATCATATTTTTTCCACAAGCATGATGTTTTAGTCCCCAAATTTTTATTTTCCCAAGGGTAAGAGGAGAAATTGAACCACAAAAGTTGTTGTCCAACTTATCCTGAGTACGCTGATACCCCATATGTGGGGGGAACCACTGTTTGGGCGCACGGCAGGGCTTGAAAGGAAGGAGCGCCGTTTGACTTTTCCAAACCAAAATTGGCTGGAATTGCGAACGGACGCCATGTCGCGTTTGGAGGGCCCCTGATGTGCCTAAACAGTGGAAACCCCCCACATGTGACCCCATTTTGGAAACTAGACCCCCTAAGGAACTTATCTAGATGTGTGGTGAGCACTTTGAACCCTCAAGTGCTTCACGCAAGTTTGTAATGTAGAGCCGTGAAGAAAAAAAATCATATTTTTTCCACAAACATGATGTTTTAGTCCCAAATTTTTATTTTCCCAAGGGTAAAGAGAAAATTGGACCACAAAAGTTGTTGTCCAACATGTCCTGAGTACGCTGATACCCCATATGTGGGGGGGAACCACTGTTTGGCGCACGGCAGGGCTTGAAAGGGAAGGAGCGCCGTTTGACTTTCCAAACCAAAATTGGCTGGAATTGCGAACGGACACATGTCGCGTTTGGAGGGCCCCTGATGTGCCTAAACAGTGGAAACCCCCACATGTGACCCCATTTTGGAAACTAGACCCCCTAAGGAACTTATCTAGATGTGTGGTGAGCACTTTGAACCCTCAAGTGCTTCACGCAAGTTTGTAATGTAGAGCCGTGAAGAAAAAAAATCATATTTTTTCCACAAACATGATGTTTTAGTCCCCAAATTTTTATTTTCCCAAGGGTAAGAGGAGAAATTGGACCACAAAAGTTGTTGTCCAACATGTCCTGAGTATGCTGATACCCCATATGTGGGGGGGAACCACTGTTTGGGCGCACGGCAGGGCTCGAAAGGGAAGGAGCGCCGTTTGACTTTTCCAAACCAAAATTGGCTGGAATTGCGAACGGACGCCATGTCGCGTTTGGAGGGCCCCTGATGTGCCTAAACAGTGGAAACCCCCCACATGTGACCCCATTTTGGAAACTAGACCCCCTAAGGAACTTATCTAGATGTGTGGTGAGCACTTTGAACCCTCAAGTGCTTCACGCAAGTTTGTAATGTAGAGCCGTGAAGAAAAAAAATCATATTTTTTCCACAAACATGATGTTTTAGTCCCCAAATTTTTATTTTCCCAAGGGTAAGAGGAGAAATTGGACCACAAAAGTTGTTGTCCAACATGTCCTGAGTACGCTGATACCCCATATGTGGGGGGGAACCACTGTTTGGGCGCACGGCAGGGCTCGAAAGGGAAGGAGCACCGTTTGACTTTTCCAAACCAAAATTGGCTGGAATTGCGAACGGACGCCATGTCGCGTTTGGAGGGCCCCTGATGTGCCTAAACAGTGGAAACCCCCCACATGTGACCCCATTTTGGAAACTAGACCCCCTAAGGAACTTATCTAGATGTGTGGTGAGCACTTTGAACCCTCAAGTGCTTCACGCAAGTTTGTAATGTAGAGCCGTGAAGAAAAAAAATCATATTTTTTTCCACAAACATGATGTTTTAGTCCCCAAATTTTTATTTTCCCAGGGTAAGAGGAAATTGGACCACAAAAGTTGTTGTCCAACATGTCCTGAGTACGCTGATACCCCATATGTGGGGGGGAACCACTGTTTGGGCGCACGGCAGGGCTTGAAAGGGAAGGAGCGCCGTTTGACTTTTCCAAACCAAAATTGGCTGGAATTGCGAACGGACGCCATGTCGCGTTTGGAGGGCCCCTGATGTGCCTAAACAGTGGAAACCCCCCACATGTGACCCCATTTTGGAAACTAGACCCCCTAAGGAACTTATCTAGATGTGTGGTGAGCACTTTGAACCCTCAAGTGCTTCACGCAAGTTTGTAATGTAGAGCCGTGAAGAAAAAAAATCATATTTTTTCCACAAACATGATGTTTTAGTCCCCAAATTTTTATTTTCTCAAGGGTAAGAGGAGAAATTGGACCACAAAAGTTGTTGTCCAACATGTCCTGAGTACGCTGATACCCCATATGTGGGGGGGAACCACTGTTTGGGCGCACGGCAGGGCTTGAAAGGGAAGGAGCGCCGTTTGACTTTTCCAAACCAAAATTGGCTGGAATTGCGAATGGACGCCATGTCGCGTTTGGAGGGCCCCTGATGTGCCTAAACAGTGGAAACCCCCCACATGTGACCCCATTTTGGAAACTAGACCCCCTAAGGAACTTATCTAGGTGTGTGGTGAGCACTTTGAACCCCAAGTGATTTCACTAACGTTTATAATGCCCTGGCGTGAAAAAAAAAAAATATTTTTTTTTCCACAAAAGTGATGTTTTAGTCCCCAATTTTTTATTTTCCCAAGGGTAAGAGGAGAAATTGGACCCCAAAAGTGGTTGTCCAATTTGTCCTGAGTACGCTGATACCCCATATGTTGGGGGGATACACTGTTTGGGCACACGGCAGGGCTCGGAAGGGAAGCAGTGACGTTTTGGAATGCAGACTTTGATGGAATGGTCTGCGGGCGTCATGTTCCGTTAGCAGAGCCCCTGATGTGCCTAAACAGTGGAAACCCCCCACATGTGACCCCATTTTGGAAACTAGACCCCCTAAGGAACTTATCTAGGTGTGTGGTGAGCACTTTGAACCCCCAAGTGTTTCACTAAAGTTTATAATGCCCTGGCGTGAATAAAAAAAAAAAAAAAAATTTCCACAAATATGATGTTTTAGTCCCCAATTTTTTATTTTCCCAAGGGTAACAGGAGAACTTGGACCACAAAAGTTGTTGTCCAATTTGTCCTGAGTACGCTGATACCCCATATGTTGGGGGGAACCACTGTTTGGGCGCATGGCAGGGCGCAGAAGGGAAGCAGTGACGTTTTGGAATGCAGACTTTGATGGAATGGTCTGCGGGCGTCATGTTCCGTTAGCAGAGCCCCTCATGTGCCTAAACAGTGGAAACCCCCACAAGTGACCCCATTTTGGAAACTAGACCCCCTAATGAACTTATCTAGGTGTGTGGTGAGCACTTTGAACCCCCAAGTGTTTCACTAAAGTTTATAATGCCCTGGCGTGAATAAAAAAAAAAAAAAAATTTCCACAAATATGATGTTTTAGTCCCCAATTTTTTATTTTCCCAAGGGTAACAGGAGAACTTGGACCACAAAAGTTGTTGTCCAATTTGTCCTGAGTACGCTGATACCCCATATGTTGGGGGGAACCACTGTTTGGGCGCATGGCAGGGCGCAGAAGGGAAGCAGTGACGTTTTGGAATGCAGACTTTGATGGAATGGTCTGCGGGCGTCATGTTCCGTTAGCAGAGCCCCTCATGTGCCTAAACAGTGGAAACCCCCACAAGTGACCCCATTTTGGAAACTAGACCCCCTAATGAACTTATCTAGGTGTGTGGTGAGCATTTTGAACCCCCAAGTGTTTCACTAAAGTTTATAATGCCCTGGCGTGAATAAAAAAAAAAAAAAAAAATTCCACAAATATGATGTTTTAGTCCCCAATTTTTTATTTTCCCAAGGGTAACAGGAGAAATTGGACCACAAAAGTTGTTGTCCAATTTGTCCTGAGTACACTGATACCCCATATGTTGGGGGGAACCACTGTTTGGGTGCATGGCAGGGCGCAGAAGGGAAGCAGTGACGTTTTGGAATGCAGACTTTGATGGAATGGTCTGCGGGCGTCATGTTCCGTTAGCAGAGCCCCTCATGTGCCTAAACAGTGGAAACCCCCACAAGTGACCCCATTTTGGAAACTAGACCCCCTAAGGAACTTACCTAGGTGTGTGGTGAGCATTTTGAACCCCCAAGTGTTTCACTAAAGTTTATAATGCCCAGGTGTAAAAATAAAAAATCCTACTTTTATCCTCACAAAAATGATGTTTTAGTCCCCAATTTTTTATTTTCCCAAGGGTAAGAGGAGAAATTGGACACCAAAAATTGTTGTCCAATTTGTCCTGAGTACACTGGTGCCCCATATGTGGGAAAAAACTGTTTGGGCACAAGTCGGGGCTCAGAAGGGAAGTCGTGACGTTTTGGAATGCAGACTGATGGAATGGTCTGCGGGCGTCATGTTCCGTTTGCAGAGCTCCTGATGTGCCTAAACAGTAAAAAAAAACCACAAGTGACATAATTTTGGAAAGTAGACTCCCAAGGAACTTTTCTAAATGTGCCCCCCTTCTGGAACTAATCTTTCCTGTAAAGTAAATTAGTAGTGCATTGAGGTGTGGTACAATTTGAAACAATCCTTCATACACAGGCCAGGTTTTTCGGGGCAGGTGTCGCATTGGTAAGTGGTTGTCCTTGCGTATTCCCCTTTTGTAACACACTCGGCACCTTTTTTGCGGCTTACCTTTGCTTCCAGTTGGCGGGACCACCCCCGGGAAATGCTGACCTGGTATGATACGAGCACCTTCAGTTCCAGAAGTACTGGGGCCCGCTGTTTCCTGAGCGCCAAACATCAGGGCCTTAACCACTACCTCCTGGAACTGAAGGTACGTCGTATCGCTGTTGCGTGCACATCGTGACAGCAGGAAAGCGTTGAGCATTGCCATTTGGACGATGTGCACGGACAGCTTCTTGTACCACACCTTGGCCTTTCTCAAAGCACTGTACGGTTGGAGGAGTTGATCAGAGAGATCAACACCCCCCATGTATTTATTGTACCCCAGTACACAGTCCGGTTTGCGGACCTGTGTAGAGGTACCCCGTACAGTGCTGAGGGCGCTGCCATCACCATGTATGGTGGTCAAGAGAAGGACATCCCTCTTGTCCTTGTACTTGACCACCAACAGGTGGTCGCTACATTGGGCTCTGCTCTCACCCTTTCTGAGCATCTGCCCAAGTAGCGTCTTCGGGAGGCCTCTCTGATTTTTGCGGACGGTACCGCAAGCTGCGGTACCTCGCGCAGAGAGGGATTTGTAGAGTGGGACGCTGGAATAAAAGTTATCGGTGTAAAGGTGATAACCTTTATCCAGCAGTGGGTGCACCAAATCCCACACAATTTTCCCACTCACTCCCAGGACGGGGGGACACTCAGGGGGTTCAATCCTGGTGTCCTTTCCTTCGTAAACTCTAAAGCTGTGCGTGTACCCTGAGGTACTCTCGCACAGCTTGTAGAGTTTAATTCCGTACCTTGCCCTCTTGCTGGGCAGGTACTGGCGGAATCTGAGCCGTCCCTTAAAATGAACCAAGGACTCATCCACGCAGATGTCCCTTTGGGGCACGTACACTTCAGCAAACTTTTTGCTGAAGTGTTCGATGACCGGCCGAACTTTGAACAGACGGTCAAAGTTGGGGTCATTTTGTGGGGGACACTGTGCATTATCATTATAATGCAGGAATTTGTGGATGGCCTCAAAACGCGTCCGAGCCATGACCATTCGGAACAGTGGAGTGTTGTATAAAATATCAACACTCCAATATTGCCGAAGTTCTGGCTTCTTCAGGATCCCCATATGGAGGACCAGGCCCCAAAACTGCATCATTTCACCTGCGTCTACAGGAGACCAGTTGGAAAATGATGACACTGGGTTTTGCGCCAAAAATTGCCGAGCGTACAAATTAGTTTGCTCCACCACGAGGTTAATAAAATCCTCAGAGAAAAAGACTTTGAAAAAGTCTATTTCTCTGAGGCCCGTGGTGTCAAACTTGATTCCTGATTCTGCCACAAAATCAGGAATCAGTGGCTCGTAATTTTCGGGGGGCGGGGTCCATATGGGGTCCGAAGAGGGGTGCGCTGGTTCATTTTCAGGGGTGGGCGCTGCCTCATCTTCTGTCCTGGGGCGTCTGCGTGGCGGTTCCGCAGGACCCGAGGAGAGATGAGGAAGAGGAGGAAGAAGAAGAAGAGGATGAAGAATCTGAAAAGTAAAGAAATGTGGGATCCTCTCCCTCGCTATCAGTGTCGGAGGCAAGTAAAGCGTATGCCTCTTCCACTGAATAGCGCTGTTGGGAAGAACGTGACGAGCGGGACATTTTTTTTGTGAATGTGGTGCTTTGTGTGAACTTTATTTATAACTGTGTGTGTGTGGGGGGGGGGATAGTGGTTGGTGCAAACTATGCTGAAAGGAAAAAGCTAAAAGAAAAGAAAGAGAATAGGGAAAAAAATGCCTGTGAAAAAAAGTCTAAACCAGCAGGCACGAGCTCTGATAAGTGACCGGTGTCACTTATCAAAGTTCCGCGGCTGCCGGATGTGCGCACAGGAGTGGCGGAAAGGGAAGTGAAAAAAAAAAAAACGGCAGGAACGAGCTCTGATAAGTGACCGGTGTCACTTATCAAAGTTCCGCGGCTGCTAGATGTGCGCACGGGAGTGGCGGAAAGTGGAGTGAAAAAAAAAAAACTGCAGGAACGAACTCTGATAAGTGACTGGTGTCACTTATCAAAGTTCCGCGGCTGCTGGATGTGCGCACAGGAGTGGCGGAAAGGGGAGTGAAAAAAAAAATGCAGGAACGAGCTCTGATAAGTGACTGGTGTCACTTATCAAAGTTCCGCGGCTGCTGGATGTGCGCACAGGAGTGGCGGAAAGGGGAGTGAAAAAAAAAAAGACGGCAGGAGCGAGCTCTGATAAGTGACCGGTGTCACTTATCAAAGTTCCGCGGCTGCTAGATGTGCGCACAGGAGTGGCGGAAAGGGGAGTGAAAAAAAAAAAAAAAACGGCAGGAACGAGCTCTGATAAGTGACCGGTGTCACTTATCAAAGTTCCGCGGCTGCTAGATGTGCGCACGGGAGTGGCGGAAAGTGGGGTGAAAAAAAAAAAACTGCAGGAACGAGCTCTGATAAGTGACTGGTGTCACTTATCAAAGTTCCGCGGCTGCTGGATGTGCGCACAGGAGTGGCAGAAAGGGGAGTGAAAAAAAAAACAAAACTGCAGGAACGAGCTCTGATAAGTGACTGGTGTCACTTATCAAAGTTCCGCGGCTGCTGGAAGTGCGCACAGGAGTGGCGGAAAGGGGAGTGAAAAAAAAAAAAAAAACGGCAGGAACGAGCTCTGATAAGTGACCGGTGTCACTTATCAAAGTTCCGCGGCTGCTAGATGTGCGCACGGGAGTGGCGGAAAGTGGTGTGAAAAAAAAAAAACTGCAGGAACGAGCTCTGATAAGTGACTGGTGTCACTTATCAAAGTTCCGCGGCTGCTAGATGTGCGCACGGGAGTGGCGGAAAGTGGGGTGAAAAAAAAAAAAAACCTGCAGGAACGAGCTCTGAAAAGTGACTGGTGTCACTTATCAAAGTTCCGCGGCTGCTGGAAGTGCGCACAGGAGTGGCGGAAAGGGGAGTGAAAAAAAAAAAAACTGCAGGAACGAGCTCTGATAAGTGACTGGTGTCACTTATCAAAGTTCCGCGGCTGCTGGAAGTGCGCACGGAGGGGGGTGCAAAAGAAAAACGAGCACGAGTGTTGATCGGTGAACTGCGTCACCAATCAACGCTCGGCGGCTGCTAAATGTGTGCAAAGGGGGGGTAAAAAGAGGGGGAAAGGGAAGGGGGGAGGGGGGAATGGGGGATTGGGGTGGATCGGGCAGGGATCGGGGCTCAAAAACTCACGTT
Organism: Oophaga sylvatica; assembly: GCA_033576555.1. Lineage (NCBI taxonomy): Eukaryota > Metazoa > Chordata > Amphibia > Anura > Dendrobatidae > Oophaga > Oophaga sylvatica. The sequence goes on from JARQOD010000001.1 coordinate 841,663,275, forward strand.
TGTAGTCTCTCTTCTTTCTTCTCTCTTCTTTCTTTTCTCTTCTTTCTTCTCTCTTTCTTTCTTCTCTCTTCTTTCTTCAGCAGGAGTTGTGGTGTCACAGGCTACTGTGGCACCACAAGGCCCAGCACAGGAGGAGATCTGGCGTGTGACCGCACTGCAGGAATCCTCAGCAAGTGTGAGGACCCCTGCAGTGCGGTCAGACAGGTCAGATCCAGTTTGCAGACAGGTCACAGAGCGGTCACATCGCTGCTGTGACCTGTCATTGGTGGGATCGATGATCACATCGATCCCACCAATTAGAGGAGACCCTTGTTTTGCCGGTTGCTAGGCACCGGCCTAGTAATCGGAGCTCACTGCTCCGATTCCTAGGCAGGTCACCGGCAGGTCAGGAAGCAGGGCACAGAGCGGTCACACCGCTGCTGTGCCCTGTGATTGGCGCGATCGTCGATGACATCGATCGCGCCAATCAGCAGCTGCAGGCCCTACTGGGCCTGTCCTAGGCTCCGGCCTAGGATCGGTGCTATTACTGCACCGATCCAGGCAGGTACAGGCAGGGCACAGCGCGGATACACCGCGGCTGTGCCCTGCGATTGGCGCGATCGATGTGATCGGCGATCGCGCCAATCCAGGGGGGGTCTGCTCCTTTCTATGCCCAGGCCTAGGATCGAGTACATCGGTACTCGATTCTAGCCTGGGATCTCACTGTTTCAGCCCATCGGATTGGCTGAAACAGTGAGAAAGGCTGCGATTGGCTGTTCAGAATTGAACAGCCAATCACAGCGATCGGGAGTGAGGGTGGGCGGTGACAGACCCCGGGATGCCGGCGCCATCTCTCCTGAGGTAAGATGGCGTCGGAATTTTAATGCGATCATTGCGACTTAAGTCGCAATGTCGCATTAAAGGGCTGGACGTACTATCCCGTCCCCGGTCATACGGGCCCAGGTACCATGGACGGAATAGTACGTCCGATGGCAGTAAGGGGTTAATATTCGTGTTTGTTCATTTTAGGTTTCCTATGTCGTTTTCTTTGTTGGCCGTGACCTTGTTATTCTATAGGATATTTCCATCTTCAATCAAGATTTTGAAACCTTGAAGATATTATGAATATGTACTATTTTGTTTCATATGAACAATTCAATTTTTCAATTTTCGTTATTATATGTACTTTATATATATTTTGTTTTTTCATCTTTTTTCTGATTGTATTATTTATTTTCTTTTTTCTATTATTGTTATCATTTGTGTTTCCATATATATTTTTATTTATTTTTGTATTCTTCCATTATGTATTTTTGTATTCTCCCATTATGTATTTTATGTTGTGATTTGTATTACTTATTTGTAGTTTATCTATGATTGCGATTCTTTTTTGATCGCATAGGGGTGTTACCATCAATATGTTATTACTTTGCGATGTGTTTTGTGTTTTCTAAGTATCGTACTCTTTGCGATATATTTTGGATCGCATCACTATTCTAAGATACCTTACACATCGTATATCATCAATTATTTATTGGTGTATCATTTTTTGCGACCCCTTTTGAATCGCAGTTATGCGTTCTGGTTCACGGTCACTTTTTTGTTGGCATATTTTATTGCGCATGCGTGGTTTTCACATTGCCGCTCACCGCGTCACTTCCGGTGACGTCGCTGTCTGGATCACATGGGGCCCCATGTGTGTTCCTGGAGGCGGCGTCCTGGTAAACGCTGTTGAGTGGCGATGGCGTTCTACACGTGTGCACTTACTGGCCATATAAATACAGGTACATCCGTCTTTATACTCCACGCCCCCTGAGGAAGGAGTGTTTTTTCCCACTCCGAAACGCGCGTCGGGGAGGGCCTGGGAGACAGCTGTCCTCTATACCACTGGGTAATTATTTGCTACATCATTTGCCTGACTCTGTCTGACTCATCTTTTATATTGCATACTATACTTTGTATGTCCTTGCCCACCTCTTTGAAAGCCACACTATATGTGGGCTGAGTTATATTGTGGCCATGTTGTTATACATTTTTTTGTGATGGGTCATTCTATTGCTATATAATTATCATCTATACTATTGTAGTACAGGTATATATATGTTTTTGTAGAGGACATGTATTTTTCCGGTGCCCTATTATGTTACTATGTGTTTTTGGTTCACTATCCCCTTCCTAGCCTTTTATCTGATCTTTTTAATTAATAAAATTTTGCATTGTTTGGACTTTATGACTGCATATTTTCTTTTTGTTGCCAGTCACGAAGAATTGTAGTGCAGAGGTCACTGATGACTCATAACCACCATAAAAGCCCATGCCCTAGATGCTGCTGGCATTTTTGGGTAATGTGGGAAGTAGAAAGATTCTCAGAGCTAAGTCAGAGAAACATAGTACACAGAATATAGACAGATAGACCATGATTCGTTAAGACGGGTGTTATGGCCATTCCAGTCCAGTTCGGGCTCCACCTAATTTTCAAATAGTGGGCAGAGCTCGCTGTGGCTGGCGTAAAACTGCCAAACTTTGAGTTGCACAAAAATTTTGCGACATTTCGAGCAGTTTTATTGGAGAATTTTGCTTGATGAATCAGCATATAGTGCGTGAAGAGAGAGAATGGATAATGGACAAGAGATTGAAATTGAGATAGGAGTGACATGGTGTTAGGCACAAATCTGCCGCCGCCAGTGCTGCAATTCACAATCACACTGTGTCCATAACTTAATCAGTCTGTACGATGTTCAAGTGAAGTGACAATTTAGGATGGCACTCATATTTTTTTTATTTTTTTTCTAGTGATGCATCCAAAATTGGTGTTTTCTGAGTCAAACTACTAGTATTCAAGCTGCTAAGATGTTAATGACCATCGGGAACCCACATTGGTAGCCTGTCTTTAAAGCCCCCTTTAAGATATTAAACAGTAACAGTTTAGCTCTATATCTTCTGTAATTTTCCTAACACCTGGAGGCTGCAAAACTCCATCAATGTTTAATGAGAACGTGCATGTTTATATTATCACCCAATACCACATAGTTCTGTTCACTGTTTAGTGAGAACGGTGTATGTTTATATAGTCGCATAGCTCTTCAGTGGGAATGTGCATGTTAATATTATCATCCAATTACTGTATAGTTTCGGTATCCATGTTTCGTGAGAAATGACATGTTTATAGTATGGTAAAACATCTGGTACCAGGAGCCTTTGGCATGTTTCATCCGGTGACTTATTTGTCTGGTGTAGATTGAAGAGCTGGCCACTCAGAAGAGAGATACTATGTTGGACAAATAGAATTAGTTAGTTTGTGTAACACTTGGTTATGCAACCATTTGTTTTCAAATGAGATATAGGTTAGTGAAGATTTCAGTGAAGTCAGAAGTCTGTTAACCTGTGGACTGAAGAGTACACCCGTGGGTCCACAGTGTGGATATCCCTGGAATATCTCTGTCTTCGCTGTTTGCTTCTCACAGCTGATGTTTCCGGACAGATGATGTGTGCGATTCTTGGTGAAGTTTTCCTTCCTGTGTAGTGTGCAATGTAAGTACTTTTCCAGATAATAATACCAAACACAGACCTCTGTTGCCAAGAAGGCAAATCTACTATATAATTGACTAATTCTGTCTGTCTGTAACAGAAATCCCGCGTCGCTGATTGGTCTGCTCAGCTGCCTCCGGATTGGATGTGGGTATTGCTGGGGGAGTGGTGCAGGCACGCCCCTTGGATACCCGACCGTCACAGGGACTGTCACAGAACCTGTGTTAGAGAGCAAATGGAGGGGAAAATAATTATTGCGGCATGATGGCACGATGTGTGCGGGCGGCAGTGGGTGCTGACTTTTATATTTTATGATCTGTTTAATAATTTCGTTCAGTTGTATTAAATTCTATGAGCAATAACATTTTAATGATAATGTATATATTTTACCTGGAAAATCCTGTGTATTCATTGCATTATCCTTAAATCTTCATAAATAAACTACATACATATTCTAGAATACTCGATGCGTTAGTATCGGGACACCATCCAGTTATTTAATAAAACTGTATTATTTAAAAAAAAAATCTCAAAGTAATATTTAAAACTGCAATATTTTTAAATGAAATCTGTCTCCAGGTTTCTGTTACCCGATATGAGAGCAGCATAATGTACCGGCAGATATCCTGATTCCAATGAGGAATCGCTTATTTTACTGGGTGCTGCAGTTTTGATTAACCCCTTACTACCATCGGACGTACTATCCCGTCCATGGTACCTGGGCCCGTATGACCGGGGACGGGATAGTACGTCCCGTGCGATCGGACGCGCTCCCTGGGGGAGCGCAGCCGATCGCGGCAGGGTGTCAGCTGATTATCACAGCTGACACCCAGCACTATGTGTCAGGAGCGGTCACGGACCGCTCCCGGCACATTAACCCCTGGCACACCGCGATCAAACATGATCGCGGTGTACCCGGGGCACAGGGGAGGATCGCGCATGCAGGGGGCTCCCTGCGCGCTCCCCTGAGACCCTCAGAGCAGCGCGATGTGTCGCGCTGTTCCGAGGGTCCGTCCTCCCTCCAGGTCCCCGGATCCAAGATGGCGCCGGGGTCCTGCAGGGAGGCGGCTTCCTCAGTGCCTGCTGAGAGCAGGCACTGAGAAGCCTGCAGCACTGCCAGAGCGATCGCTGGTGTGACAGAGTGCTGTGCACACTGTCACACCAGCGATCTGCTAAAATACTGTGATGTCCCACCCTGGGACAAAGTAAAAAAGTTAAAAAAATGAAAATAAAAAGTGGTAAAAAAAATCATAAAAAAAAAAATATTTATTCCCCAATAAATTCATTTATTCCTGTAAATAAATAAAACAAAACAATAAAAGTACACATATTTGGTATCGCCGCGTCCGTAACGACCCCCCCTATAAAACAATCCCACTAGTTAACCCCTTTAGTGAACCCCTTAAAAAAAAAAAACTAAGCAAAAAATCAATGCTTTATCATCATACCGCCGAACAAAAAGTGGAATAACACGCGATCAAAAAGACCGATATAAATAAACATGGTACCGCTGAAAACGTCATCTTGTCTCGCAAAAAACGAGCCATCAAAAAGCATCATCAGCAAAAAAATAAAAAGTTATAGCTCGCAGAATAAAGCGATGCAAAAATAATAATTTTTTAGATAAAATTGCTTTTATTCTATAAAAGCCCCAAAACATAAAAAAATGATATAAATGAGGTATCACCGTAATCGTACTGACCCGAAGAATAAAACTGCTTTATCAATTTTACCACACGCGAAACTGTATAAACGCCTCCCCCAAAAGAAATTCATGAATTTCTGATTTTTGTGCATTCTAACCTCCCAAAAATCGATATAAAAAGCGATCAAAAAACGTCACGTGGTCAAAAATGGTACCAATAAAAACGTCACCTCGTCCCGCAAAAAATAAGACCTCAAATGACTCTGTGAGCCAAAATATGCAAAAATTATAGCTCTCAAAATGTGGTGATGCAAAAAACTACTTTTTGCAATAAAAAGCGTCTTTTAGCGTGACAGCTGCCAATCACAAAAACCCGCTATAAATAGTAAATCAAACCTCCCTTTATCACCCCCTTAGTTAGGGAAAAATAATAAAATTAAAAAAATTCATTTATTTCCATTTTTCCATTAGGGTTAGGGTTGCGGCTAAAGTTAGGGTTAGGGTTGGCGCTAACGTTAGGATTAGGGTTAGGGTTGGGATTAGGGTTAGGGGTGTGTTAGGGTTAGGTTTGTGGTTAGGGTTGGGACTAGGGTTAGGGGTGTGTTGGGGTTTAGGGTTGGAGTTAGAATTGGGGGGTTTCCGCTGTTTAGGCACATCAGGGGCTCTCCAAATGTGACATGGCGTCTGATCTCAATTCCAGTCAATTCTGCATTGAAAAAGTCAAACGGTGCTCCTTCACTTCTGAGCTCTGCCATGCGCCCAAACAGTAGTTTACCCCCACATATGGGGTATCAGCGTACTCTGTACCCCAAGAATTATTGTGCAATTTGTCCTATTTCTTCTGTTACCCTTGGGAAAATAAAAAACTGGGGGCGAAAATATCATTTTTGTAAAAAAAAAATGATTTTTTTTTGTTTTTACGGCTGTATGTTATAAACTTCTGTGAAGCACTTGGGGCTTCATAGCGCTCACCACACATCTAGATAAGTTCCTTGTGGGGTCTATTTTCCAAAATGGGGTCACTTGTGGGGGGTTTCCACTGTTTAGGCGCATCAGGGGCTCTCCAAATGCGACATGACGCCCCCAGACCATTCCATAAAAGTCTGTAATCCAAAACGTCACTACTTCCCTTCCGAGCCCTGACGTGCGCCCATACAGTAGTTTTCTCCCACATTTTGGGTATCAGCGTACTCAGGAAAATTGGACAACAACTTTTGGGGTCCAATTTCTCTTGTTACCCTTTTGAAAATAAAATATTTGGGGCGAAAAAATCATTTTTGTAAAAAAAAAAGGATTTTTTATTTTTACGGCTGTACAGTCATGGCCAAAAGTTTTGAGAATGACACAAATATTATATTTTCACATGATCTGCTGCCCTCTGGTTTTTATGTGTGTTTGACAGATGTTTTTATCACAGACAGAAATATAATAATTGCAAACATATGAGTAACAAAAGCTTATATTGACAGCTAGAATGAGTTAATGCAGCAAGTCAATATTTGCAGTGTTGACCCTTGTTCTTCAGGACCTCTGCAATTCTCCCTGGCATGCTCTCAATCAACTTCTGGACCAAATCCTGACTTATGGCAGTCCATTCTTGCACAATCAATGCTTTCATTTTGTCAGAATTTTTAGGTTTTTGTTTGTCCACCCGTCTCTTGATGATTGACCACAAGTTCTCAATGGGATTAAGATCTGGGAAGTTTCCAGGCCATGGACCCAAAATCTCTATGTTTTGTTCCCTGAGCCATTTAGTTATCACCTTTGCTTTATGGCAAGGTGCTCAATCATGCTGGAAAGGCATTGTTGATCGCCAAACTGCTCTTGGAGGGTTGGGAGAAGTTGCTCTTGGAGGACATTCTGGTACCATTCTTTATTCATGGCTGTGTTTTTAGGCAAGACTGTGAGAGAGCTGATTCCCTTGGCTGAGAAGCAACCCCACACATGAATGGTTTCAGGATGCTTAACAGTTGGCATGAGACAAGACTGGTGGTAGCGCTCACCTTGTCTTCTCCGAATGAGGCGTTTTCCTGATGTCCCAAACAATCGAAAAGGGGATTCATCAGAGAAAATAACTTTACCCCAGTCCTCAGCAGTCCACTGCCTGTACCTTTTGCAGAATATCAGTCTGTCCATGATGTTTTCTCTGGAGAGAAGTGGCTTCTTTGCTGCCCTCCTTGAGACCAGGCCTTGCTCCAAGAGTCTCCACCTCACAGTGCATGCAGATGCACTCACACCTGCCTGCTGCCATTCCTGATCAAGCTCTGCACTGCTGGTAGCCCGATCCCGCAGCTGAAACACTTTTAAGAGACGGTCCTGGCGCTTGCTGGTCTTTCTTGGGCGCCCTGGAGCCTTTTTGGCAACAATGGAACCTCTCTCCTTGAAGTTCTTGATGATGCGATAGATTGTTGACTGAGGTGTAATCTTTCTAGCTGCGATACTCTTCCCTGTTAGACCATTTTTGTGCATTGCAATGATGACTGCACGTGTTTCTTTAGAGATAACCATGGTTAACAGAAGAGAAACAATGATGCCAAGCACCAGCCTCCTTTTAAAGTGTCCAGTGGTGTCATTCTTACTTAATCATGACAGATTGATCTCCAGCCATGTCCTCATCATAACCCACACCTGTGTTAATGGAGCAATCACTAAAAAGAGGTTAGCTGGTCCTTTTAAGGCAGGGCTGCAATGATGTTGAAATATGTTTTGGGGGATAAAGTTCATTTTCTAGCCAAATATTGACTTTGCAAGTAATTGCTGTTAAGCTGATCACTCTTTATAACATTCTGGAGTATATGCAAATTGCCATTAGAAAAAGTGAAGCAGTAGACTTTGTAAAAATTAATATTTGTGTCATTCTCTTCAACTTTTGGCCATGACTGTACGCTATAAACTTCTGTGAAGCACTTCGGGCTTCAAAGTGCTCACCACACATCTAGATAAGTTCCTTGTGGGGTCTATTTTCCAAAATGGGGTCACTTGTGGGGGGTTTCCACTGTTTAGGCGCATCAGGGGCTCTCCAAATGCGACATGACGCCCCCAGACCAATCCATCAAAGTCTGCAATCCAAAACGTCACTACTTCCCTTCCGAGCCCCGACGTGCGCCCATACAGTAGTTTACTCCCACATATTGGGTATCAGCGTACTCAGGACAAATTGGAAAACAACTTTTTGGGTCCAATTTCTCCTGTTATCCTTGTGAAAATAAAATATTGGGGGCAAAAAAATCATTTTTGTAAAAAAAAAAAAGATTTTTTATTTTACGGCTGTACGTTATAAACTTCTGTAAAGCACTTTCGGGTTCAAAGTGCTCACCACACATCTAGATAAGTTGCTTGTGGGGTCTATTTTCCAAAATGGGGTCACTTGTGGGGGGTTTCCACTGTTTAGGCACATCAGGGGCTCTCCAAATGCAACATGACGCCCCCAGACCAATCCATCAAAGTCTGCAATCCAAAACGTCACTACTTCCCTTCCGAGCCCCGACGTGCGCCCATACAGTAGTTTACTACAACATATTGGGTATCAGCGTACTCAGGACAAATTGGACAACAACTTTTGGGGTCCAATTTCTCCTGTTACCCTTGTGAAAATAAAATATTGGGGGCAAAAAAAATCATTTTTGTAAAAAAAAAAAAAGATTTTTTATTTTACGGCTGTACGTTATAAACTTCTGTGAAGCACTTGGGGGTTCAAAGTGCTCACCACACATCTAGATAAGTTCCTTGAGGGGTCTAGTTTCCAAAATGGTGTCATTTGTGGGGGGTTTCCACTGTTTAGGCAGATCAGGAGCTCTCCAAACACGACATGGCATCCAGCCAATTCTGCGTTGAAAAAGTCAAACGGCGCTCCTTCCCTTCCAAACTCTGCCATGCACCCAAACAGTGGTTTACCCCCACATATGGGGTATCAGCGTACTCAGGACAAATTGCACAATAACTTTTGGAGTCTTGTTACCCTTGGGAAAATAAAAATTGGGGTGAAAAGATCAATTTTGTGGAAAAAATATGATTTTTTAATTTTACGGCTCTACGTTATAAACTTGTGTGAAGCACTTGGGGTTCAAATTGCTCACCAAAGATCTAGATAAGTTCCTTAGGGGGTCTAGTTTCCCAAATGGGGTCACTTGTGGGGGGTTTCCACTGTTTAGGCACATCAGGGACTCTCCAAATGCAACATGGCATCTAGTCTCAATTCCAGCCAATTTTGGTTGGAAAAAGTCAATTGGTGCTCCTTCCCTTCCGAGCTCTGCCGTGCGCCCAAACAGTGATTCCCCCCCACATATGGGGTATCAGCGTACTCAGGACAAATTGGACAACAACTTTTGAGGGGAAATAAAAAATTAGTGACTAAGAGATAATTTTTGTGGGAATAAAAATAGGATTTTTTATTTTCATGCCCGGGCATTATAAACTTGTGTGAAGCACTTGGGGTTCAAAGTGCTCACCAAAGATCTAGATAAGTTCCTTAGGGGGTCTAGCTTCCAAAATGGGGTCACTTGTGGGGGTTTCCACTGTTTAGGTTCATCTGGGGCACTACAAGTGGAACATGACCCCCATCAATGTTTGCATTCCAAAACGTTACTGCTTCCTTTCCAAGCCCTGCCATGCGCCCAAACAGTTTCCCCCCCCCCCACATATGGGGTATCAGCGTACTCAGGACAAATTGGACAACAACTTTTGGGGTCCAATTTCCTTGGGAAAAATCAAAAATTTGGGACTAAAAAATCATTTTTGTGGAAAATTGTTTTTTTTTTTTTTCACACCCAGGCATTATAAACTTTTGTGAAACACTTTGGGTTCAAAGTGCTCACAACAGATTTAGATAAGTTCCTTAGGGGGTCTAGTTTCCAAAATGGTGTCACTTGTGGGGGGTTTCCACTGTTTAGGCGCATCAGGGGCTCTCCAAACACGACATGGCGTCCAATCTCAACTCCAGCCAATTTTAGTTTGAAGAAGTCAAACGGCGCTCCTTCCCTTACGAGCTCTGCCGTGTGCCCAAACAGTGGTTTTCCCCCACATATGGGGTATTGGAGTACTCAGGAGAAATTGCACAACAACTTTATCTGTCCATTTTCTCCTTTTACCCTTGTGAAAATAAAAAAAAGTTTGTAAAAGATCATTTTTGTGGCTAAAAAGTTAAATATTCATTTTTTCGTTCCACGTTGCTTCAGCTCCTGTGAAGCACCTGAAGGGTTAATAAAATTCTTGAATGTGGTTTTGAGTACCTTGAGGGGTGCAGTTTTTAGAATGGTGTCACTTTTGGGTATTTTCTGCCATATAGACCCCTCAAAGTGACTTCAAGCGTGAGGTGGTCCCTAAAAAAAATGGCTTTGTAAATTTTGTTGTAAAAATGAGAAATCACTGGTCAACTTTTAACCCTTATAATTTCCTAACAAAAAAAAATTTTGGTTCCAAAATTGTGCTGATGTAAAGTAGACATGTGGGAAATGTTATTTCTTAACTATTTTGTATGACATATTTCTCTGTTTTAAGGGAAAAAAAATTCAAAGTTTGAAAATTGCAAAATTTTCAAAATTTTCGCCATATTTGCATTTTTTTCAAAAATAAACGCAAGGTATATCGAAGAAATTTTACCACTAACATGAAGTACAATGTGTCACGAGAAAACAATCTCAGAATCGCGCAGATCCGTTGAAGCGTTCCAGAGTTATAACCTCATATAGAGACAGTGGTCAGAATTGTAAAAATTGGCCCGGTCATTAACGTGCAAACCACCCTTGGGGGTGAAGGGGTTAAAAGCTGTTTTCTCTGCTGCAGATCTACCAGTTTTCTGAATGCTGAGCTCTGTATAACCTCAGCCACACCACTGATTGGTCGCTTTCTGAATACTCTATGCATAGGCAGAAAGCTGTCAATCAGTGGTGAGGGCAGGGTTGGACTATCTGGCAGCAAGTTTACTAGTATTTATTATTATTATTATTATTATTATTATAGATTTTTATAGCGCCATTTATTCCATGGCGCTTTACATGTGAAGAGGGGCAAATATAGACAAGTACAGTAAACATGAGCAATACAAGTACAGAAGGAGAGAGGACCCTGCCCGCAAGGGCTCACAGTCTACAGGGATGGGTGAGGATACACTAGGAGAGGGTAGAGCTGGTCGTGCGGTGGTTCAGTAGACTGATGATCACTGCAGGTTGTAGGCTTGTCGGAAGAAGTGGGTCTTCAGGTTCTTTTTGAAGGTTTCCATGGTAGGCCGAGTCTGATGTGTTGGGGTAGAGAGTTCCAGAGTATGGGAGAGGCACGGGAGAAGCTTTGTATGCGGTTGTGGGAAGAAGAGATAAGAGGGGAGTAGAGGAGGAGATCTTGAGAGGATCGAAGGTTGCGTGTGGGTATGTACTGGGAGACCATGTCACAGATGTATGGAGGAGACAGATTGTGGATGGCTTTGTAGGTCATGGTTAGGGTTTTGAACTGGAGCCTCTGGACGATAGGAAGCCAATGAAGGGCTTGGCAGAGAGGAGAGGCTGGGGAATAACGGGGAGACAGGTGTATTAGTCGGGCAGCAGAGTACATGATGGATTGGAGTGGTGCCAGAGTGCTAGAGGGAAGGCCAGAGAGTAGGAGGTTGCAGTAGTCGAGGTGGGAGATGATGAGGGCATGCACTAGTGTTTTTGTAGTTTCATGGTCAAGGAATGCATGAATCCAGGAAATATTTTTGAGTTTGAGACGGCAGGAGGAGGCAAGGGTTTGGACATGTGGCTTGAAAGAGAGGGCAGAGTCGAGGATCACTCCGAGGCACCGAGTGTGCGGGACTGGGGAAAGTGAGCAGCCATTGACATTGATGGATAGGTCTGGTGGGGGGGTAGAGTGAGATGGGGGAAAGATGATGAATTCTGTTTTGTCCATGTTCAGTTTTAGAAAGCGAGCAGAGAAGAAAGCAGAAATAGCAGACAGACATTGTGGGATTTTGGTCAGTAAGGAGGTGAGGTCAGGTCCAGATAGGTAGATCTGCATGTCGTCGGCGTAGAGATGATACTGAAAACCATGGGATTCTATGAGCTGTCCCAGGCCGAGGGTGTAGATGGAGAAAAGTAGGGTTCCTAGAACTGAGCTTTGGGGAACACCGACAGATAGGGGGCGAGGTGAGGAGGTGGTGTGGGAGAGGGAGACACTGAATGTTCGTTTTGTTAGATATGATGAGATCCAGGATAGGGTCAAGCCTGTGATGCCAAGAGATGAGAGAATCTGTAACAGGAGGGAATGGTCCACAGTGTTGAAGGCAGAAGACAGGTCCAGGAGAAGGATGACAGAGTAGTGACGCTTGCTCTTGGCGGTTAGTAGGTCGTTTGTGACTTTAGTTAGGGCAGTTTCAGTTGAGTGATGCAGTCGGAAGCCTGATTGTAAGCGGTCAAAGAGGGAGCAGGAGGAGAGGTAGGAGGACAGTTCAAGATGGACATGCTGTTCCAGTAGTTTTGAGGCATAAGGGAGAAGAGATATCGGGCGATAGCTAGACACAGAGGATGGGTCAAGGGAGGTCTTTTTGAGAATGGGTGTGATCGAGGCATGTTTGAAGGATGAGGGGAAGACACCATTTGTAAGTGAGAGGTTGAAGAGGTGTGTTAGAGTAGGGGTGAAGACAGTGGCGAGGCTAGGGATCCTACTGATAAAACAATGATGTTGCAAAAATTACACTAAGAAGCCCAGTAAGTGCCACATCGCTGTGATCAGGGTCTGTCGCTACATTATGTTGCTTTTAGATTAGGTGGCAAAAACCTGGTGACAGATTCCCTTTAAATCATAAAAAGTCACAGTTCTGACTGTTATTATGTAGGAAGTTTGTCACCCATAGCCATATTCATTAATGGCACTTTGACATTACTAACGCTGTCTTCGAGTTTCAGAGCTTGAAAGGGGTCCAATATAGTCCAAGACCTCAGACTGTCATACATGTCTTTCCAGGGCAATTGGAGGCTTTTTAGTCACTTTCAATTTGTGATAAGTAGATTTGTCCCAAAACGAACCTGACACAAATTTCAGAAACCTCGCTCATCCCTAAGATGTATCCTGGAGCTGGTAGCCATCCATGTATTGCATGCCGTTGGTTGTATGGAATAGTATCATTTACTGACTCCATGCAGTGAAAACAGTAACAGAAAACCCTTGTGTATGCGAAAAAGGACACTTGTCCCAAATGCAGAGTGTAAATGTGATGTGAACATGGCCTTAATCTTACACGCAGAAAGGAGCTAAACGGCATTCTTTTTTTGTGATGCAAAAAATGGAGGGTTTTTAGCATTATATTGCTCCAATGTCAGAGTGGCTTATCAGACCTGCGGGTATTTCATCAGGCCGAAATGAAATAGGGGGTAGGACATAGACCAAGGGGCATACATAGAAATAAGCATAGCAAAAAGTCTGAAATTAGTTATAAAAAAAAAATACAGATACTATTGAAAGTGAGACATTGGGCCCACCTAACTCACAGACCCCATAGAGGCCACATAGTCTGCCGCTATTAACGGTACAGGAATAGTGATATAGTCAAGTGTAAGAGCAGATCGACCACATTAAATCCAGTCTGTCTACAGTGCCTTGCGAAAGTATTCGACTCCCTGGAACTTTTCATCCTTTTCCTACATATCATGCTTCAAACATAAAGATACCAAATGTAAATTTTTGGTGAAGAATCAACAACAAGTGGGACACAATTGTGAAGTTGAAAGAAATTTATTGGTTATTTTAAATTTTTGTGGAAATACAAAAACTGAAAAGTGGGGCGTGCAAAATTATTACATTCGCAAGGCACTGTAGTTATCTATCTATCTATCTATCTTTCTATCTATACTAAGAGAAATAAGACAGTTCTTATGAATACAGAACAAGAGCAAATTAAGAGGTTTACGTTCAGCGTGCGGAATAACAATGGCTCACCGGAGTTGCCTATACATACAGAATGTAAATCACCTCCTGTAAATTTTAAAGTGTTCTATTTTCAGTCCTGGAGGACTGTTCTGTGCATGGCCAGTATGTCGGCTAATACACCTTGTTTTGCATGTGTCGTGTATTTACTTTCATCTATTAGATTTAAATTGGTTTTCTGCGATCTTCAATAATTAGGATAAAGGGAATAAATGGTCTAAGAACCAAGTAAACATTTGTTTTTTGTCACTCCAGTGTCTTCCACTGACCTCCGTTAGCATCAATGCATTAGTCATGTGCCATCTATCCTAGTGACTGTGGAGCGCCCCATCAGGGCCTTGTGGTATGCGGTACCGGGCCGGGCAGTTCGTAAAGGGGAAGTCACGGCAGCAGTGACCCGGTCCGTGGCCCTGGGCGTCCAATAAAATTGTCAAAGATGATGGTGGGGGTAGTTTGTAGGGGAATTAGTTTGTGATGCCACCCGTGGTGCTCGGCCACATATGGTCGACGCCGCGGTTCAGGTCCACTGGGGTGGAAGGTGATGCAGCACAGATGTTGCTGCTCCCCACAGGTAAAGCGGGCCCCAGGGCAGATATGGCAGTCTGTTCAGGTGATGGTGAACGTTGAGGTGCAGAGAATAAGCAAGGGACACAGAAAAGTGCAGTTTTCTTTACTTTTTACTTCTTGGTAAATGAAGATGCAATCCGGGGTATTAGTTACAGATGGTAGCAGGAGTTCGGCTTGCCTGGAAGCATTCAGGGGATCCACCCTGCCAGGTGGGGTTAGAGGCCTTCCTGCTGCGCTCTCTTTTCTCGTCCCTGCTGCCTGTAGCTAAGTTGCGACCCTTTCCTGCATGTTGGCTTTAAACTGTATGGCAAACAGCTTGAGCCTATCACAGGCACTGTCTGTTCACTGGCAGCCCTGGGCTCTTGGACTGCTGCGGTGCCTCCAGGTGTTCGGTGTGGTCAGGGAGCTTGTAGTCCCCTGCCCTCCAGATTCGGCTGTCGGGGTGTAAAGCACCCGCACAGCCCAGGACTCTGGCATCCTTTTTATCAGCACTCCGCTCCGGGATCAGCTCTGACACAGCTGCAATTCCCAGAGCCTTGTCTCTGCTCCTCTCTCTTCCCTCACCTCAGACCAACTGACTCTTTCCAGAACAATCTCCTCACCTCAGCACTAACTCCTCCCACCAACTGTCAATCCCTTAAGCTCCACCTCTTTTGGTCTGGAGTTAGAACAAGTGTTGGATGCTGTTTATTACCTTGCATGGGAACCTCTTCCTGCTTCCAGGCATGACATCACCACACTGTAGAGGGAGGCAATGTCACTGTGGCAACCGGACTCTGGGGTGCCACAACTGCTTCAGACAATCACAGGCCTCAGCTATATACAGTCATGGCCGAAAGTGTTGCACCCTTTTTATCTGGTTTCAGGTGTGATTTTCATATTGTCCACAGCTGTTACTTGCCACAGGTGAGTTTGAACGAGCATAACTTGCTTGAAACAATTGTTTACACACAATTTTCAACAATTTAGTCCCGTCCATTTTTGACGTTTTGTGTGAAATTATGTCCAATTTTCCTTTTTTCTCTGTTCTTTTGGGGGTTTTCCAATACAGACAAAGGAAATAAATGTGTATAGCAAAATTTGTAATTGCAACAATTGTCTGGAAGAAATATAACCAGAGGTAGCCAAGAACTTGGAAAGCACGATCACTGCTGGATTTTCCGGTTCCCAATCACGTGATTGCCGTTATTCAGTGAATAACGGCGATCAAGTAGAAAGACAAATATGTTGACTATGCAAAGCATTCCTTTCAATTCTGACATGATATATGTCAGAGAAGAGAGAAATGATGTCCCCAACTCCCCCCCTCTTCCCCCAGTACCTCCGCCATGCCATGGGCCCTCTGCCTGAAAAAAAAAGAAGGGCACATGTGCAGTGAGCCAACAGAGATCTTATCATTGTGGTTTCATACTGATGAAGAGGTTTGGAAATGTTGAAAGGCGCTGACAAACCGAATTCATGCTTCACCTCCGTGTGTGATTGCACTTTTTGAACGTTGGGTAATGCGGATTTTGAACTGCCGTATTCCTCATTCATTGCATTGTATCTCCTTGATGGTCCTGCTGCAGCCTTTTACATGCTTCTATAGGTGTTGTGATTGTCACAGCCCTATCAGGTGAGTGTACCTATATCTTATACCACTTGGCTATCAGATAAGACCCTATTTGCGCTTTTTGTCTCTCCAGCTTTAAGGCCCCATCTCACATAGCGAGATCACTAGCGAGATCGCTGCTAAACAGCGATCTCGCTATGTCTGACACGTACCAGCGATCAGGCCCCTGCTGTAAATCGCTGGTCGTGTCAGAAATGCCAGGACTTTTTTTGATCGCTGGTCTCCCGCTGGCCAGCACGCATCGCCGCGTGTGACAGGCAGGAGACCAGCGATCAGCTGGTAACCAAGGTACACTTCGGGTTTCCAGGCGCGGGGCTGTGCCTGGAAACCCGATGTGTACGTTGGATACCAGCGCGCTGCTGCAGGGGAGCTGGTAACCAAGGTACACATCGGGTTTCCAGGCACTGCGCAGCGCCTGGAAACCCGAAGTGTACCTTGGTTACCAGCTCCCTGCATCAGCGGGCTGGTATCCAACTACACTGCGGGTAACTAGGCGACGTTACCCGCAGTGTCGCTGTCCTGATCGCTGCCTGTTTGGCAGCTCAGCAGCGATCATGTAGCGACAAACCAGAAATCCTGATCGTTGTCGGGATCGCTGGTGTGTCGCTATGTGAGACGGGGCCTTTACTGTTTGTTGAGATCTGTTCGCCAGCACGTGGCAATAGCAGGGATTTTTACTATTGTTTCCTTTTGATCACTGTGATAGGGTCTATCATAGTGATCAAAAGCCAATAATTAGTAAATCATACCACACTGTGTCATTTCCTTAGTCAGATTAATTTTTTTTTATCTTATAATTTTTTTTTTTTTCATTCTTTTCCTTTAGGGTTGTTTTTTTTTTTCTCAAAAGTTAAAAAAAAAATGATGATGATATGACGATTAGTGTTGAGTCCAAGTGCTTGCTACTCGAGTTTGCATTGGGTGCTCGGATATGCACCAAGTATCACCTGTCATATCCAGGCAATCCCTCCACGTTTTTGCTTCCTAACAGCAAAATATGCAGGGTGGGAACTCGAGCATGTCACTTGGGCACCTGCGATACTCGGTGCATAATCAAGCACCCGATCCAAACTTGAGTTAGGGAGCACTTGCTCTCAACATTAATGATGACATATTCAATATGATGACCTAATGTATCAAATTCTGTGTAGTACCTGTGGGTTCAAAATCCTCACTATACCCCTGGATAAAATCCTTGAGGAGTGTAGTTTTCAAAATGGGGTCAGTTGTGGTGGGTTTCTGCTGTTCAGGCACCTTAGGGGGCCCTGCAAATGGGACATAGAACCCACCATCTTTCAGCCAAATTTGTGTTCCAAAATTCAAATATTGCTCCTGCCGTTTGTCCAAACAGAATTTTTTTACTACATGTGGGTTATCGCTGCTCTTTAAAGAAAGTGGGTCACAAACTATGGGTTCCACTTTTTGGTGTTATTGAGAAATTTGGGGCTAAAGCAAGATTTTACAGGTAAAATGTAAAAAAAAAAAAAAATTTCACTTTGCATTAAATCCTGTCAACTGAAGGGTTAAAAAAATTCCCGACATTAACGTGCAATTCCACCCAAGGGTGGTTTGCACGTTAATGACCGGGCCAATTTTTACAATTCTGACCACTGTCTCTTTATGAGGTTATAACTCTGGAAGGCTTCAACGGATCTTCGCGATTCTGAGATTGTTTTCTCGAGACATATTGTACTTCACGTTAGTGGTAAAATTTCTTCGATATATACTACCGGTCAAAAGTTTAGGGTCACTTAGAAATTTCCTTATTTTTGAAAGAAAAGCAGTTTTTTTCCAATGAAGCTAACATTAAATGATTCAGAAATACACTCTATACAGTGTTAATGTGGTAAATGACTATTCTAGCGGCAAATGTCTAGTTTGTAATGCAATATCTTCATAGGTGTATAGAGGCCCATTTCCAACAACCATCACTCCAGTGTACTTATGGTATTTTGTGTTCGCTAACTGTGTAAGAAGGCTAATAGATGGTTAAAATACCCTTTAAAACCCTTGTGCAAGTATGTTAACACAGCTGAAAACCGTTTGGTTGATTAGAGAAGCTATAAACCTGACCTTCCTTTGAGCTTGTTGAGAATCTGGAGCATTACATTTGTTGGTTCCATTAAACTCTCAAAATGGCCAAATAAAAAGAACTTTCTTGTGAAACTCGACAGTCTATTCTTGTTCTTAGAAATGAAGGCTATTCCATGCGAAAAATTACCAAGAAACTGAAGAATTCATACAATGGTGTGTAGTACTCCCTTTAGAGGAGTGCACAAACAAGCTCTAACCAGAGAAGAAAGACAAGTGGGAGGCCCCGCTGCACAACTGAGCAACAAGACAAGTACATTAGAGTCTTTAGTTTGAAAAATTGACGCCTCACAGGTCCTTAACTGGCAGCTTCATTAAACAGTACACATTAAACGCCAGTGTCAACATCTACAGTGAAGAGGCGATTTGGGGATGCTGGCCTTCAGGGCAGATTGGCAAAACAAAAGCCAATATTCCTCTGTCCAATGTCTGTGTTCTTTTGCCCATATTAATCTTTTCATTTCATTTAAGCCAGTCTTAAATATGGCTTTTGTTTTGCCAATCTGCCCTGAAGGCCAGCATCCCCAAATCGCCTCTTCACTGTAGATGTTGACACTGGCGTTTAATGTGTACTGTTTAATGAAGCTGCCAGTTGAGGACCTGTGAGGCTCAATTTTTCAAACTAAAGACTCTAATGTACTTGTCTTGTTGCTCAGTTGTGCAGCGGGGCCTCCCACTTGTCTTTCTTCTCTGGTTAGAGCTTGTTTGTGCACTCCCCTAAAGGGAGTACTACACACCATTGTATGAATTCTTCAGTTTCTTGGTAATTTTTCGCATGGAATAGCCTTCATTTCTAAGAACAAGAATAGACTGTCGAGTTTCACAAGAAAGTTCTTTTTTTTTGGCCATTTTGAGAGTTTAATGGAACCAACAAATGTAATGCTCCAGATTCTCAACAAGCTCAAAGGAAGGTCAGGTTTATAGCTTCTCTAATCAACCAAACGGTTTTCAGCTGTGTTAACATACTTGCACAAGGGTTTTAAAGGGTATTTTAACCATCTATTAGCCTTCTTACACAGTTAGCGAACACAAAATACCATAAGTACACTGGAGTGATGGTTGTTGGAAATGGGCCTCTATACACCTATGAAGATATTGCATTACAAACTAGACGTTTGCCGCTAGAATAGTCATTTACCACATTAACACTGTATAGAGTGTATTTCTGAATCATTTAATGTTAGCTTCATTGGAAAAAAACTGCTTTTCTTTCAAAAAATAAGGAAATTTCTAAGTGACCCTAAACTTTTGACCGGTAGTGTACCTTGTGTTTATTTTTGAAAAAAACGCAAATATGGCGAAAATGTTGAAAATTTTGCAATTTTCAAACTTTGAATTTTTTTTCCCTTAAAACAGAGAAATATGTCACACAAAATAGTTAAGAAATAAAATTTCCCACATGTCTACTTTACATCAGCATAATTTTGGAACCAAAATTTTTTTTTGTTAGGAAATTATAAGGGTTAAAAGTTGACCAGTGATTTCTCATTTTTACAACAAAATTTACAAAGCCATTTTTTTAGGGACCACCTCACATTTGAAGTCACTTTGACGGGTCTATATAGCAAAAAAAACCCAAAAGTGACACCATTCTAAAAACTGCATCCCTCAAGGTACTCAAAAAAACATTCAAGAAGTTTAATAACCCTTCAGGTGCTTCACAGGAGCTGAAGCAACGTGGAAGGAAAA
The DNA here is from genome assembly GCA_033576555.1 of Oophaga sylvatica. Taxonomy (NCBI): domain Eukaryota; kingdom Metazoa; phylum Chordata; class Amphibia; order Anura; family Dendrobatidae; genus Oophaga; species Oophaga sylvatica. Next base: position 841,683,275 of record JARQOD010000001.1, read on the forward strand.
AATTAATATTTAACTTTTTAGCCACAAAAATGATATTTTACAAACTTTTTTTTATTTTCACAAGGGTAAAAGGAGAAAATGGGCAGATAAAGTTGTTGTGCAATTTCTCCTGAGTACGCTGATACCCCATATGTGGGGGTAAACCACTGTTTGGGTGCATGGCAGAGTTTGGAAGGGAAGGAGCGCCGTTTGACTTTTTCAACTCAGAATTAGCTGGATGCCATGTCGTGTTTGGAGAGCTCCTGATCTGCCTAAACAGTGGAAACCCCCCACAAATGACACCATTTTGGAAACTAGACCCCTCAAGGAACTTATCTAGATGTGTGATGAGCACTTTGAACCCAAAGTGCTTCACAGAAGTTTACAACGTACAGCCGTAAAATAAAAAATCTTTTTTTTTTTTTTTTACAAAAATGATTTTTTTCGCCCCCAATCTTTTATTTTCACAAGGGTAACAGGAGAAATTGGACCCCAAAAGTTGTTGTCCAATTTGTCCTGAGTACGCTGATACCCAATATGTGGGAGTAAACTACTGTTTGGGCGCACGTCGGGGCTCGGAAGGGAAGTAGTGACGTTTTGGATTGCAGACTTTGATGGAATGGTCTGGGGGCGTCATGTCGCATTTGGAGAGCCCCTGATGCGCCTAAACAGTGGAAACCCCCCACAAGTGACCCCATTTTGGAAAATAGACCCCACAAGGAACTTATCTAGATGTGTGGTGAGCACTTTGAACCCCGAAGTGCTTCACAGAAGTTTATAACGTACAGCCGTAAAAATAAAAAATCCTTTTTTTTTTTACAAAAATGATTTTTTCGCCCCCAATATTTTATTTTCCCAAGGGTAACAGGAGAAATTGGACCCCAAAATTTGTTGTCCAATTTGTCCTGAGTACGCTGATACCCAATATGTGGGAGAAAACTACTGTATGGGTGCACGTCTGGGCTCGGAAGGGAAGTAGTGACGTTTTGGATTGCAGACTTTGATGGAATGGTCTGGGGGCGTCATGTCGCATTTGGAGAGCCCCTGATGCGCCTAAACAGTGGAAACCCCCACAAGTGACCCCATTTTGGAAAATAGACCCCACAAGGAACTTATCTAGATGTGTCGTGAGCACTTTGAACCCCGAAGTGCTTCACAGAAGTTTATAACGTACAGCCGTAAAAATAAAAAATCCTTTTTCTTTTTTACAAAAATGATTTTTTCGCCCCCAATATTTTATTTTCCCAAGGGTAACAGGAGAAATTGGACCCCAAAATTTGTTGTCCAATTTGTCCTGAGTACGCTGATACCCAATATGTGGGAGAAAACTACTGTATGGGTGCACGTCTGGGCTCGGAAGGGAAGTAGTGACGTTTTGGATTGCAGACTTTGATGGAATGGTCTGGGGGCGTCATGTCGCATTTGGAGAGCCCCTGATGCGCCTAAACAGTGGAAACCCCCCACAAGTGACCCCATTTTGGAAAATAGACCCCACAAGGAACTTATCTAGAAGTGCTTCACAGAAGTTTTATAACATACAGCCGTAAAAACAAAAAAATCATTTTTTTTTTTACAAAAATGATTTTGTCGCCCCCAGTTTTTTATTTTCCCAAGGGTAACAGAAGAAAAAGGACAAATTGCACAATAACTCTTGTGGTCCAGAGTACGCTGATACCCCATATGCGGGGGTAAACTACTGTTTGGGCGCATGGCAGAGCTCAGAAGTGAAGGAGCACCGTTTGACTTTTTCAACGCAGAATTGGCTGGAATTGAGATCAGACGCCATGTCACATTTGGAGAGCCCCTGATGTGCCTAAACAGCAGAAACCCCCCAATTCTAACTCCAACCCTAACCACAACACACCCCTAACCCTAGTCCCAACCCTAACCACAAACCTAACCCTAACACACCCCTAACCCTAATCCCAACCCTAACCCTAACGTTAGCGCCAACCCTAACCCTAACTTTAGCCGCAACACTAACCCTAATGGGAAAATGGAAATAAATACATTTTTTTAATTTTATTATTTTTCCCTAACTAAGCGGGTGATAAAGGGGGGTTTGATTTACTATTTATAGTGGGTTTTTATGATTGGCAGCTGTCACGCTAAAAGAGCTTTTTATTGCAAAAAATAGTTTTTTGCATCACCACATTTTGAGAGCTATCATTTTTGCATATTTTGGCCCACAGTCATGTGAGGTCTTATTTTTTGCGCGGACGAGGTGACGTTTTTAGTGGTACCATTTATGACCACGTGACATTTTTTGATCGCTTTTTATTTCGATTTTTGGGAGGTTAGAATGAACAAAAATCAGCAATTCATGAATTTCTTTTGGGGGAGGCGTTTATACCGTTCCGCGTGTGGTAAAATTGATAAAGCAGTTTTATTCTTCGGGTCAGTACGATTACGGCGATACCTCATTTATATCTTTTTTTATGTTTTGGCGTTTTTATAGAATAAAAACAATTTTATATAAAAAATTATTATTTTTGCATCGCTTTATTCTGCGAGCTATAACTTTTTTATTTTTCGCTGATGATGTTGTATGATGGCTCTTCTTTTGCGGGACAAGATGACGTTTTCAGCGGTACCATGTTTATTTATATTGGTCTTTTTTGATCGCGTGTTATTCTTCTTTTTGTTCGGCGGTATGATGATAAAGCATTGATTTTTTGCTTAGTTTTTTTTTTTTAAGGGGTTCACTAAAGGGGTTAACTAGTGGGACAGTTTTATAGGGGGGGTCGTTACGGACGCGGAGATACCAAATATGTGTACTTTTATTGTTTTGTTTTATTTATTTACAGGAAGAAATGAATTTATTGGGGAATATTTTTTTTTTTTTTAAGATTTTTTTTACCACTTTTTATTTTATATTTTTTTTACTTTTTTACTTTGTCCCAGGGTGGGATATCACAGTATTTTATCAGATCGCTGGTGTGACAGTGTGCACAGCACTCTGTCACACCAGCGATCGCTCTGGCATCGCTGCAGGCTTCCTCAGCGCCTGCTCTCAGCAGGCCTGAGGAAGCCGCCTCCCTGCAGGACCCCGGTGCCATCTTGGATCTGGGGACCTGTAGGGAGGACGGACCCTCGGAACAGCGCGACACATCGCGCTGCTCTGAGGGTCTCAAGGGAGCGCGCAGGGAGCCCCCTCCCTGCGCGATCCTCCCCTGTGCCCCCGGTACACCGCGATCATGTTTGATCGCGGTGTGCCAGGGGTTAATGTGCCGGGAGCGGTCCGTGACCGCTCCTGACACATAGTGCTGGGTGTCAGCTGTGATAAACAGCTGACACCCTGCCGCGATCAGCTGCTGTATGGTCCTTGTGAAAATGAAAATTTTGGGGAAAAACCAGCATTTTTGAGGAAAAAAAAATATTATTTTCATTTTCCAAGCTCAACACTATAAACTTTTGAGAAGCACATGTGGGTTCAAGGTGCTCAACACACATCTAGATACATTCCTTGTTTCCAAACTGGGGTCACTTGATGGGGTTGTCCACTGTTTAGGCATATCAGGGCTCTCCAAAAGTGACATGGCATCCTTTCAGCAACTTTTGCTTTGAAAAAGTCAAATAGCGCTCCTTCTCTTCTGTGCCCTGCGCCGCAATAGTAGTTTTCCCTCACATATCGAGTATCGGTGTACTCGAGAGAAATTGCACAACAAATTTTGGAGTCCATTTTCTCCTGTTACCTTTGTGAAAATAAAAAATTTGGGGGCTATAAGAACATTTTTTTTGTGAAAAACTAGATTTTTGTTATTTTCATGGCTCTGTTATAAACTTTTGTGAAACACATGAGGGTTCAACATGCTCATCCTACATCTAGATAAAATCCTTGAGAGGTCTAACTTCCAATACAGGGTCACTTGTGGGGGATTTCCACTGTTTAGGCACATCGGGGCTCTCCAATCGCAACATGGCATCCGCTCTCGATTCCAGCCATTTTTGGGTTCAAAATGTCAAACAGTGCTGCTTTCCTTCCCAGCCCTGCGGTGTACCCAAAAAATAGTTTTCCCCCACATATGAGGTATCGTTGTAGTCAGAAGAAATTGCACAACTAATTTTGGGGTTCATTTTCTCCTGTTACCTTTTGTGTAAGTAATATGAGGCTAAACGCTGACTGTGGGCATTTAACTAGAGCTTCCGGCGTGCGGCCGGAAATGAGTGCATCGCCAACCCCCGTCATGTGATCGGGGGTCAGCGACGCGTTGCCATAACAACCTGAGGTCTCCTCGAGACCTCTATGGTTGTTGATGGCAGATTGCTATGAGCGCCACCCTGTGGTCGGCGCTCATAGCAATGCTGTAATTTTACTACATAGAGGTGATCTATGCATCACCTGTATGTAGCAGAGGCGATCGTGGCTATGGCAGCTTCTAGCCTCCTATGGAGGCTATTGAAGCATGCCAAACGTAAAAGAAAAAAGTGTTTAAAAATTAAAATTTTTTTAAAAAACATAAGTTTAAATCACCCCCCTTTCGCCCCAATCAAAATAAAACAATAAAAAAAACATCAAACCTACACATATTTGGTATCGCCGCGTTCAGGATCGCCCGATCTATAAAAAAAAGAATTAACCCGGCTGCTAAACGGCGTAGCGAGAAAAAATCAAAACGCCAGAATTATGCTTTTTTAAGTCGCCGCGACATTGCATTAAAATGCAATAACGGTCGATCAAAAAAACATATCTGCACAAATGTGGTGTCATTCAAAACGTCAGCTCTGCATGCAAAAAATAAGACCTCACCCAACCCGAGATCATGAAAAATGGAGACGCTACGTGTCTCAGAAAATGGCGCAATTTTTTTTATTTTTTAGCAAACTTAGGAATTTTTTTTTCACAACTTAGATAAAAGAGACCCTAGACATGTTTGGTGTCTATGAACTCGTAATGACCTGGAGAATCATAATGGCAGGTCAGTTTTAGCATTTAGTGAACCTAGCAAAAAAAGCCAAACAAAAAACAAGTGTGGGATTGCAATTTCACGGCACTTGGAATTTTTTTTCCCATTTTCGAGTACACTGCATGGTAAAACCAATGGTGTTGTTCAAAAGTACAACTCAACCCACAAAAAATAAGCCCTCACATGGCCATATTGACAGAAAAATAAAAAAGTTATGGCTCTGGAAATAAGGGGAGTGAAAAACGAAAACGCAAAACTGAAAAAAGCTCAGGGGTTAAAATTTGTGAAACGTTTACTTTTTTTTTGTCAAATTTTCGATATTTTCACTAATATGCACAAATCATATCGATCAAAATTTACCACGAACATGAGGTCTAATATGTCACTAAAAATATTTCCGGAATCGGTGGGATCGGTTGAAGCATTCCAGAGTTATTAACACATAATAAAGTGACATTGATCAAAATTCTAAAATTTGACCTGGTAATTAAGTCAAAAATAGCTCTGTTAATACGGGGTTAATATGTGAGGCACACATTTCCTTCCTGTATAGTCAGTACTGCAGGGCGTGTGTTTCATTGCAAGTGGAATGAATGGGATTCAGTTTTGTACATTTTTATCCTCCAAATCCCTACCTGTCCCTCCCTGAGCGCACAGAGCTTTACCTGTGTATGTAATATTGTGTTATTATCCAGGAAGTAGACTTTTTTTCTTTTTCAAAGTATTTTTTTAGACTTTTTTTTTTTTTTAGATATTTACCAAAATATTAAACTTTTATTTTTCCTGGGATATCAATCAGCTACAAAGACTTAATTTCTTGACTTTTACCTAATCTGTAGATCTGAAGTTGAAGGGGGAAGTGAAGTAAGATTTGTGAAGGAACAAGATGGAATTTTCGGTCTCTGTCTGGCTGGGTCACTGATTTCTGAGTGATTTATTTCTTTACTAATTGTTTGCTTGACTGATTGATAGGCAATGCAGAGTACTTAATAAGAAAGTAAAATGTAGAAATATTAAGTAAATAATTACACATTGTAAGGAACATTGCGGAATATACTTCAACAGCAAATACACAATGCCAAGCCTATAAAAATATCAATTATTCATGTAAATTGAATATAACAATTGATTGGTTACTGTGAGCAAGACAATTTTTCATTTAATTTTGGATACAAGTATTTTGAAGTAACCTGTAAGTTAAGAATACTTGGAAAGTGCTCATATTAACCCCTTAGAGGGGTTGTCAGGTCCTTTTTTTTATCCTAAGGGGCTAAGCATTTGTCGGCAGGTTGCGGCTAACTTACTGCCTGTTCTGCCTTGGAATGATCTCTCCTGGGTCAGCACAATCTGTCCACAGGGCGTTACTGCCAATGTCATGTTGATTAATAGCCCTCTCCCCACAGTTAGTCTGGGAGAGGGGGGCTGGCTGTAAATCAACATGATGTCAGCAGTAACACCCCGTCAACAGATCAGAGCTGAAGAGAAGGAACTGCTCTGTTGATATGACATCACAGGAAGTAGAAGAATCAGCGTCAGGTCTGACTGTTCTGAGACGGAAGAGATCATTAGGCTGGGATCACACATGCAACGAAAACGTCCGTCGCTCGCATGTGAAATCCCAGCTCTGGCGCCGGCACTCGGAAGTGGAGCGAGCGGCAGCATAGAAATACATGCAGCCGCGCACTCCACTGCCGAGTGCCGGCGCCAGAGCTGGGATTTCACATGCGAGCGACGGACGTTTTCGTCGCATGTGTGATCCCGGCCTTACAGGGCAGAACGGGCAGGTAGTTAGCAACTACTTGGCAATACCATAAGTGCTTAGCTCCATAGGGAAAAAGTACTGGATAACCCCTTTAAGGAAAGCTCCTTAGCTCCATAGGGAAAAAAATACTGGATAATCCCTATAAGGACTTGCTCATTTTGGGACTCTAGAACAATGTTTTTTTTTTTTGTTTTTTTTGTTTTCCTTTTACGCTTAAAAAATAACACTTTATAATTTTCCATTAAAGGAGCTATGTCAAGACTTTTTTTTTTAATGACAATATGTAGTTTTTGATGGCACCATTTTCATGTACATATGACTTTTAGATCACTTTTTATAACATTTTTTGAGAGGTGGAATGCACAAATAAAGCAATCCTGTTTTTTTTTAAATTTTTTTATTTAAAACATTGTTCACTATTCAATTTACGGTAATAGACATATTAACTTTTGTTCTGCAGCTTAATAAAATAATGAGAATACTCAGTTTCTCAAAGTTTTTTGAGTTTTACTACTTTTACATACAAAAAGGTATATATTTTTTAATCATTTTGGGGGGAGGAGTCTCCATATTCCGATACTCATAGTTGTTATTTTTTTCATGGACAGCATTGTTAGCTTTTTGCAGGACAGCTATATTTTTCACTACCATTTTTGGATATAATGTAACTATTTAATGCCTTTTCACTAATTAATTTTTTCCCGAAGCAAACACTAGCAATTCTGGTATTGTCTTTGCTTTTTTTTCTTATTATTATGACAGTGATACCCAATTTATATAATTATTTTACATTTTTACACTTTTGCACAAGAAAATCACTTTTTAATGAAAATATATACTTTTTTTGCATCATGTTCTGAAAGCCATAACTTTCTCATGCTCTTTGAAGTCTCAATTTTCCTTAAAAAGCTGTAGGTTTTAATGGTACCATTTTTGGACGCTTACAACTCTTTAATCACTTTTTAATTCATTTTGTGTGAAGTAGAATGAACAAAAAAATATTTATACTGGCATAGATTTTTCTATATTTGTTTATGTGGTGTCCACTGTGCAGTATAAATAATGAAGTGTTACTGTATGCATTTTTATGGACTTTTTTACATTAAACCATTTTTTAATTGGGGGAAACTGTAGTATTGTAGTGCGCATGCACCAGCACTCTTTGGCCTTTCCCCGAGCATGCGCATTACAGTAGTTTGCTCTTCCCTCCGTAGGGCAGAGAGAAGTGCGTCTGCTCAGGAGTGCGATGCTGAGGACACGGTGTGGATGACATAGAACACGTCATCAACATGAAACAAGAAGAGAGGAGGCGCTGGATCAAGAACAGAGACGCCCATCCGACCGGACCGCCTCGTTGGTGAGTATAATAAAAGTAATTTTTTGTTTTATGGATAGCGCATTGGGGACATATAGACAGCATTCTAGAATGCTGTTACATGGGGCTTACAAGTGCTGGCCCCTACTGTATATGAGAAAAACCTGGTGACAGGTTCCTTTAACAGATACAAAGACTTTTGATTTACATTTTTTTACAGTACTTATAAGTCACACAAGGGAACTTGAACGGCTTCTCTTATGTAGTGTATTACACCACTCTGTCACTATTTGACCCACAAGTAGATTATCAGACCAGCAAAATATGGTCATTGTCAGGCTTATAGTTACCATCATGGATCGTGCTGCAAATGGACCAAAAGGCTGACAGAAGGAGCGTTCCGCCTCTGTCAAACTCCTCATGTGCCGCTTTCACTATTGACAGCGCCATATTAAAGGTTAAACTTCTAGAATTGTCAAGAAATCCCATTCTTGCAGTTACAGCAGAGTTCTGGCTGTGTACATCGGTAGAGCTTCCACAGGTGATTGCACCGATCATGGCTGGCGTCAGCACCAAGGCAAGTGCTGGGGCCCTGGACAAAGGGAGGTGGGGAACTTGTCTTCAGGGCCTGGCCTCTCCACCAGCAGCTGTGCTGTGCAGGGCCATCACTTCAACAGACATGGCTGCGCACAGTGCACTGTGCAGCTGTATCTGCTAGTAATGATGCGGCCGGGGCGACACACAAGCAAAATTAAAGGTGTAGTGCCAGCACTGGCAGCATCACTACTAGCAGAAGTCACCGTAGGAAAAATTGGCCTGCACTCTGTCCAATAGTGAGGTGCCGGTGCAATGGACCCTTAGGACCTCAGATCAAAAAATGAAGAAAATTCACCGCACACTCTATCCATAAAGTGATGCCAAGAAGAAATTTATATGTTCACATCTAATGTTCGTGGAGCAGAGAAAGAAAGAACGTATTAAAGCGACTCTGACGTTTCGGCCATTCACCGGTCTTATTCAATATGTCGCCTTGTGATGTGTAATGCCTGTGTGGTCTTAGAGAGTAGGTAATCTGAGTAGCGCTCCCGCGCTTTGTCCTCTTTAAGTAGTATGCCACAGCTGCGTTTGCTCACACTGGCTGGTGTCACATAAGCCAGTGTGAGCAGACGCAGCTGTGGCATACTACTTAAAGGGGATCGGTGAATGTGAACGGTCAAAACGTCAGAGTCGCTTTATTACGTTCTTTCCTTCTCTGCTCCATGAACATTATATGTGAACATATAAATTTCTTCTTGGCATCACTTTACGGATAGAGTGTGCGGTGAATTTTCTTCATTTTTTCACTACTAGCAGACACAGCCACACAGGGCACTGCGCGCGGCTATGTCTGTCGAAGTGACAGCAATCAAGCAGCGCTGGTGCAGGGCGCACAGCCAAATGCCACAGGAGCTGGAAGGGAGAGAAGCCGAGGGGAGATGAGCGAGGCTTGTTTCCTGCTTCCTCATATTAAAAAAATATTTCAAATGTGCCTGTGTATGTGCATGAATGTATGTGTGTGTGTGTGTATATATATATGTACGTATGCCTATGAAAGGGAGAGGCAGGTACGCGGGAGGCAGATCAAGAGTTAACAGGGGTGTTTATTACAGGAATACTCCACGCATGGAGATAGTAACTGGGGAATGGTTGGTAAGGTTTAAACAGAAAACAAGGGTTCAATAAACGATGGCACTTATCAGTCTGTTGCTCTCAGGGGATGAAAGCGAGCAGGATCCGCGATGACGTTGTAAGTGATGTGTGAAGAATAGACTCTGGCCTGGTTCCGGAGGAACGTGATAGACTGGCTCCGGACAGTCGCAACGTATCCTGGCGCTCCTGGAGGTGATCTGAAGGTTCTGGTGTGAAGTCTCAGTGAAGGAGAAGCGGAAGGTTCTGGAATGAAAGGGCCAGGAGGCACTGGAGAACCCGGGAGGGAGTCAGCCGACTCCGAGTCCGTTACCAGATCCGGTCCACAATAAGTACCGACAGCAGTTAGCTGTACGGTACGGAATGTCTCTGCAGTGTCGGAGGTTGAAGCGGTAATGGTCACATGCTGGAAACAGTCTGACTGCGTGTGCATGGAGATTCGGCTGTCCCACCTGGCTTTCAGGAGCTGAGATGAGGAGAGCGAGTTAACTTTCGCACTCTGTCTTCCTGCCGAAAACCCTGCTTTCCCGCGCTCCGCCCCTTTTATATCCAATTCGCTCCCTGCAGTCAGGTGCAAAGGTCAGTCCAGGTTAGAACATCTTCCCCAGGGTAAAAATGGTGTCAGTCTCGACAGTTCCGGCTCAGATATGAGAGGAGTGCCACGGACCCGGTCCATCTCCCTACACCTATATCTGTGTATATGTTTGTTTGTGTGTGTCTGCATATTGCATGTGTACATATCTGTGTGTGTGCGCATAGCTACATACCGTGTATATTCTGTGTACTGTATGTGTATACATGTATGCGTACTGTGTGTGTGCATGTCTTCACACTTTGTGTGTGCATGTCTGCGTACTGTGTGTGTGTGTGCATGTCTACATATGTGAGGGATGAGGGGGCAGGCGGGGCCCTGCGTACTATACCTATATTTTTCTGCCATATCTGTGCATCATTAATCTTGGTGTGTTTAAAGGGGCCCACTGAGACTCTTTCGCCCAGGGCCTACAAAAACCTTGAGCCGACCCTGGCACCGATACAGAAGCTGTACTGTGCAGTCACCAAAATTGAGAGGCACTTCAATCCTTTATTGGATGCCCTCTGACTGGTGTGCCCCATTTACAAGGGGTTAAAATTTGTGTCCCAATGTTCCTTGCATCTCCTTATCTCCTCCCTTCCCCCTGTCTCTCCTCCCTTTGTGCCCTCTTTATAAATGATGTCTCAACCTCTTCTTGCCCCTCTCCTCACAGCAGAGGGACCCAGAGGCTGAGTTGTCCCATCTTCCCTCCCTTACTTTTATTTACAGTGTTTTGATTGGTATGTGGTTTTGGTGTTTAAGTCACAGCGGCGGTCAATTTGTTATACCATAAGAGTTTTGTATGTACTAAGTCGGACTTGTGCCAGGAGTCTGGCTGGGCATATTGATTCGTACCTGTTCTTATGGCCAATTGTGCCTTATTCCCTTATCAGTGATTTTGATGCACGCCTCTTTCACTGTGACCGACCTTTACCCATTAATAGAAAAAAGTGTTTTGGTTAAATGTGTATTGTCGTTTATTACATGGGACACCCCGGGGAGAAAACATGATTTTGTGGGTCTCACTAGTCATCCATATCCATCATGGAGCAGAAACTGACCTTCTCATGACTGATATATACGTAATGTAGTTTTAAGAGGATAAATGCAGTCTGTCACCCCAAACTAGGGACAGCACTTTGTAGGCCACGTAGTCCTAATGACAATCATGCCCATTGGGACTAAATCAGTCAATGCATTTGTCAACAATGGTTATTTATTCAAACTGGCTAATGAGGTGCTTGGTGCACTCTGGGTGTGGACAAGCAGTTCACTGCACATTTGCACCTGATTGTTTCCATCTATCTCGGTGACCTTCTTCCTTGATTGACAGCTCTGGACTGAAATAAATGGAAGACAAGTAGGTGAGACAGACCTTTACATTGATCTCTAGATTGCTACAGTATGTGGTCAATGGCAGGGAGGAGAGCTCATAAACTCCTAGTCCTCTCATCACTTTGACAGTATCCACTCAACCTTTGGGGTTTCTTAAATTTTCAGAGTTATCACTTTAAGACTAAGCTTCTAAAGTGCTACAGATCTCAGATTATGTTGAGTGTGTACCAACACCCTTGATCATTTTTTGTGGAGTCCATCCTCTATTAATGTCATGTCTCTAGTTGGTTCTAAAACGAATGGAGGATATAAGAGGTTAATATTTCCAATTACAGCTTTTGAGTTTTTCCATCATTGGATTGCATCTTCTTGAAATAGTTTCCTACCTCAGTCTTGAGAAGACAAGTAATCATAATCTGCCACAGGTGAGATACAAAAACCTCTGTACTTTTCTCCAAAATGGAATTGTGTTTTCATTTAGCTGCGCTTAGCAAAAAGGAACAAAAGCACAATTATTCTATACAACAGGTGGATACGGCAAGCGCCTGGAACATCTGCCTCCTTGTCTCTGATCTCTTTTCATAGCAAAACTTGATTTCTTTTCAGTGATTTCTCAGTTTACACTATTTTAATGCTCTGTATTAGGAAGGATTATTCGCCAACAAGTCAGGAAAAATAGGGATATTACAAGGTCATCTGTAGTTATATTTCTACTGACGAGCTTCCATGGATCTTTACTGAAATCTATGTACAGACCTAAGCCAAGCACGCCAGCTCTCCATTTACTTTACAATTTCTAATCAAGCTGTTTTTTGTAATAATATGGAATGTTACCTTTCAAATAAAACAGGTATCCATATATCCATCGTGAAGTCATGAAAAGGACAGCTGTCACTACACATTTACATTTGCTGCACATTTCACTCAATAATAGCAAGTTTCCATTTGCTTACTAATACTTTCTTATCCTTCTTAATCCCACACGAACACAATTTATATTATGTTCACTGCAAAACACAATAGAACTTCTCACAATTGTACATACAAGGAACTGTTAAATATTAATTATTGGTTATGAATTGGTTATGGATTTATTCTTATACACTCAATTCTGCTTTCAGCTGATATTACAGATGCTATTTCTGTATGGTAGAGTGTCATCTCCATATACAGAGACCACGTGATCTAAGGGACGTATATATAATGGCTACACGAAGGGAGGGGGGTTCTTGCTCGCTCGCTCTCTCTACAGACACTTTACTCTGACAAGGACTATGATGAATGAACATCCAGCTGCTATGTAACCACGTGTTGTTTCTCTGAGACGCTCCTGACAGAGACAGAATGTCATTTTTGCCATTCAGGACACCAAGGAAAGAAGTGTATAAGCTTTGCTATGGACAAATGGACAATCTCTACGTAACTATTTCACTCATTTTATGTTTTCCTGTAATGATGTTTTTTTGGTAAACAGTCCAATAAACCACTACATTTTTTTTTATAAGAAACGTGACGTTTTCTTTAAAGTATCGCATCTGGTAACAAGTCCTTGAAAAATATACAAAATTAAGCATTTTTAACATTTTGGCGAGCCAGCCAGTCACACTTGATTTTTAGAGTGTGAATTTTTGATAACTTGCAAGGGGAGGAATAGAAGCAAAATTACGTCAGATGTGCAAGTCGTCAAAGAAATCACACTACGATATTTCAGGATCAGAAAAGAACCTATGAATGAGGACTAAGAGTTGCCAGACGTACTACAGGAATCAGACGTGCTGATGACAAGAGCATTGTCCAAGAAAGGAGCTACAAGCTGAGATATTCCAAGGTAAGAAACATGGATGTCATTACTTCTTTTTCTAAGCAAAGTAGACTGAAATTTATGTCTGTAGATCAGTCTAATTTAGAAGTTTTATGGCTCAGCTTATATGCAGAATGTGAAAAGGAAAATCTAAAGCTAGAATCTAAGCTGGTGTCCTTTAATAGAGAAAGAGAGAAATTTAAAAATATTTTACAGTTGGTTCATGTATTTCACAAGTTTGTATTAGAGAAATCTAAAGATGACTGTGTAGAAATAGTGTCAGATGATACCAGTGATGTTCCCGATATTGACTGTAAAGAGGAAATTGAGCAAGATGTGGGACATGTTTCTGTAATGGCTACTCAAGGTGACCTTGTCTCTGATGACGTAAAAAAAGATGGTGGAAATGTGGGAGGAGACTTGAGAACTGATGTAGGAGGAAACATGGGAGGAGACTTGAGAACTGATGTAGGAGGAAACATGGGAGGAGACTTGAGAACTGATGTAGGAGGGAACATAGGAGGAGACTTGAGAACTGATGCAGATGACGTACGAGAGACGGATGTACAAAGGCCACCAAAAATAGAAGACAATTCAGAGGCCCAACTCCAAATTAAAGTTAGGAAAAATTTGTTAAAACTATGCAAAATCATTCCTGCATATGATAACAAAATCCATGTGTGCAGAAATTCTGAAGTATTTGAAAGTTTTATTGACAAGCTTGATTTAAGTAATGACGAGAAAAATCAATTATTTAAATTGTGGCTTCCTGCAACCTTTTCCAGACGTTTAAAATTAAAGTTGAGGTTTGATAATGAATTACATGGAGATCTAGATGATAAAGACAGATTGAAAATTCTGATTTTCTGTGCATTAAATGAAAATTGTCCAGATATTGATATTCTTCAAAAATTAAGGATTGGTCGGAAAGAATGTACTTTTACATTCATGTCCATATTTGAAAGGTTGTACAAAACTCTAATTACCAATGTCAAAACACAATCAATGATAAAGTATTTTGTGGACAAATTTGGATTCCTAAATTCTGTATCTCGTGTTATTGCGTCACAAAAATATACTTTATTTGAATGTGCGCAATTCCTTGATTTTGCTAGAAAACATGAGAATCGTGATAGGAAAATAAATCAAACAGACAGAGTAAGATCTTTTCAAAAACCAGTGTCAAAATCTCCTAAACCGAGTCATCCCCATAATCAAATCTATGACATACGGAGAAAATTACATATTTGTTATAAACCTTATGAAATGATCCAAGGATCCACTTTGCAAAAAGAGTTGAAAATTCAAAGTTCAGACCTCTCTGTAAAGAGACAAATGGCGGACATTGAAAGACAGGAACAGATGATTCTTCAGAGAGACATAGCTGAGTCTTCAGTTTACAGCTCATTATCGGAGCTGCTCAAACAATCATTAAAAAAAGGAATGATAAAAAGAGCTTTTCAGGACATCTTTGACAAAGAAATAAGATTTGGTTTAGGAATTGACTGAAAATGAAATTATATGTTGTGTAAAAGTATTATACAATATATTATTCAGTTATTTGTAATTATTTTATAAATATAATTCTGTAGTTCTACAGTTTTTGTAGATATATATATATGTATATATATATATATATATATACTATATATATATTCATACAGTATATATACTATATTTGTATAAGTAGAGATTGTATAACTGTATATCTATATCTATAGTGATATAATTAAAATAAACTACAGTAATATTTAGAATTACATTAAAGCCAATACATATATATGTATAAGACATTGCAATTGTTTTGTTTCTGGATGAATATGATATTAACCTTATCTCTTATTGTTCCTTAGAATTTTCACTTCAAAGTAGGATTTAATCGGGAAAAATTCTCTTACATGGATTTATTCTTTTATTTACACAGGAATTTGTAATAACAGCATGTTTTTATATATTTAACACTTAAAAGGAAATAATATATAACTAACTGAATCTAAATTTAGTTTTTGTGTGTTGCTAACATTTTGAAGTTATTTATTTGCATGGCAATATGTTCTTACTGCATGACAGTCACACATGTGACATTTAAACTGTTCTAATAATAAGGCTACCATATACCCCTATTTCAGTGGTTGCAACTTAAAGCTCTTATAGCTTCAGTGAGCTCAGCCTTTGCAAGTCAAAGAATTTTTCTTTAGGCCTCTTAAGTTCTAGGGTTCAATTTCAGTTGCAAACCTTGCACCAAATATAGAAACAGCTCATAACCAAATTTTCTTATGAGTCCTTTTATGTATAAAATGGTTCGCAAAGTTTGTTATGTGTATTTGGGGAATATTCAAAGAAATATTAAAATATTAAATTTAGTAGTTTACAATGCGCATTGATAATTAGGATGTATTCCTACCTTTTTTTATGAGGAACTTGTGGTGTGACCTTATCCGTGTCACAGTCTGAGTGACAGATGACAGATGCGTGTATGAGCAGCTGCTAAGAGAAAATGTACGTGTGATGTATGAAAGAAGTATCATAATTCATGGTATGCGAGAAAACAACAACTTGTTTTTATGAGAAATAATACAAATCAGTTCAATTATTAGAATATTAAGATACATAATGAATATTATCTACTCAACATATATTTCTTTAGTAATTATTTTTTTTTAGTTAATAGTAGATAAGTGTAATCACACATCAAAATGGTTTATCAAGAAAATCTACATTTAGATTATTATTTTTTTCCTTTTTCCCAAACGATAATTTTATGATATTCAATGTTATTTTTTATTTTTAATGGTTACATAGATGGTACACATCTTCAGACAAATATATGGTATAAAGCTAAAACAGAAGTTACATAAATAATTTATAAAACAATTATTTTTTTTTCATTTTGGTTTTGATAAATCAATTATTTCACAAAATAATATTTTTTGGTATTAAGGGGGAAATGTGTTTTTGATCTTGAATACATCATCACATTTCATCAATACCTCTTCTTCACACATTTTAAAGAATATAGAAAGGTACAATGGTATAACTACTACAGATAATAACATTAAGTATTATAAAGAGTCATTTCTTTACACTAAGAAGGGGATTACATGCAAAGTTGCATAATATGAATATTTTGGTAACACAAGGTCATGACAAATATGAAATCATCCAGATAATGGAAATATTAAGGGTATGTGTTACAGACAACATAACTACTCAGCATTTGTCATAAACATATAAAGGCCTTATTTTTATTTTTTTTTGATTCTTATTTTTCATTTTTTAATTTTTATTCTTCCTTTATCTCTATTTTTGATTCTTAATTTTTATTTTTTATCTCAATCAAGAAAGAAACATCAATATTTAATAAAGTAATGTCTAGTATGAGAATATTGCTTCATTAAATATAGTGAAGATATCGGTTCATTAGAAGAAAATGTTTTAATTCTGAGTAAATACAATAATTCTTTCATTCATTCATTCACTCATATTCACATTTTGGTTCATGGCTATACATTCTTACCTATTATTGGTCTAATAAATATATTCCATTAATAAAGCTTTAGTAATAAAGATGGAAACACTTGTTACATGAAAAACACACTGACACCTATGGGTTGAAAAGGTAATTAACCTATGACATAAAAATGTTCTATCTCATGAAGAATATGATTAATAATGCATTATCATTTATTATTGTTTTACTACACAAACATGAATTCCATATTACTATTCTGATAATAATTCTATGGATATTACTGATTGCTATGGTACGCTGTGATATTATAGGTTAGGAAAATTACCAGATTTGGTATAGAATAGGGAATGAAGACTTCAAGCAAGATATTGAAATTACGTTAATAAAGACTTTTCATATT
Source organism: Oophaga sylvatica (assembly GCA_033576555.1). NCBI lineage: Eukaryota > Metazoa > Chordata > Amphibia > Anura > Dendrobatidae > Oophaga > Oophaga sylvatica. The sequence goes on from JARQOD010000001.1 coordinate 841,700,506, forward strand.
TCTAAATTCAAGTAAATTTAAAAAAAAGTTGCAAGAAGAAAAAGCCAAAGTTCCAGAAGGTAAAAAGGCTCTATGATGTCTGAGTAATAATAGACTGTGTCAATTACAATTCATTTCATCACTGACAGCCACAACTGCAGTATCCACCACTGACAGCCACAACTGCAGTATCTAAACTGACAGACACAATGGCAGAGGACGATGATCCTATGATGCTAATATGAACTGTGTTATCACGTTTTTATCACGTTCCAGTGGTTTCCTATCACCTATGAAGCTTCAATGAAAGCTGGTGAACAATAAGTTGTCAGGAAGCTACAACCCTGACATGAGTCCTGTGCATTAGGACTAAGGACTGGTTATGGTGCTATCTTTAGCAAGGAAGAGTCATTTTAACCCTTGCTTTGCTGACCAAAGACGTCACACCTGTTCCAAGACCATTGCGGATGGCATGGAGGATTCCAGAAATATCCAAGGCGAGCCAATGTAAGTCCAGGTCTTTAAAGGTGACACTGCTCAGATATTAAAGCTTCATTTCATCAATGGACTTTGTTTTCTTATCAACATTTGAATTTATGGACTTTGATGGACACATGACACACGGCCTCCACAATATCCACATGTTATTTCAAAGGAATTATCGTATAAAGACTGTGTTTTAAAAGACTAAAGAACAAGATGTCAAGATGAAGACCAGATGACATCAGATGATGATGACTGGACCCGAGATGCTTCGATTTAGGTTTAGGAAAGTATAATACACATATTTTATATGAATATTGGTCACGGCTTACCATAACATGAATTCGCATAATTATGTTATTGAGTGCATATAACAATAATCTGATATTATTATTATTATTGAAATTAAAATTATTTTACCAAAGAAGAAGAAAAGAAGAAAGAAGATCTGATTATCCTAAATATGAACTTCTCTACTTTGAGAGTTCCAGTTAATGTCTGTCACCCTCAAAAGGGGGAATTGTTAAATATTAATTATTGGTTATGGATTTATTCTTATACACTCAATTCTGCTTTCAGCTGATATTACAGATGCTATTTCTGTATGGTAGAGTGTCATCTCCATATACAGAGACCACGTGATCTAAGGGACGTATATATAATGGCTACACGAAGGGAGGGGGGCTCTTGCTCGCTCGCTCTCTCTACAGACACTTTACTCTGACAAGGACTATGATGAATGAACATCCAGCTTCTATGTAACCACGTGTTGTTTCTCTGAGACGCTCCTGACAGAGACAGAATGTCATTTTTGCCATTCAGGACACCAAGGAAAGAAGTGTATAAGCTTTGCTATGGACAAATGGACAATCTCTACGTAACTATTTCACTCATTTTATGTTTTCCTGTAATGATGTTTTTTTGGTAAACAGTCCAATAAACCACTACATTTTTTTTATAAGAAACGTGACGTTTTCTTTAAAGTATCGCATCTGGTAACAAGTCCTTGAAAAATATACAAAATTAAGCATTTTTAACAGGAACCCTCTAAATATGTGTCCCATCAAAATCCAAAGTCACCATCTGTTAGACAGAGTGATGACCACCATTAGAAAAAGATGCTGTCATGCTAGAAGACACAGAGCAAAACTTTAATAAATTACAGAAATGTGAGCAGCCTCTGGCCATCAGACAGGCAGGATGGACAGCTGTGTGAGCAGCCTCTTCTTACTTTAGCACTTTTGGTTTCTTTAGTATTAGATCAGTGAGAAGGTTCTAGTTAGCTCAGATGGGGCCAGAGTTTCCAAGTGTCCACATGGGCTTAGGCTCGGACAACCGGCAGCCACGCAATGTTTAAGTTCTGCAGCCCACGTTACCCACTGCCATTGTGTATCATCTCAGTTGGCCCGCAATGAGAAGGAAGATGTGGTGACTTACCGCCTGGGCCAATGCTTTAAGGGCAGAATTTGGCTGGACTAAGGAGATGAAAGTAGCTGGAACTTCGACAGGAACAGTACAGACGGGCCAGATGCTTCACTGGGGGCTACCAAACGTAGCGATTGATGAATTCAGTTCTGGGGCGAAACAAGCTGGTGGAAATGTCATTATAGCGAGGTCATGCCTGGAAGGAACTGGGGAGCTGTCTAGGACGGTCCGGACCGGGCGTGTACTGCACATAAGTGACAGCAAAGCAGGGAAAGAAAAAGAAACAAGTGAAACCCATGATGTGCCAACTGTGGATGTAACGTGTGAAGAGTTAAGTAAAGAGAATGTTCAAGTTATCCTGGACTGTGTCTCCATTACTGGGGGTTGCCTGAAAGAGGGACCGTCGTGGCCTGGGAAGTGCCCAGGGGAAGCTGAACTTGGAGATTCAGGTATGCTGAAGAGAAGAGTACAGTTTCATGTAAGGGAAGGATTGGACGTAGATGTTACAGTAATTTGGGTCATGACTACAGTGCTGTCACTCCCTTACATGTCTGTAAATGTATGATGTAAATGTATGATGTATGCCTGAGATGTTTATGGCACACAAAGGCATACGTTTTTGACATATGTTCAATGTATCCATCTATGTCTATACATTATTTTTTTAAATGTATGTTATTTAAAATTCTAGCTTTTACTGGTAAAGACAAGAAAACGTACTACTACACATTTCATTACACCTCCACTTGAGAATAATGGAGGAAAAACACTTAGTTTTTTGTTGTTGTTTTGCAGCAAAAAACGTGGTCAACTTTTTTCTTTTTGTATGTGCAAAAAAAATACAATACAGCATTAAACGGACAAAATGTCAACGTTGACATTTCTTTTCTAGCTTTGGCTCGTTCATTTTAGTCTATAGATACATTTCCATATTCATCAAAATATACAGCTTTTTTGCAATTCAGAAGTACACCTCCATCAGAATGCAGTGTATAAATGTGAGCCTAGCCTTAACCTGAAACAATAATACATTTTGCTTTAGATGAGCAAAAATGAAACAATTACCGTATATACCCATGTATAAGCTGAGATTTTCAGCCCATTTTTTAGGGCTGAAAGTCCCCCTCTCGGCTTATACGCGGGTCATATACGGGGGTCGGTGGGGGAGGAGGAGCGGGGTGTCGGATAATACTTACCCCTCCGCCAGCGCGGTCTCTGCAGCCCCCCTGCTTCTCCCACAATCTCCGGCTCCTTCCTGCAGCGGTCACATGGCACCGCTCATTAAAGTCATGAATATGCACATATTCATGACTTTAATGAGCGGTAGCACGTGACCGCTGTAAGACTGAAGCGCTGCGGAGAGCGCCGGGAGAAGAGGAGAGGCTGCAGGGACGCGCGGCGGAGGGGTGAGTATAGCTATATTTACCTGTCCCCCGGTCCACCGCTGCGCTGCTCCCTCGGTCTGACTCCTCTGGCTGTGAATGACCAGGCAGAGGGCGCGATGACGTCGTTAGTGCGCGCCCCGCCCCCTGCCAGATCATTCACAGCCAGAGGAGTCAGACCGAGGGAGCAGCACAGCGGTGCAGAGAGGACAGGTAAATATCTCAGGTGCCGGGGTCCTGAGCGAGCGGTGACACCGGCACCTGTCCCCCACACCGCCTGCTCAGGACACCGGCACCTGGCCCCAGCGACGAGAGGTGAGTATGTCATTTTTTTTTTTGCAGCAGCAGCAGCAGCATATGAGGCCTATACTATGGGGCATAATTGTGCAGCATATGGGGGCATAATCTGGAGCATATGGGGCATAATATGGAGCATATGGGGCATAAACTGTGGAACATATGGGGCATAATCTGGAGCATATGGGAGCATATGGGGGCATAATCTGTGGAACACATGGGGGCATAATCTGGAGCATATGGGGGCATAATCTGTGGAGCATATGGGGGCATAATCTGTGGAACATATGGGGGCATAATCTGGAGCATATGGGGGCATAATCTCTGAAGCATATTGGGCATAATCTGGAGCATATTGGGCATAATCTGTGCAGCATATGGGGGCATAATCTGTGGAGCATCATATGGGGGCATAATCATTTTTCACCCTAGGCTTATATGCGAGTCAATAAGTTTTCCCAGTTTTTTGTGGCAAAATTAGGGGGGTCGGCTTATACACTGGTCGGCTTATACATGAGTATATACGGTATACTTAAATTTGATGTCAGTGTAATTTTATTGACCCACAGAATAAGCAAACATGTCACTTACATTGCACAGTAAATTTTTTTCACTCCCCCCTCAAAAAAAGCAACAGCCCTATTTTATTTTTTTCATTATCTTATAGTTACCATAAAATGTTGTCATATAAAAACTAAATGTCATCCTGCAAAAATAAAGAAAAACAAAAACGTTATGGGGTGAAGTAAAATCCTGGGATCTTTATTCAAAATAGGCTCAGTTCTATTATTGTTAATGACTGATTTCAGGTACAAGAGACTTATGTTTCTCTTACAGTAATCAATGTGTATTTATTAAAAGAAATCTATCAGCAGGTTTTGCTATGTAATCTGAGAGCAGCATTATGTAGCGGCAGAGAAGCTCATTCCAGCGATGTGTCACTTACTGGGCTACTTGCTGTAGTTTTGATAGGATCCCTGTTTTATCTGCTGTAGATGTAGCAGTGGTCAGAACGCTGAGCTGTGTATAACCACGCCCACACCCCTGATTGGCATTTCCTGTGCAAGCTGTACTATACTGTACTATACTATACTGGCTTGCACAGGAGACCTGCAGCGATAATCTGCAAATAAAACATTTTTTGAAACTACAGTACATAGCCTAGCAAGTGACACATCTCTGGAATCAGGCTCTCTGCCCTACATCATGCTGCTCTCAGAACACATAGCAAAAACCTGCTGACAGATTTCCTTTAAATCAATACACTGGACAGTAGCGTTCTTGGATCATTCTCCAGGTGAAAGGATTGCAGATAATTGGCTATAGATCAAAGAAGCAGATGATAACAAAACCTACAAAATGTTCTGATCTATAGCTCACCCTTTGGCATGTTACGTTCTTTCTACGCTGTCTGGTGCTTCTCCAGTTTTGGGTCCTAAGCTGCAACAAAGGCAATAAATGATTGACCTTGATCTCAAGAAGGCAGAGAATGAAGCTCCCCAGTGAGTCTGGAATGTCTGCTGCTGAAATGTCAGATGACCTTACGACACAGCAGTGTTAAGTAACAAGCTGTGCTGAAAGCTTATTGAGTGAAATAACATTACAACTCATTAGTACACATGTAAGTATAGGGAAAGCAGCCACTAGAAATTAGGAAATAAATAGATTAATGAAGAATTCATTTTTTTTCATGTGCAGCAGTTCATTGGTTTTCTAAATATAGACATAATTCAGAATGATCAGAAAAGTAAAAGCAGATATATAATCAGATACGCTGTCATAGACATCATGGAGAACTGACAGGTGTTCATTTATCTACTAAACAGCTGCAATCTGGGGTCGGGATGTGGTATAGCAGGAAGTGAACGCTTGGGATCTCCTTATACATAGAGCACTAGGGTGTGGAACTAGACCTTGATTACACTGGTACTGTTATAGGGAACACATCATAAGGTCTGTCATTATAAGGATGTCATTTTAAGGATAACTATCGAAATATGCCAGATGAATAACTCCCTGCTATAGATGCTTCACTGTTATTATTGCTATGCTTCACTATTGCTATCAATCTGACAATCGATCTGCTTCATCCTCAGGTATGTGTCCTGACTGCAATACCATCCTCATCACCCATCTTTCCTGAACCCCAATGACCCCTGTATTATCTGTCTGCTATCAATGGTATGTGTCCTGACTGCAATACCATCCTCATCACCCATCTTTCCTGAACCCCAATGACCCCTGTATTATCTGTCTGCTATCAATGGTATGTGTCCTGACTGCAATACCATCCTCATCACCCATCTTTCCTGAACCCCAATGACCCCTGTATCTGTCTGCTATCAATGGTATGTGTCCTGACTGCAATACCATCCTCATCACCCATCTTTCCTGAACCCCAATGACCCCTGTATTATCTGTCTGCTATCAATGGTATGTGTCCTGACTGCAATACCATCCTCATCACCCATCTTTCCTGAACCCCAATGACCCCTGTATTATCTGTCTGCTATCAATGGTATGTGTCCTGACTGCAATACCATCCTCATCACCCATCTTTCCTGAACCCCAATGACCCCTGTATTATCTGTCTGCTATCAATGGTATGTGTCCTGACTGCAATACCATCCTCATCACCCATCTTTCCTGAACCCCAATGACCCCTGTATTATCTGTCTGCTATCAATGGTATGTGTCCTGACTGCAATACCATCCTCATCACCCATCTTTCCTGAACCCCAATGACCCCTGTATTATCTGTCTGCTATCAATGGTATGTGTCCTGACTGCAATACCATCCTCATCACCCATCTTTCCTGAACCCCAATGACCCCTGTGTTATCTGTCTGCTATCAATGGTATGTGTCCTGACTGCAATACCATCCTCATCACCCATCTTTCCTGAACCCCAGTGACCCCTGTATTATCTGTCTGCTATCAATGGTATGTGTCCTGACTGCAATACCATCCTCATCACCCATCTTTCCTGAACCCCAATGACCCGTGTTATCTGTCTGCTATCAATGGTATGTGTCCTGACTGTAATACCATCCTCATCACCCATCTTTCCTGAACCCCAATGACCCCTGTATTATCTGTCTGCTATCAATGGTATGTGTCCTGACTGCAATACCATCCTCATCACCCATCTTTCCTGAACCCCAATGACCCCTGTATTATCTGTCTGCTATCAATGGTATGTGTCCTGACTGCAATACCATCCTCATCACCCATCTTTCCTGAACCCCAATGACCCCTGTATTATCTGTCTGCTATCAATGGTATGTGTCCTGACTGCAATACCATCCTCATCACCCATCTTTCCTGAACCCCAATGACCCCTGTGTTATCTGTCTGCTATCAATGGTATGTGTCCTGACTGCAATACCATCCTCATCACCCATCTTTCTGAACCCCAATGACCCCTGTGTTATCTGTCTGCTATCAATGGTATGTGTCCTGACTGCAATACCATCCTCATCACCCATCTTTCCTGAACCCCAGTGACCCCTGTATTATCTGTCTGCTATCAATGGTATGTGTCCTGACTGCAATACTGTTAAATATTAATTATTGGTTATGGATTTATTCTTTATACACTCAATTCTGTACCAAGCACATTAACGTTCGCTGACATACACATGCTATTTTTGTATGGTAAAGTGTCATCCCCATATATAGAGACCACGTGATCTAAGGGACTTATATATAATGGCTACACGAAGGGGGGCTATTGCTCGCTCACTCTCTCCACAGACACTTTACTCTGACACTATGATGATGGGACAAGGACTATGATGAATGAACAGCCAGCTGCCATGTAACAACGTGTTGTTTCTCGGAGATGCTCCTGACAGAGACAGAATGTCATTTTGCCATTCAGGACACCAAGGAAAGATGTGTACAAGTTTTGCTATGGACAAATGGACAATCTTTTCGTAACTATTTCACTCATTTTATGTTTTCCTGTAATGAGGTTTTTTTGATGGACAGTCCAATAAACCACTACATTTTTTTTATAAGAAACGTGACATTTTCTTTAAAGTATCGCATCTGGTAACAAGTCCTTGAAAAATATACTTAAAATAAGCATTTTTAACATTTTGGAGAGCCAGCCAGTCACACTTGATTTTTAGAGTGTGAATTTTTGATAACTTGCAAGGGGAGGAGGAATAGAAGGAAAATTACGTCAGATGTGCAAGTCATCAAAGAAATCACATTATGATATTTCAGGATCAAGAAAGAACCTATGAATGAGGACTAAGAGTTGCCAGATGTACTACAGGAATCAGACGTGCTGATGACAAGAGGCCATTGTTCAAGAAAGGAGCTACAAGCTGAGATATTTTAAGGTAAGAAACAATGGATGTCATTACTTCTTTTTCTAAGCAAAGTAGACTGAAATTTATGTCTGTAGATCAGTCTAATTTAGAAGTTTTATGGCTCAGCTTATATGCAGAATGTGAAAAGGAAAATCTAAAGCTAGAATCTAAGCTGGTGTCCTTTAATAGAGAAAGAGAGAAATTTAAAAATATTTTACATTTGGTTCATGTATTTCACAAGTTTGTATTAGAGAAATCTAAAGATGACTGTGTAGAAATAGTGTCAGAAGATACTAGTGATGTTCCCGATATTGACTGTAAAGAGGAAATTGAGCAAGATGTGGGACATGTGTCTGTAATGGCTACTCAAGGTGACCTTGTCTCTGATGACGTAAAAAAAGATGGTGGAAATGTGGGAGGAGACTTGAGAACTGATGTAGGAGGGAACATGGGAGGAGACTTGAGAACTGATGTAGGAGGGAACATAGGAGGAGACTTGAGAACTGATGCAGATGACGTACGAGAGACGGATGTTCAAAGGCCACCAAAAATAGAAGACAATTCACAGGCCCAACTCCAAATCAAAGTTAGGAAAAATTTGTTAAAATTATGCAAAATCATTCCTGCATATGATAACAAAATCCATGTATGCAGAAATTCTGAAATCTTCGAAAGCTTTATTGATAAGCTTGATTTAAGTAATGCTGAGAAAAATCAATTATTTAAATTGTGGCTTCCTGCAACCTTTTCCAGACGCTTAACATTGAAGTTGACTTGTGATAACTTACATGGAGATCTAGATGATAAAGACAGATTGAAAATTCTGATTTTCTGTGCATTAAATGAAAATTGTCCAGATATTGAGATTCTTCAAAAATTAAGGATTGGTCGGAAAGAATGTACTTTTACATTCATGTCCATATTTGAAAGGTTGTACAAAACTCTCATTACCAATGTAAAAACACAATCAATGATAAAGTATTTTGTGGACAAATTTGGATTCCTAAATTCTGTATCTCGTTTTATTGCGTCACAAAAAGATACTTTATTTGAATGTGCGCAATTCCTTGATTTTGCTAGAAAACATGAGAATCGTGATAGGAAAATAAATCAAACAGACAGAGTAAGATCTTTTCAAAAACCAGTGTCAAAATCTCCTAAACTGAGTCATCCCCGGAATCAAATCTATGACATACGGAGGAAATTACATATTAGTTATAAGCCCTATAAAAAAATCCAAGAGTCCGCTTTGCAGAAAGAGTTAATAATTCAAAGTTCAGACCTCTCTGTAAAGAGACAAATGGCGGACATTGAAAGACAGGAACAGGTGATGTCTCAAAATGACTTATCTAAGTCTTCAATTTACAGCTCATTATCGGAGCTGCTCAAACAATTATTAAAAAAAGGAATGATTAACAGAGTTTTCCAGGACATCTTTGACAAAGAAATAAGATTTGGTTTAGGAATTGACTGAAAATGAAATTATATGTTGTGTAAAAGTATTATACAATATATTATTCAGTTATTTGTAATTATTTTATAAATATAATTCTGTAGTTCTACAGTTTTTGTAGATATATATATTCATACAGTATATAGTATACTTGTATAAGTAGAGATTGTATAACTGTATATCTATATCTATAGTGATATAATTAAAATAAACTACAGTAATATTTAGAATTACATTAAAGCCAATACATATATGTATAAGACATTGCAATTGTTTTGTATATGATATTTAATCTTATCTCTTATTTATCCTTAGAATTTTCACTTCAAAGTAGGACTTAATCGGGAAAAACTCTTTTACATGGATTTATTCCTTTATTTACACAGGAATTTATAATAACTGCATGATATATATATTTAACACCTAAAAAAGGAAATAATATATAACTAACTGAATCTAAATTTAGTTTTTGTGTGTTGCTAACATTTTGAAGTTATTTATTTGCATGGCAATATGTTCTTACTGCATGACAGTCACACATGTGACATTTAAACTGTTCTAATTATAAGGCTACCATATATCCCTATTTCAGTGGTTGCAACTTAAAGCTCTTATAGCTTCAGTGAGCTCGGCCTTTGCAAGTCAAAGAATTTTTTTTTAGGCCTCTTAAGTTCTAGGGTTCAATTTCAAATGCAAACCTTGCACCAAATATAGAAACAGATCATAACCAAATTTTCTTATGAGTCCTTTTATCTATAGAATGGTTCACAAAGTTTGTTATGTGTATTTGGGGAATATTCAAAGAAATATTAAAATATTAAATTTAGTAGTTTACAATGCGCATTGATAATTAAGATACAATTATTTGGGTTAATATTCCTACCTTTTTGTATGAGGAACTTGTGGTGTGAACTTATCCGTGTCACAGTCTGAGTGACAGATGACAGATGCGTGTATGAGCAGCTGCTAAGAGAAAATGTATGTGTGACGTATGAAAGGAGAGGTTTCACAATTCATGGTATGTTAAGAGAAAACAAAAAACCTTGTTTTTAAGAGAAATAATACAAATCAGTTCAATTATTAGAATATTAAGATACATAATGAAATATTATCTACTCAACATATATTTCTTTAGTAATTATTATTTTTTTGTTAATAGTAGATAAGTATAATCACACATCAAAATGGTTTATCAGGAAAATTTACATTTAGATTATTTTTTTCCTTTTTCCCAAAGGATAATTTTATGATATTCAATGTTATTTTTATTTTTAATGGTTACATAGATGGTACACATCTTCAGACAAATATATGGTATAAAGCTAAAACAGAAGTTACATAAATAATTTATAAAACAATTATTTTTTTCATTTTGGTTTTGATAAATCAATTATTTCATAAACTAATATTTTTTTCCGGTATTAAGGGGGAAATGTGTTTTAGATTTTGAATATATCATCACATTTCATCAATACCTCTTCTTCACACATTTTAAAGAATATAAAAAGGTACAATGGTATAACTACTAGAGATAATAACATTAAGTATTATAAAAAGTCATTTCTTTACACTAAGAAGGGGATTACATGCAAAGTTGCATAATATGAAAATTTTGGTGACACAAGGTCATGACAAATATGAAATCATCCAGATAATGGAAATATTAAGGGTATGTGTTACTGAGAACATAACTACTCAGCATTTGTCATAAACATATAAAGGCCTTATTTTTATTTTTATTCTTATTTTTGTTTTTATTCTTATTTTTCATTTTTTAATTTTTATTTTTCCTTTATCTCTATTTTTGATTCTTAATTTTTATTTTTATCTCAATCAAGAAACATCAATATTTAATAAAGTAATGTCTAGTACAAGAATATTGCTTCATTAAATATAGTGAAGATATCGGTTCATTAGAAGAAAATGTTTTAATTCTGAGTAAATACAATAATTCATTCATTCTATTATCATTCACTCATATTCACATTTTGGTTCATGGCTATACATTCTTATCTATTATTGGTAATAAAGATGGAAACACTTGTTACATGAAAAACACACTGACACCTATGGGTTGGAAAGGTAATTACACCAATGACATAAAAATGTTCTATCTCATGAAGAATATGGTTAATAATGCATTATCATTTATTATTGTTTCACATGCAAACATGAATTCCATATTACTATTCTAATAATAATTCTATGGATATTATTGATTGCTATGGTATGCTGTGATATTATAGGTTAGGAAAATTACCAGATTTGGTATAGAATAGGGAATGAAGACTTCAAGCAAGATATTGGAATTACGTTAATAAAGACTTTTCATATTTCTAAATTCAAGTAAATTTAAAAAAAAAAGTTGCAAGAAGAAAAAGCCGAAGTTCCAGAAGGTAAAAAGGCTATATGATGTCTGAGTAATAATAGACTGTGTCAATCACAATTCATTTCATCATTGACAGCCACAACTGCAGTATCCACCACTGACAGCCACGATCGCAGTATCTAAACTGACAGACACAATGGCAGAGGACGATGATCCTATGATGCTAATATGAACTGTGTTATCACGCTTTTATCACGCTCCAGTGGTTTCCTATCACCTATGAAGCTTCAATGAAAGCTGGTGAACAATAAGTTGTCAGGAAACTACAACCCTGACATGAGTCCTGTGCATTAGGACTAAGGACTGGTTATGGTGCTATCTTTAGCAAGGAAGAGTCATTTTAACCCTTGCTTTGCTGACCAAAGATGTCACACCTGTTCCAAGACCAGTGCGGATGGCATGGAGGATTCCAGAAATATCCAAGGCGAGCCAATGTAAGTCCAGGTCTTTAAAGGTGACACTGCTCAGATATTAAAGCTTCATTTCATCAATGGACTTTGTTTTCTTATCAACATTTGAATTTATGGACTTTAATTGACACATGACACACGGTCTCTACAATATCTACATGTTATTTCAAAGGAATTATCGTATAAAGACTGTGTTTTAAAAGAATCAAGAACAAGGCGTCAACATGAAGACCAGATGACATCAGATGATGATGACTGGACCCGAGATGCTTCAATTTAGGTTTAGGAAAGTATAAGACATATATTTTTATGAATATTGGTCACGGCTTACCATAACATGAATTCACATCATTATATTATTGAGTGCATATAACAATAATCTGATATTATTATTATTATTGAAATTAAAGAAAAAGAAGAAAGAAGATCTGATTATCCTAAAGATGAACTTCTCTACTTTGAGGGTTCCAATTAGTGTCTGTCACCCTCAAAAGGGGGAATTGTTAAATATTAATTATTGGTTATGGATTTATTCTTTATACACTCAATTCTGTACCAAGCACATTAACGTTACACATGCTATTTTTGTATGGTAAAGTGTCATCCCCATATATAGAGACCACGTGATCTAAGGGACTTATATATAATGGCTACACGAAGGGGGGCTATTGCTCGCTCACTCTCTCCACAGACACTTTACTCTGACACTATGATGATGGGACAAGGACTATGATGAATGAACAGCCAGCTGCCATGTAACCACGTGTTGTTTCTCGGAGACGCTCCTGACAGAGACAGAATGTCATTTTGCCATTCAGGACACCAAGGAAAGATGTGTACAAGTTTTGCTATGGACAAATGGACAATCTTTTCGTAACTATTTCACTCATTTTATGTTTTCCTGTAATGAGGTTTTTTTGATGGACAGTCCAATAAACCACTACATTTTTTTTATAAGAAACGTGACATTTTCTTTAAAGTATCGCATCTGGTAACAAGTCCTTGAAAAATATACTTAAAATAAGCATTTTTAACAAATACCATCCTCATCACCCATCTTTCCTGAACCCCAGTGACCCCTGTATTATCTGTCTGCTATCATATGGTATGTGTCCTGACTGTAATACCATCCTCATCACCCATCTTTCCTGAACCCAATGACCCCTGTATTATCTGTCTGCTATCAATGGTATGTGTCCTGACTGCAATAACATCCTCATCACCCATCTTTCCTGAACCCCAATGACCCCTGTGTTATCTGTCTGCTATCAATGGTATGTGTCCTGACTGCAATACCATCCTCATCACCCATCTTTACTGAACCCTAATGACCCCTTTATTATCTGTCTGCTATCAATGGTATGTGTCCTGACTGCAATACCATCCTCATCACCCATCTTTCCTGAACCCCAATGACCCCTGTGTTATCTGTCTGCTATCAATGGTATGTGTCCTGACTGCAATACCATCCTCATCACCCATCTTTTCTGAACCCCAATGACCCCTGTATTATTGTCTGCTATCAATGGTATGTGTCCTGACTGCAATACCATCCTCATCACCCATCTTTCCTGAACCCCAATGACCCCTGTGTTATCTGTCTGCTATCAATGGTATGTGTCCTGACTGCAATACCATCCTCATCACCCATCTTTCCTGAACCCCAATGACCCCTGTGTTATCTGTCTGCTATCAATGGTATGTGTCCTGACTGCAATACCATCCTCATCACCCATCTTTACTGAACCCCAATGACCCCTGTGTTCAGGGTCGGACTGGCCCACCGGAGAACCGGAGGATTCTCCGGTGGGCCCTGGCATCTGGGGGGCCCTGGCACCTGCTGGCATACAGGGGCCAGTTGCCTAGGGCCCCCGCTGCTCCAGGGGCCCCCAGCCGGTGGCGTGTCGCTAATAGCGGCACACCACGCAGCTGCCATGGGGGCCCCGTGCCAGCGGAGCAGCAGCGGGTGACAGGAGGCAGGAGCCCCTGTCCCCGCTGCTAAAGAGAAATGAATATTCACTGCTTCCCACGCCCATGTGGGCGTGGGAAGCAGTGAATATCATTACTTACCTGCCACCCGCTCCAACCGCTGAGCGCCGCTGTGTCATCGCGTCCTCTCTTGCTGCAATGTTCAGGCAGAGGGCGCGATGACGTCATTAGTGAGCGCCGCGCCCCCTGCCTGAGCATTCACTGCCGGAGGACCGAAGACAGCGGCGCTCAGCAGTGGACCCGGTGACAGGTAAATATCGCAGGTGCCCAGGACACCAGCACCTGGCCCCCAGCGACGAGAGGTGAGTATGTCTTTTTTTTTTTTTTTTGCAGCATCTATGGGGCACAGTGGAGCATCTATGGGGCATAATCTATGGGGGCATAATCTGTGGAGCATTTATGGGGGCATAATCTATGGGGGCATAATCTGGAGCATTTATGGGGGCATAATCTATGGGGGCATAATCTGTGGAGCATTTATGGGGGCATAATCTATGGGGGCATAATCTGGAGCATTTTGTCATGGGTGTATCGCCACGAGGATCGTCGCGATTACACACTCTGACTTCTCACAGCTGAGTTGCTGTTTCTTTGTGTTTGGTAATGAGGGAGTTAATTTTACCTAGCTCTTTGCTAAGACTAGGTCCAGCCTCGCCCGGCTGCTTTTGATTATGTTCTAATTAGATTCCTTCATATACCTGCCAGTCTGCTTGTTAGATGCCGGTGAAAGCATTCATGTAGTTTAGCAGACTGGATCGGTTCTGAGAATATTTAAGCTAAGAGCTCCTTAGTTGTTTTTACTCTTAAGGGTATGCCACACTGAACAATATCGCTAACGGGATCGCTAAAAAACGTCACTATTTAGCGATCCCGTTAGCGATGTTGTTCAGTGCGGCAGCTGCCAGCGACGAGCTTCCTGCTGTGATCTCGCTCGTCGCTGGAATCGTTCCGGACCCTATTTTCTCGTCGGCGCTCCCGCTGGGTAAGTATATATCGCTAGTGTGGCACCTTTTCTTAGCGATTTAGCGGTACTTTTGTACCGCTAAAGTCGTTAAGAAGATCGCTAACGGCGATAGCGTCGTTAACTATATCGCTAAATGTGGCCGCACTTAGCGATATAGAAACAATCCCGCTAGCGATCGCATTAGTATGCGTCGTTATCGTGATCGCTAGCGGGATTGTTTAGTGTGGCAGTACCTTTACAGCTTATAGTTTATCTCTGAGACCTTAGGTGTTCCTACTGTGTGTGAGTGTTGTATGTAAGACTTTATTTACTTTATTTCTTGTCTTTTTTGTATGTCTTTCTGTTCATTAACCGTTACCTGTTCATTCCCTTTGGTGATAATCAGGGTCCTTCTTAGGACTAGATTACAGTTGGCAGGGATTGATAGGAGACAGGGTTTACGCTGGTGGCCTGGACCTCTGTACCTTTAACAGTACCTCCAGGTAGAGGGATTAGTTAGGACCCCAGTTTAGGGTCAGCATAGACCCCGGTCACCCTCTAGCCGGAGACAGCGTATAACGGATTCCGTATTGACCCACTGGACATCCTGTCAGGTAATTCTATGTTATCATATATCTATGCGCATGTTATATAGTATGTTGCCCTTTTGATATAGATTACTGACATCACATATATATATATCTGCTATACAGCGTGACATTTTCACCGGCCATACTAAAGATTCTCCCCAGCTGTCATGGATCCAGTAGCCCAGCTGGCCCGGCAGTTGCAGGGGTTGTCCATGGAGTTTGCAGACATTAAGTCCAAGGTTTTGTCCCCCCCGGAGCAAACCAGATCTGAACCTAAGGTTGCTCTCCCGGACAGGTTCACTGGTGGGCGGGACAAATTTTTTACTTTCCGGGAGGCATGTAAATTGTACTTTCGGCTGCGGCCTCGGTCATCTGGGAGTGAAGAGCAGAGGGTGGGAATTGTTATCTCACTCTTACAAGGGGACCCTCAATCTTGGGCGTTCTCTATTCCTCCAGGCTCCCCAGATCTCCAGTCAGTGGATCGATTTTTTACTGCCCTGGGTCTGGTATATGATGATCCGGATCGAGTTTCCCTTGCTGAAACAAAGTTACGTAAAATACGGCAAGGAAATCGTCCAGCGGAGGAATATTCTTCTGAGTTCCGTAGATGGGCAACAGATACTCAGTGGAATGACCCAGCTCTTAGGAGCCAGTTTTGTCAAGGGTTGTCTGACAAATTAAAGGATGTGTTGGCTCAGTATGATTCTCCTCCATCACTGGAGGCTGCTATGGCCCTCGCTATTCGCATTGATAGACGAATTCGGGGAAGACGCGAGGTAACTCCGCCTCCCGTGATGACTCCACCTACTACTAAAGTCCCTTATACTGAGGTTCCCCTGGTCTGTTCTGAGGAACCCATGCAGTTGGGAGGGACATCTTTTTGTAGGAGGGAATCGGCGGTGCACCACAAGACTAGAAGGTGTTTCTTTTGCGGGAGAGAGGGACATTTTGTTGGGGGGTGTCCATCCCGGGCCTCTTTGAGCAAAGGAGTTAACCTGGGAGTGTGTATTTCGTCCCCAAATCCCTCTCAGTTTCTCGTGCCTGCGGAGGTGGTGATTGGTACTAGAACTGAGAGGATTTCTGTTTTTCTTGATAGTGGGTCCGGGGCTAATCTGGTGGACGCTCGGTTTGCCCAGGTGCATGGTATGCAACTGAGTGTATTGGCCAAACCGGTCCCTATAGTCTCTATTGATTCTAGACCTCTCGGTCAAGGTAGCTTGGTACAAGCTGTTCATAACATAGATCTTCGAGTAGGGGCAATACATAAAGAGCAATTGTCTTGTTATGTGTTGGAGGGTCTATCTACTCCTAT
This sequence comes from Oophaga sylvatica, assembly GCA_033576555.1. NCBI lineage: Eukaryota > Metazoa > Chordata > Amphibia > Anura > Dendrobatidae > Oophaga > Oophaga sylvatica. The sequence continues at coordinate 841,717,480 of JARQOD010000001.1, forward strand.
TGTGTTGGGACTTCCTTGGTTGGCTAAACATAACCCAGTGATTGATTGGCAATCCAGAAAGATAAGCCAGTGGGGTGAATTTTGCAGGAATAACTGCATGAGCACGGTCATCGGTGCGGTTGTGCCTAGGACTTTGTCTCCTTTTCTGGAGGACTTTGGGGAGATGTTCTCAGAGGAGGGTGTAAAGAGTTACCTCCTCATCGCGCATATGACTGCTCAATAAAGTTGCTTCCTGATGCCTTATCTCGTACTTTCCCAGGGGCCGGGAAGACGGATGATCCGGTTCCTATTCCTCAGGAGGGAGTTGTAGTGTCAGCTGTATGCTCTGAACTTGAGGGGGAGGTATTGGGGGCTCAGGGGGATGCCCTGTGGGACTTCCAGGGAGACTGATAGTTCCAGATCGGTTAAGACTGAAGGTTACGGGGAACCGTTACAAACGGATGGCTGATAGGGGGAGAGTTTCTGGTCTAGATCTGAAGGTGAACGATCTGGTTTGGTTGTCTACCAGGAATATAAAACTTAAAGTTTCCTCCTGGAGGTTGGGTCCCAGATTCATCGGGCCGTACAGGATCAGTTCCATAATTAATCCTGTGGCATTTCGTCTGGACCTCCCTCCTACGTTTAAAATTCATAATGTGTTTCACAAGTCATTACTTAAAAAGTATGTGGCACCAGTCATACCGTCACCTCTACCTCCTCCTTCAGTGGTGGTCAATGATAACGTGGAATTTCATGGGTCGAAAATCATTGACTCACGTCTCAGTCGCCGATCCCTTCAGTACTTGGTTCATTGGGGGGGTATGGTCCTGAGGAGAGGACGTGGGTCCCTGCGTCTGATGTTAACGCAGATCGATTGGTTCGGACCTTTCACACAACTCACCCGGGCAGACCTGGCCCTGAGGGTCCGGAGTCCCCTCGTAGAGGGGGGGGTACTGTCATGGGTGTATCGCCACGAGGATCGTCGCGATTACACACTCTGACTTCTCACAGCTGAGTTGCTGTTTCTTTGTGTTTGGTAATGAGGGAGTTAATTTTACCTAGCTCTTTGCTAAGACTAGGTCCAGCCTCGCCCGGCTGCTTTTGATTATGTTCTAATTAGATTCCTTCATATACCTGCCAGTCTGCTTGTTAGATGCCGGTGAAAGCATTCATGTAGTTTAGCAGACTGGATCGGTTCTGAGAATATTTAAGCTAAGAGCTCCTTAGTTGTTTTTACTCTTACAGCTTATAGTTTATCTCTGAGACCTTAGGTGTTCCTACTGTGTGTGAGTGTTGTATGTAAGACTTTATTTACTTTATTTCTTGTCTTTTTTGTATGTCTTTCTGTTCATTAACCATTACCTGTTCATTCCCTTTGGTGATAATCAGGGTCCTTCTTAGGACTAGATTACAGTTGGCAGGGATTGATAGGAGACAGGGTTTACGCTGGTGGCCTGGACCTCTGTACCTTTAACAGTACCTCCATGTAGAGGGATTAGTTAGGACCCCAGTTTAGGGTCAGCATAGACCCCGGTCACCCTCTAGCCGGAGACAGCGTATAACGGATTCCGTATTGACCCACTGGACATTCTGTCAGGTAATTCTATGTTATCATATATCTATGCGCATGTTATATAGTATGTTGCCCTTTTGATATAGATTACTGACATCACATATATATATATCTGCTATACAGCGTGACACATTTATGGGGGCATAATCTGTGGAGCATTTATGGGGGCATAATCTATGGGGGGCATAATCTGTGGAGCATTTATGGGGCATAATCTGTGGAGCATTTATGGGGGCATAATCTGTGGAGCATTTATGGGGGCATAATCTGTGGAGCATTTATGGGGGCATAATCTATGGAGCATCTATGGGGCATAATCTGTGGAGCATTTATGGGGGCATAATCTGTGGGGGCATAATCTGTGGAGCATTTATGGGGGCATAATCTGTGGAGCATTTATGGGGGCATAATCTGTGGAGCATTTATGGGGGCATAATCTATGGAGCATCTATGGGGGAATAATCTAAGGAGCATTTATGGGGGCACAATCTATGGAGCTTCTATGGGGGCATAATCTAATGAGCACTTATGGGGGCATAATCTATGGAGCATCTATGGGGGCATAATCTATGGAGCTTCTATGGGGGCATAATCTATGGAGCATCTATGGGGGCATAATCTATGGGGGCATAATCTATGGAGCTTCTATGGGGGCATAATCTATGGAACTTCTATGGGGGCATAATCTAAGGAGCATCTATGGGGGCATAATCTATGGGGGCATAATCTAAGGAGCATCTATGGGGGCATAATCTATGGGGGCATAATCTAAGGAGCATTTATGGGGGCATAATCTATGGAGCATCTATAGGGGCATAATCTATGGGGGCACAATCTATGGAGCTTCTATGGGGGCATAATCTAAGGAGCTTCTATGGGGGCATAATCTAAGGAGCATCTATGGGGGCACAATCTATGGAGCTTCTATGGGGGCATAATCTAAGAAGCATCTATGGGGGAATAATCTATGGAGCATCTATGGGGGCATAATCTATGGGGGCATAATCTATGGAGCATCTATGGGGGCATAATACATGGGAAGCATATGGGGCACAATCTATGGAGCATCTTGTGGGGCATAATACATGGGGCAGCATATGGGGCATAATCTCATTTTCCACCCTAGGCTTATACTCGAGTCAATAAGTTTTCCCAGTTTTTTGTGGCAAAATTAGGGGGGTCAGCTTATACTCGAGTATATATGGTATCTATCTATTATCTATCTATATATATATATATATATATATAGCATTATACCCTATGAGGGGGGGCAGCATTATCCTCTATGAGGGGGGCAGCATTATCCCCTATGAGGGGGGCTGCTTTATAATCTATGAGGGAGGCTACCCCAACTCCTGCTACATAATTAAGACATGTACTACCTTATATTATACCCTGATATTAGTGTGTTTTACTGCACAATTTGTGGTCTTGTATTTATTTCTATGTAGCTACATAGTGGGCCCCAAGAATGATTTTCTCTGGTGGGCCCAAGGTGTTCCAGTCCGACGCTGCCTGTGTTATCTGTCAACTATCAATGGTATGTGTCCTGACTGCAATACCATCCTCATCACCCATCTTTCCTGAACCCCAATGACTCCTGTATTATCTGTCTGCTATCAATGCTTTATCTGTCCTTTTGGATCAGACTATTTTTTTTCTCTCTCTTGACTTCTAATTAATCCCTTCTTGTGTGTGTGAGCAGTCTCCTTGCTGCCCCTCCCTCCTGTTCTCACCTGGCCTGTTTGATGTGCATTTGCTTATGTATAAATTCAGAGCCACTGGTCTGTCTGACCTTGGTCTGTGATTTTAAGGATAACTATCGAAATATGCCAGAAATGCACCAGAAGTGACCAGAAGGTACGCCTAAACTCTGTTTAAATTTCCTAAATTTCTTTGTTAACTCCACAATTACTTTTACCATGCTGACATATGCTCTAATGGTTATGCCTCCACTACTCCTGAAGGTACTGCCACACTAAACAATCCCGCTAGCGATCACAATAACGACGCATACTAATGCGATCGCTAGCGGGATTGTTTCTATATCGCTAAATGCGGCCACATTTAGCGATATAGTTAACGACGCTATCGCCGTTAGCGATCTTCTTAACGACTTTAGCGGTACAAAAGTACCGCTAAATCGCTAAGAAAAGGTGCCACACAGCGATTAGATACTTACCCAGCGGGAGCGCCGACGAGAAAATAGGGTCCGGAACGATTCCAGCGACGAGCGAGATCACAGCAGGAAGCTCGTCGCTGGAAGCTGCCGCACTGAACAACATCGCTAACGGGATCGCTAAATAGTGACGTTTTTTAGCGATCCCGTTAGCGATATTGTTCAGTGTGGCATACCCTTGACTCTCCTTCGCTATCTACAGACCCCAGCACTCTCTAACCAAGTAATAATCTCTCCTTTCCTCTTGCCCCCCACCTGACCTCCTTGCTGACCTGCTCCTCAACCTCCGATCTCTCCTAATAACTCACAAAACAAATTGCACACTCTCCTTCTCCCACCTGCTCTGCCTCTCTCTGCTTCTCCTCACTGCTGGTGACATATCTCCCAATCCTGGACCCCCACAGCTCATACCTTCCATTATTACCCCCTTCTATCGCTCCCAATCCAAGATAAACACCCGAAATCTTTCCAACATCAAATACGTGCCCTTGACGCCCACCACTCAGCTCCCTCTCTCTGGATCACTCTGGAATGCCCAGTCCATCTGCAATAAACTCCACGTGATTCACGACCTCTTTACCTCTCAAAATTTTTCCTTCCTTGGCCTCACTGAAACATGGCTGACACCCTCCGACACCGCCTCCCCTGCTGCGCTCTGCTATGGCGGCCTCCAATTCACCCACACTCCTCGCCCTGGCAACAGACATGGTGGAGGAGTGGGCTTTCTCCTTTCTTCCAACTGCACCTTCAACCCAATCCCATCTCTTCCCTCCATTGTCCTCCCCTCTTTTGAAGTCCACTCAGTCTGCATCTACTCTCCCTCCAACCTCCGAGTGGCCATCATATACCGACCTCAAGGCCCAACCACTGCCTTTATGGACCAATTCTCTACATAGCTCCTTCACTTTCTCTCTGCTGACATTCCCACCATCATCATAGTAACATAGTAACATAGTTATTAAGGTTGAAGGAAGACTTTAAGTCCATCTAGTTCAACCCATATCCTATCCTAACCTGCCCTAACATGTTGATCCAGAGGAAGGCAAAAAAAACCCAAGTGGCAAACAGTAAGCTTCACATTGGGGAAAAAAATTCCTTCCCGACTCCACATACGGCAATCAGACTAGCTCCCTGGATCAACGCTGTATCTAGGAAACTAGTGAATATAGCCTGTAATATTATACTTTTCAAGAAAGGCATCCAGTCTCCTCTTAAATTTTAGTAAGGAATCACTCATTACAACATTAGACGGCAGAGAGTTCCATAGTCTCACTGCTCTTACAGTAAAGAATCTGCATCTGTGATTATGGCTAAACCTTCTTTCCTCCAGACGTAGAGGATGCCCCCTTGTCCCCGTCACAGGTCTAAGAGTAAAAAGATCATTAGAAAGGTCTTTGTACTGTCCCCTCATATATTTATACATTGTAATAAGATCACCCCTAAGCCTTCGTTTTTCCAAACTAAATAACCCCAAGTGTAATAACCTGTCCTGGTATTGCAGACCCCCCCAGTTCTCTAATAACCTTGGTCGCTCTTCTCTGCACCCGCTCCAGTTCAGCTATGTCTTTCTTATACACCGGAGACCAGAACTGCACACAGTATTCTAAGTGTGGTCGCACCAGTGACTTGTATAGAGGTAAAATTATGTTCTCCTCATGAGCATCTATGCCTCGTCTAATGCATCCCATTATTTTATTTGCCTTGGCAGCAGCTGTCTGACATTGGCCACTAAATGTGAGTTTGTCGTCCACCCATACACCCATGTCTTTTTCAGTGACAGTTTTGACCAGTGTTTTACAATTAAGCACATAATTATACATCTTATTTGTTCTACCCAAGTGCATGACCTTACATTTATCCCCATTAAAGCTCATTTGCCATTTATCAGCCCAAGCTTCTAGTTTACATAAATCCTCCTGTAATATAAAATTATCCTCCTCTGTATTTATTACCCTGCAGAGTTTAGTGTCATCTGCAAATATTGAAATACTACTCTGTATGCCCCCTACAAGGTCATTAATAAATATGTTAAAGAGAAGCGGCCCCAATACTGACCCCTGTGGTACCCCACTGCTAACCATGACCAGTCCGAGTGTGCTCCATTAATAACCACCCTTTGTTTCCTATCCATGAGCCAGTTCTTAACCCACTTACACATATTTTCCCCTATCCCCATTGTTCTCATTTTATGTATCAACCTTTTGTGTGGCACTGTATCAAAAGCTTTTGAGAAGTCCATGAACACCACGTCCACTGCATTCCCTTGGTCCAGTCCTGAACTTACCCCTTCATAAAAGCTTATCAGATTAGTCTGACAAGAACGGTCCCTCGTAAACCCATGCTGATACTGTGTCATGAGGTTATTCAGCTTCAGATACTCCAATATAGTTCCCTTAAAAAACCCTCCAGGATTTTACCCACAGTAGATGTTAAGCTCACTGGCCTATAATTTCCAGGTTCAGTTTTTGCCCCCTTTTTGAATATTGGCACCACATTTGCTATACGCCAGTCCTGTGGTACAGACCCAGTTATTATGGAATCTTTAAAGATTAAAAATAATGGTCTATCTATAACTGTACTTAATTCCTGCAGTACTCGGGGGTGTATCCCATCCGGACCCGGGGATTTGTCAACTTTAGTGATTTTTAGACGCCGCCATACTTCCTGCTGGGTTAAGCATGTGACATTTAATGGAGAAATTTTTTTATCTCTGATCATGTTATCTGTCATGGGATTTTCTTGTGTAAATACAGTTGAAAAAAAGTCATTTAGCATATTGGCTTTTTCCTCATCCTCATCCACCATTTCACCCAGACTATTTTTAAGGGGACCAACACTATCATTTTTTAGTTTCTTGCTATTTATGTAGTTAAAGAATATTTTGGGATTATTTTTACTTTCTCTGGCAATGAGTCTCTCTGCCTCAATCTTTGCTGTCTTGATTTGCTTTTTACAGAATTTATTCAGTCTTCTGTATTTATTTAATGCCTCTTCACTACCTACTTGCTTTAATTCCCTAAACGTTTTCTTTTTGTCCCTTATTGCGCCCCTTACAGCTCTATTTAGCCATAGTGGTTTCCTCCTAATTCTAGCATGTTTATTCCCATAGGGTATATACTGTGCACAGGTCCTATTCAGGATACTAATAAACGTCTCCCATTTTCTTTGTGTATTTTTATGTCTCAGGATATCGTCCCAGTTTATTGCACCAAGATCATCTCTCATCCGTTGGAAATTTGCCTTCCTGAAGTTTAGTGTCCTTGTAACCCCTCGACTACACATCTTATTAAAGGATACATGAAAGCTTATTATTTTGTGATCACTATTACCCAAGTGACCCCCAACCCTAATATTTGATATGCGGTCTGGCCTGTTGGATAATATTAGGTCTAGCAGTGCCCCCCCTCTTGTTGGGTCCTGAACTAGTTGTGAAAGGTAATTGTCTCTCATAGTTGCCAAAAACTTATTACCTTTGCTGGAACTGCAGGTTTCTGTTCCCCAATGTATTTCAGGGTAGTTGAAGTCCCCCATAATAATGACTTCTCCTTGAGTTGCTGCTTCATCTATTTGCTTTACGAGGATATTCTCTGTTGCTTCCATTATTTTAGGAGACGTATAACAAACCCCTATCAATAATTTATTATTTTTCCCCCCTCCCCTAATCTCCACCCACAGAGACTCTACATCTTCATTAGATTCACAGATATCACGCAGGATGGGTTTTAAGGATGATTTTACATATAAACACACACCCCCACCTCGCTTATTTTTACGGTCATTTCTAAACAGACTATAGCCCTGTAAATTAACCGCCCAGTCGTGGCTCTCATCCAGCCAAGTCTCAGATATCCCCACCATGTCATAATTATGTTCCAACAAAATTAATTCTAATTCCGCCATTTTGTTGGTGAGGCTTCTAGCATTAGTATACATGCACTTTATGTATCTCTCTGAACCTCTATTCTTTCTTAAATTATTAACTGTTCTAACCCCACCCCCCATGCCACCCCCACCCCCAATTTCATTATTTGTGCCCAGGTCTCTATCTGTACTGCCTTCCCCTCCTATAAAATGAATACCCTCCCCCCCAGTCCCTAGTTTAAAGACTCCTCCAACCTTCTAGCCATTTTCTCCCCCAGCACAGCTGCACCCTCCCCATTGAGGTGCAGCCCATCCCTAGCATAGAACCATGGGTCATCATGGGTGACTTCAACATCCCCATTGACACCCACCAGTTGGCAGCTTCCAAACTCCTGGCCCTTACTTCATCCTTTGGACTTACCCAGTGGTCCTCCTCAGCCACCCACACAGACGGACACACATTAGACCTGGTTTTCACCCGCCTCCTCTCCCTAGCTAACTTCACAACCTCCCCTCTCCCCCTATCTGACCATCATCTACTCTCTTTCTCATCCCTGTCCTCCTCACCTGTCACCTATGTCCACAACACGTGCACCCCCGCAGAAACCTTGCACATCTAGACACTCACTCACTCTCTGACTCTATCCTACCACTGTCCTCCATATCTTCACTCCACGACACAGACACTGCCACTAGTTTTTACAATGCCACTCTTGCATCAACCATCTACTCAGTCGCCCCTGTCATGCATAACAGAGTGCAACGAATCAATAGACAACGCTGGCACAAGCACAATGACACCACTAAAAAGCTTCGGCAAGCATCCAGAATTGCTGAACGGCGCTGGAAGAGAACGCATTCACAAGACAACTTTACTGCACTCAAACAAGCAACACTTGCATTCAAATCAGCTCTCACCTCTGCTAAACAGGCCTACTTTACATCCCTTGTATCTTCCTTATCCCACAACCCCAAACAGTTGTTCAATACTTTTAACTTCCTCCTCCGCCCACCACTGCCCCCTCCAACTTCCCTAATCTCTGCTGAGGACTTCATCATGCACTTCAAAAACAAGATAGACCAAACACGGCAACTCTTTATTATTCAACCACCACAACCCCTTTGTATACCTGACCAATGCCCAAATCCCGTAACCACCTTATCCAACATCACGGAAGGGGAGCTTGCTCATCTTCTCTTCAAATCACACCTCACTACTTGTGCACTCGACCTCATCCCATCCCACCTCCTCCCCAATCTCGCCACATCTTATCCCATCACTAACCCACCTCTTCAACCTATCACTAACTTCCGGTACCTTCCCTTCTGCTTTCAAACATGCCACAATCACACCTATCCTCAAAAAGCCAACCCTCAACTCAACCGCTATGTCCAGCTATTGCCCAATATCGCTGCTCCCATTCGCTTCTAAACTCCTGGAACAGCACGTCCACACTGAACTTTCCTCCCATCTCATCTAACCTGCTCTTTGACAATCTACAATCTGGTTTCCGCCCCATCACTCCACTGAGACAGCCCTGACCAAAATTACTAACGACCTACTTACAGCCAAAGCGAACGGACAATACTCTATACTCCTCCTTCTAGACCTGTCCTCTGCTTTCGACACAGTTGACCACTGCCTCCTACTACAGATCCTCTCTTCCTTTGGCATCAAAGACCTCGCCCAATCCTGGATCTCCTCATACCTCTCCAACCGCACATTCAGCGTCTCCCACTCACACACTACCTCCTCATCCCACCCTCTCTCTGTTGGAGTCCCCCAAGGCTCGGTTCTAGGACCCCTACTCTTCTCAATCTATACACTTGGCCTGGGGCAACTCATAAAGTCCCACGGGTTCCAGTACCACCTTTATGCCGATGATACTCAGATCTACCTCTCTGGCCCAGATGTCACCTCTCTGCTCTCCAAAATCCCGGAGTGTCTATCAGCCATATCCTCTTTCTTCTCCTCCCGCTTCCTCAAACTGAATGTGGACAAATCTGAACTGATCATTTTTCCCCCATCTCACAGATCTTCCTTACCCGACCTATCTATAACAATTGACATCACTCTTTCCCCTGTACTGGAGGTCCGCTGCCTTGGAGTAACCCTTGACTCTGCCCTGTCCATCAAACCGCACATCCAAACTCTCTCCACCTCCTGCCGCCTCCAGCTAAAAAATATTTCCAGAATCCGTCCCTTCCTCAACCCTCTACTAAAATGCTTGTGCACGCCCTCATCATCTCCCATCTCGACTACTGCAACATCCTTTTCTGTGGCCTCCCTGCTAACACCCTCGCACCTCTCCAGTCCATCCTTAACTCTGCTGCCCGACTAATTTCTCTCTCCTCGCTACTCCTCCGCTTCTCCCCTCTGCAAATCTCTCCACTAGCTCCCACTCACTCAGCGTATCCAATTCAAATTACTAATACTGACCTACAAGGCCATCTATAACCTGTCTCCTCCATATATCTCTGAACTAATCTCCCGATATCTTCCCTCACGTAATCTCCGATCCTCCCAAGACCTCCTTCTCTCCACACTTATTCGCTCCTCACCCAACCGCCTCCAAGACTTCTCCCGAATAACCCCCATCCTCTAGAATTCTTTGCCCCAACACGTCCGACTATCAACCACACTCGGATCCTTCAGACGGAACCTGAAAACCCATCTCTTCAGGAAAGCCTACAACCTGCAATGACCCCACTGCCTCCTCAACACTACCGGAGATATAGCCTCAACCAACACCGGAACTGCTGCAACCCCCCAACCTGCTGTCTCCTTCCCCACCATCCTGTAGAATGTAAGCCCCAAGGGCAGGGTCCTCTCCCCTCTTTATCAGTCTGTCATTGTTAGTTTGTTTACTGTAAGTGATATCTGTAATTTGTATGTAACCCCTTCTCATGTACAGCACCATGGAATCAATGGTGCTATATAAATAAATATTAATAATAATAAGGCTTTTCATTAACAAAAACAAGGCTGTGATGGTGCAGTGCTTGTACATTTAGAATCTCCCCTATTGAAATCATACATTTTATCATGAGGGAAAAAATTAGGAATCCATGACTACTATATCTAAATAGTTTATTAGCAGTCACCTGGGTGGTGCTGAAGGTGTGAGGAGTCATCTGGGCAGTACAGAAGGCGTGAGGAGTCATATGGGTGGTGCTGAAGGTGTGAGGAGTCATCTGGGCGGTGCTGAAGGCGTGAGGAGTCATATGGGTGGTGCTGAAGGTGTGAGGAGTCATCTGGGCAGTACAGAAGGCGTGAGGAGTCATATGGGTGGTGCTGAAGGTGTGCGGAGTCATCTGGGCGGTGCTGAAGGCGTGAGGAGTCATATGTGTGGTGCTGAAGGTGTGAGGAGTCATCTGGGCGGTGCTGAAGGCGTGAAGAGTCTTCTGGGTGTTTGAGGACCCATTCTTCCTTGACTGATGCCTTGCTCTGAACAGCTAAAGCTGACTTTACATTCCCACCTTAAGGTTATGTGCACACAAGGGGCATATGAAGAGTAACCGGGGCAGTGTAGAGGACATGTGGCCCCCAGCACCTGATGTATCACGCAACATGTCATGATTTTCTTAAGATGTCATGTGATAGATCACGTGATGTACACAGAGGTGCACTGGGGCATATCTGCAGATACAAAAAGACACATATAGCACTGTACCTGACGTACAACGCTACACATAACAGCGCTATATGCTATAGAGGATACTATGTAATAAGAAATGGCGCTATATATAATAAGAGGACAATGTGTACTACGGGATGGAGCTATATATAACAAAAGGGACTGCTATGTAATAGGGGACAGATCTAAATATAAAAGGGGATGCTATAAAATATGGGGAAGATCGCTCAGTGCATTGTGGTCTGTGTAAATAGGCTATTATATGACTGCCGATCGCTGGTCGTTAAGTGCTGCTGGTCGGTCCGTGTAAATGTTCCTCTATACAGTGTAGATACAGAATAAATATTTACATCCTGTAACTCACCACTGATGTCCCTTCTGATTATAGTTTTCTTCTTATTCATCTTGACAAACCTTGATGTCAACGTCATTAATGCTGGGACTCGTATTCATGGGAGGGCTTCTATAACCTCTGCCAAAATGTCCAATTGGCCACAATTAAAGTACAGGATCACTTTTAGAATTTAGTTCAACATTTTTTCAAAACACTTTGGAAGAATAAGTGATCTTATTATTAGACATCCTCCTACGTTGTCTGATCCTCAGTCCAGTCATTTAGGCCAAAGTATCAAATGGTGTATTATGAAGTATGTAATAATAAAAGTCCAGCTCACCAGTGCAGCATACCAGGGATCGGAGCAAGGAACCGCTGTGTCAGACGTGAAACATTGCAAAAGGAAAAAAAAATTCCAGCTCAACGATGAAGTGAAGATAAAAAAATTTTTTTCTTTATTCACTTGTCATTCCAAATACAGAGGAGTATCAGCATAGATTAGCAGCAGATGAATGCGTTATCAACGCGTTTCAGGTGACGCAGCACCCTTAGTTCATGACTAAGGGTGCTGCGTCACCTGAAACGCGTTGATAACGCATTCATCTGCTGCTAATCTATGCTGATACTCCTCTGTATTTGGAATGACAAGTGAATAGGGTGCTGCGTCACCTGAAACGCGTTGATAACGCATTCATCTGCTGCTAATCTATGCTGATACTCCTCTGTATTTGGAATGACAAGTGAATAAAGAAAAAAAATTTTTTATCTTCACTTCATCGTTGAGCTGAAATTTTTTTTTCCTTTTGCATTATGAAGTATGGCCATACTGAAAACAGAGAAAGGTGAGAGGACTGGTAGAATTGTAACAAGGTGGCACAGGGTGGTAGTCACCGAGTCCACTTAAAGCAAGAGTCAACAAGCACCCCGGCCCCTTGCACATGAAACAGACAAGAACAGTCCAGACCTATAACAGTCAGTTACCTTCTCTTCTTGCTTCACTGCCGTTACCGATGACGTGGATCCAGGGAAACACACAGGCACGGTTTTAATGCAACAGGGAAACGTTTTAATGAAGAAGTGAAGAAGGTATCAATTCTTGAGCTGTTCCTATTCAAAGATGCTGCTTCATCAGCAGCAGTAGCAGAAGCATCAGCTCCCAATCGGCTCCTGAGAGCTAACAGTCTCTTGGAGGGCACCTCCTCAGTCCCAGTGTCCGTTTCTACTGCCCGACAGTCCTTTGGCAGCACTGTTTTCAGACGTGGGATCCTTGTCTACCCCAGATGGAGGTCCTCACTGTTCCAGACAGGAACAAACCTATGCCCCAGACGGGGGTCTCTTCTGTCCCAGGCAGGGACACACCTATGCAGGGTCGGTTTTAGGCAAAGTGGGGCCCTAGGCAAAAGTTTAAAATGGGGACCCAAATGCTAACATATGGCACATCACACAGAAGCATTTCTGTTGTAGTTACATGTGCTGAGTTCAGGCCGGTAAATGAGTGTGATCAACAATATTGAAGTCGTTCAATGCTTGTTTCCTGGCCTCTTTCCACCTGCTGAGGAATAACGATGGGGACAGAACAATCACCAATAGATCACTAATAGATCCCCATACAATATCATGTTATCAGCAGCACAATGATTTTTGTTCCAGCATAAACAATCCAATCACTCAATGAATATGCAGCATTTTGCTTGTTTAGTATAATACACCCCATAGACCTCCATATATTATAATGTCCACCACAGTCTCCCATATTGTAAAATGCAAACCCCATAGTCCTCCA